>LPNX010381437.1:685880-749073 GCA_001517045.1 Pseudotsuga menziesii
CAAATGTTGGGGTTCAAGACTTCATACATACTCCAAATTTTTCCTAAAACCATCCATTGGAGTTGAGGATTTGATCTTTGTCCTTTGTTAGGTCAAATTCTATTACGAAGAAGCCTTTATTGTTGGGTTATATTGCTTCCTCCTTGATATTTGGTTTCTAAAAGTAGGAAATAAACTAATGGAGCTATGCAAGCTTGGGCCAAAGACCATTGAATTTATAAATTAACCCAATATAGTTTTGGAATGAATATAGCTTACATGCATCCATAACAACATAAATATAGATAACTAGAGCTTCATTTACCATGGGCCACCAAGAGGTGTCCCTAGTACCTACTATTTTAGTCATTGAATTCCAAGGGTGGAGGAACTTGAGTGTTCGAGGAGGGGAGCTTCAAGGGAAACCAAGGAAAGACGATCTATACTAAGGCTAAGTAGGCATTAGTTGCACCGATTCGCTACTAAGACAAACCACAACAGACTTGAAAAACTTTAAGTGCCATGATAATGATTATAATATTATATCATAATATTAAAAACTACTCAATATTTTTTTATCTTTCTTACTGAATAATCTGCAATTAGAATGACTCAGTTTGATACTGTTTTTAAAGCCCTAAAAATGTTCATTCAAGATAATTCGCATCACGTGAAAAATATTAGCATAACACCAATCCTAAACCAGCGCGCAGGAAAAGAAATAATGGACACATTCTTCTATTGGCCACAACCATTGAATTGGCAACGATGAGCTGATTCAATGAGCTAGCTATCAGTGACTTCCACAGTATTATTGTCGCCATCATGTAAGGTACTTGTCTGCACCGATCATCTCTGTTGTTACTTAAATGAAAATGCAGTTCGCTACTTGCAAGCCCAGGCGGATGCTTCAATTCTTATTAACAGCTCAAACCCACCGAGACTTTTTCAGTTACTTTGAATTTAAATCCCATTCATGGACAACTCCATTGGGTATAAAGAAATACAATAGCATCCCTTCAAACACAGTAGATATTGTTACATCGCATCATCAACGAGGTCTGACAAATAAACGCTATGGGCAGCTTCAAAATTGGAAGGTTTCCTGTGGGGTTCGTGGGGATGTTTTCTCGTGCACTAAGATGATTATGAGATATGCCAAAAATGGTAGACTAGAGGATGCACGCGATGTGTTTGACAAAATGCCTGTGCGTAATGTAGTTTCTTGGAATGCCATGGTTGCAGGTTATGTGCATAATGGTAAATTAAACGATGCACGCCAACTGTTTGACAAAATGAAGGAACGAGATGGGGTTTCTTGGACTACAATGATTATGGGGTATGTTCACGACGGAAGAATTGAAGAAGCAAGCAAACTGTTTAACAAAATGCCTCAACGAAACGTGGTCTCGTCAACTGCCATGATTACTGGGTATGCCGAGGGTGGTAGAATAGAGGATGCTTGCAAACTGTTTGACGAGTTGCCCGAACGGGATGTTGCAGCATGGAATGCGATGATTACAGGTTATATCCAAAATGGCCGAATCGACGATGCCCGGCAATTGTTTGACATCATGCCTGAGAGGAATGTTGTGTCGTGGACTGCCATGATAGCTGGCTATGCAAAATATGAAAGAATTGAGGATGCACGCCAACTTTTTGATACTATGCCTAAGCGGAATGTTGTCTCATGGACTGCAGTTATTTCGGGATATGCAAAGATTGGAAGAATTGAAGATGCTCATCAACTGTTTAGTAGAATGCCCGTGAAAGATGAGTTCACATGTAGTGCAATGGTTGCAGGATATGCCCAGGCTGGGAGAATTGAAGATGCCCGTCAAGTGTTTGTTAGCATGCCCAAACACAATGTGGTAGTATCCACTGCCATGATTGCAGGATATGCCCAGAATGGGAGAATTGAAGATGCATTCCTAGTGTTCAATTCGATGCCTGAAAGAAATGTTGTTACATGGAATGCAATGATATCTGGATATGCCCAGAATGGGCTTTACGAGAAGGCCCTGAAACATTTTTCTCACATGCAAAGGGCTGGGGTAAAGGCTGACCAGGCCACGTTTACAATTCTTTTCAGTGTATGTGGCAGTCTAGCAGTTTTAGAGCTGGGGATGGAGTTCCATGGGCTCACAATTAAAAGAGGAGTTGTGTCAGATCTTTCCGTGGGGAATGCCCTTATAACCATGTATGCCAAGTGTGGAAACATAGCTCAAGCACGGGAAGTCTTTAATAAGATGAACAAGACGAATATAGTTTCATGGAATTCAATGATTTCAGGATATGCTCAACATGGTTATGGGAAGGAGGCACTTGATTTATCCGAACAGATGAAACATCTAGGTATGGAAGCTGATGGAATCACCCTTGTTAGTGTTCTAACTGCTTGCAACCACACGGGTTTGGTTGACAGAGGTCGACATTACTTCTATTCCATGATTAATGATAACTCAGTCATGCCAAGGGCAGAGCATTATGCCTGTATGGTTGACCTTCTTGGCCGCTTTGGGCATCTGGATGAGGCAGAGGACTTCATAAACAAAATGCCTGTCGAACCGAACTCTGCTGTTTGGGGAGCATTGCTTGGTGCATGCAGAACCCATGGAAATGTTCAGCTAGGTGAGCGTGCTGCAGAACACCTATTTAGATTGCAACCGGAAAATCCAGCAACTTATGTTACAATGTCAAACATCTATGCTTCCTCAGGCAGATGGGGTGATGCATCTAATATGAGAAAGATGATGAAAAATTTGGGTTTGAAGAAACAACCAGGATACAGCTGGATTGAGGTCAACAATAGAGTGCATACATTTATCAAAGGAGATAGATTACACCCACAAGCAGAGAAGATCTATGCAACATTAGAGCAGTTGACTGGACAAATGAAAGAGTCAGGGTATGTGCCTGACACTGACTTTGTGTTGCACGACATAGAGGAGGATCAGAATGAACACATTCTTTGTTGTTCCAGTTAAAAGTTGGCTATTCAACTCATTAAGAACCTACATGTGACAATTGCCTATGTGGGATAGTTGCTGCATTGTGACAAATTTCATCTCCAGATCGTTGGTTGAGAAATTATCGTCAGAACTGTCAATTACTTCCATCATCTTAAAGACAGGTTTTAATCTTGTGGAAACTACGGGTAATGATAAGTATCACAGAGATATTTTGGCTTTGGCAAATCATAGCATTTGTGCCCTGGAGATCATGATTTATCATACTTAGCAAATAATTTCATGACACAATCCTATTTGCCAAATTCTAAAAGTGGGAACTATTAGGGAATTACATGTTTGCAGCATATGCTCTAGGGTGAAAAAGTAACATCAAAGCAAACACTCTCATCTTTGATGTAATTGTTGTCTCTGGCAGCTTACTTGCAATGTGCATGGACTACTGGATTAGTTGGGTTTGGTAAGCTTTATTGAACATGGATCTGGAATATCTGAGCAGGTTTAATGGCCCCATGATTCTGATGTCGCATCTTCTTGTGGTGGATTCGATGTTCTGAATATTTTGATGAATCCCAGGTAACTCTCATATTTCTCCTTTTCCAAGACTTGAAACTTCACTAATCATTTTCGAGTTTTAATGATCATGTCAATTTTCAAGAAAAATGAAGTTTAAATAATTGTGCCAGTTTTCAAGAAAAATGAAGCTTAAATAATCATGTCAATATAGAGCTGGCTGAGAGGTGAATGTTATGTTGGGAATGCCAATAGACTAGGCATCTTTTGGAGAATCTGTATTTTGATTTTCCTTGATAGTTATGAAAATTCAGAGAAAGTTGAGGTGTAAACAAATTTCCATATATCCTCATCTTATTCTTCTTTTTTTTATTTGACTAATTTGATCTGACCCATAATTCTGAATATGCAGCAAGCTACATGTGGGTTAACCTACAATCCTTCTGCTATAAACCTTCTCTACAGAAAGGAAAGGCATACCTATTATCGTCACCACTAAAGCATTCACAAACTGTTATAGTTTATTTATGTTCAAATGGCACTTCCATTTAGCTCGTGGGAAAAAGTTTCATGGGGAATTATTTATCCAATAATAGTAAGCAGTGACAGTTCAGATTTTTATCCTAGAATCCAGATTTTCTTTATGAAATCATTAGTCAATTCTTATTTGCTTTCTAATCTTTTTTCAGGGATTAGTTAGCTTTCAGTTTGGTATCTGTATTTAGCCACTTTTTTCTCTTTAAATTCTGCCCAGTAACAACATTAAACTTTACTGTTAATTTGCAAAGTGTTAGCATTGGGATTGAGCTGCAAGTCATTTGGCTGAAATGCTTATTTTCTATCCAGGTTTTCAGAAATCATTGAATCCTCTTATAAATCCCAGTTTCAAAATTTGAGCTTTTGATATGATAACAGATAACTCCTTCCATATACAATAGGAACAATGGAAAAAAGATCTTGTTTTACTTGCCAACATTACCATGAGATGCCATTCAACATGGGTTTAGTCCCTTTTTATCATGAAACACTATAGTCAGAACAATTCTTTTCCAGCAGGGATGGCAATCTGGCAATGGATGGCCAAATCTTGACAAGGGATCATTGTACACAATGTTTTCAGAAGTCAAGATACCTTCAGTCACCAGTGTAGAAAACTCAAGTTTGTATCTAATGTTTGAGAAGTAGTTTTTCATTGCCCTATGAATGGTATTATGGTCAGTCCCTATGTACAGATGTCTTCATACTCTTTTGATGTGATTGGTCAACTATGATTGTTAATTTTGTGAGCTGGACGATTGTTCTGAATGTTACAAAGAATCCCTCATTGTTCTCATTGTCAATATAGTCGACCTTTAGCTTTTGGTTTATACCTTCTTTACATAATGTCCATACAACAAGCTTTGGAGACGACTCAGTTCAAACTGGGAATTGTCTTGGTTACTATTGGGACTGATGTTATTGTAGTCATTTGATGCTATTGCTTAGTGTTTGACCAATATTTTTCTAGTTGTCTTTCAAATATAATTGAGGTACTTAGGTGTCTACAAACTGGTGATATATCTGGGGAATTGCGATCATTATGAGGGCTTCAATTTGTTGATTTTTCTGAGCAGCATTGAGAGCCCTTCTCTTCGGAGAATGGGACCACCTGGGCAGGGACCACGGTGAAGACTCAACCCAATGTTGAGTGACCATTTTGTTGAATGGTAGATATCTGGTCTGGGACCATGATATAGACCCAGATCTGCCTTGGGTAGACTCAACCTAGTGTTGAGTAGACATCTGGTCCGGGACCACGATGTAGACCAGTCTGGGACTGGTAGACTCAGCTTAGTTCCGAGTAGCCATTCTTTGGGAGAATGAAGACACTGTAAGCCCTAGACTGGGTTTGGGCATGTGTGTGGCACTTTGACCCTTGATCTATGGGCTTGGTGTGCTTCTCCAAGGATTAGCTACCCTTGGTTAAGTTACCCTAGTTCCAGATCTAGGTGTCACACAGTGTGTGAGATAAAAGCATTAATAACTCTCTTGGTTTATGATGATGTACTTTTGAAATAAGAAAGTACCACAGGGACACTCGGTAAAAGTCCAAAGTCAAATGTCAAAAGAAATAAAGACTTTTTGTACCACAGGAAAATGACCATAGGTGGAAGACAAAATTAAATAAGGACTTCTTATAAAAGTCAAAGGAAAAAAATAAAAGTACCTTTTTGGTAAAAGTGAAAGTGAATTTAGGAAAAGAATAAAATATTATTATTTTTATCTTTCCTAATCTTGTCCACCTAAAAGGACCACAGGTGGAAGACAAAATTAAATAAGGACTTCTTATAAAAGTCAAAGGAAAAAAAAAAAGTACCTTTTTGGTAAAAGTGAAAGTGAAATTAGGAAAAGAATAAAAATATTATTATTTTTATTTTTCCTAATCTTCTCCACCTACAGGTGATCAAAGGCTATAAAAGAAGATCAAGTCTTCTCATTTATACACACAAGTTTTTGCTCTCATAGGTGGAGATATTTTTTGCTAGAGAAGATTATCCTCTTGCCTTAGCTAGGGCATCCATTTTTCAGCAAACCCTCAACTAGGGTTTCTCCACTTGGAAAATTTTCCAGATCCAGTCATCTTCTAGATCCGGGCAGCCTCTTTTAGATTTGGGCAGCAACTCCTAGATCTGGGCAGTTTTTCCATCTTTCGGGCAGCAACAAGGCTGTCAACTCAGACAACTGGGCAGCAGAAGACAGTGGGCAGCAGGCAGAAGGTTTTTCCGGGAAGACTGTCAAGCACCATTTTTGGGCAGCCTGATATTATTTTTCAGGAAAGAGAATTTTTGGCTTAAATCCCTAACTAGGTAATTTTTGTGAAATTCTGGAAATTATGATTAAATGATCAGTCTGAGTTTTTTTACTAATAAATTTCATTTTCAGTGGTAAATTCCAGATTTGGAATTTGAGGAACTTTTTGAAGAATTTCTTAAGCCATCTTATTTACGAGATGAGCTATTAATGCTTTTAGGGTTTTTGTCCTTTGAAGGTTTCCCCAGTGAAAAATATTGTGTCCATGTGTGCTGATGTGATGAATGTGTTTTTACTGCACTACTGATCTATTTATATTTATCTGCAAATTTTAAAAGTTTATGCTAATGCTAAAAATTCAACACAATTCTCTTAAACTTCCTTTTTACCATGCAAAGAATACTATTTCAACTCTCAAATCAAAGCAAAGTTAAAGTTTTGTTTATTAAAAGAAGATTACTACTATATGGAAACTATTTTAATGTTCTTTGTAAGATTTAATTAAGACATGGATTCTGATCTTCCTAATATTAAAAGTTAAAACATCTCAAACACTGTATAGACAGAAGGATTTTTTGTTTGTTTGTTTGTAAGTTCAGGTCTAATCTATTAAGGAAAAATAAAAATACAGGTATAAGTACAAATCATCGTGTTCCTCGAACACGGAAGAAAAAAACAGAGGAAGCAAGTCAGCTTTCCTGATGAGGAGTGGCAAGCTGTGAAAGTAAAGATGATCCTCCCATCTATGGGGAAAACAGATCTTACAAACTTTTTGATTGTTTGATACATGTAAAAATCCTGACCTAACTTGTGTAAAAACTGCTCTAAAGAGCATCTAACCAGCAAAAACCAAAGAGAGGAAAATTGGATCGGTGAACCTGGCATTTATAGCTTCTCGTAGGGGACTTTGGTAATTGGGCAGCTATAGATGTCGCCCCAATGCAGGCCCTGAGCTTCAGTGCTCGTCGCATCTTTCCCTGGTGCATTGGCGTTGCTGGTCGATCCGCTTCCATTGAAGCTATCCGCGCTGTCCTTGCTGGCAGTGGTGGGCTGCTTAGCCGACGGAGGAGACGTTTTCTTGACTGTCTTCCCTTTTGACTGGACAAATTGACGTTGAGGAGCTGGAGCAGGAGCAGTGGGAAGGTTGGATGTGGGGGTAGAGAGAGGGGAAGTGATGTGGGTTGGCTGCTCAAAGGAGGGAGGAGGGGTGGTAAAATTCACAGGAGGAGGCACAGGCTCAGGATGCCCATGGCCGGGAAACTGAACTTCTGGAGCTGGGCCGGCGGAATGTGCAACAGGGGAAACATGGGGATTGAAGGAACGAAGGATAAGTTTGGTAATCCGATTTTTGATGGTCCAGTAATTTCCCCTGTGGGCCGCAGTCCGGTTTGCCGCTGGGAGGGAGCCCGAAAGCTCGTCCTCCCAGTCGTTGATCATTTCTCTCAGTTCCTTAGGAACCTCAACGTTAAAGCCATCAGTGTTAGCCTGCACAGTGAAGGGTGGCGGTCTTGAATTGCTTGTTCTTCCACGCTCTCTTCCTCCCCTGGGAGGGCCACGACGGCGAGGCAGCATGGTTATCACAGAGAGCTTGGGAGTAGAGTGTGGCTCTTTGGGCGAGGGATTATGCTGAGCGAAGCTATGGAGAAGTGGGTCGAGCTGAACCAGACTGAGCATGCTGGAATGCCTGGTTGTGAAGTCGAGAAAACCCTGACACTGAATCCCATAAGCATTATGGTTGACCATAAATGCCTCGTACCTGTCCTGCTCGATTTCAAATGTCGAGAGGACGTAAGCTCCGTGGAGAATTGTGCACGTCGGTGTCTGGCCTGGGGGTTGTAATCATTGCATCGACTGGAGAGCTGGGAGGAGGTCGAAGTCATTGCCAACGAGTTCGACAAGTCATCGCCAGCTGGAGGTGTGGTGGACATGGTGACGTGTTAAGCCACGTCATCGGTGCTTTGGATTTCATGATCCCTCTTGTCACCCGCATCCTGGGAATAGTCTTTGGTTGCTGTTTGAGCGCAGTCAGTCCGGAAATCTGAGTTGGTGATTTCGCTTAGGGTGTAATGCTGGAGAAAAGAGGGAGAGAGAACACCTCTGTTGGCGATTTTATCTACTAGAGAGTTAGCTTCGTGTCGGATGTGCTGAAAGGAGATGGCCATCGACTCTGACAGATAGGCAAGCTGCTGGAGATCATGATCCAGTCTCCAGCAAGAGGAGACTTTGCTACAGCTAGACCCATTTTGAATTTTGGAGGCCATGTTCAAAATTAATTCTGAGTCACCCTCCACAATGAGGGGGAACGATCTCTGCTTATGGGCGATGGTAATACCTTGCACTAGCCCCATTAGCTCTGTTGCGTTATTGCTTTCCATCCCCAGCATACCATAGTAGATGCTCAGGATTTGGCCCTTGTCAGATCTGAAAACCCCTCCAAAACCTGCCAAACCAGGATTACCTTTCGAGGCTCTGTCAAAGTTGAGTTTGACGAATCCTTGAGGGGGGGAGACCAAGTGGTAGGAGAGCGAGGGTGAAGATTGGGAGGCTTGGGGTTGGCGATTCTGGTAATGGAGTTTATGAGCCAGTTGTTTAAGATCTCTTTTTCCCGAGGGTTAGCTTGAAGATCTTTGTCCTGCCAGTTGGATGGCATAGTGGTTTCCTTAAGATTCAGCCCTATCTGAGTCCAAACAATCTCGATTGAGTTGACCTTGCTTTTGAAGGTTCTACTGTTGCGCTCCTTCCAAATGTTCCAAATGAGAAAGCCGGGGATGAGCTGCCAGTGTCTATTAAGAATGGGGTTTTCATAGGGGATTACTCAACCGATTCTTAATTTTGTTAGAAAATGGATATTGTATTCAGTATTGCATAATAGAGGATACATCAATAAATATACTTATTGAGCCAAAGATTGAATATATAGTTCATCTATCCCTACATAAGCAAGGGGAGCTAGCATATCTACCTTGAGGCTTGGATTCAATCTCAACAGTGTCTACATCTTTCTTGAAAATGCCAATGCCAATCCTAACTAAAATCTGGATTGCCCACTCTTAGAGTCTAATCTAAAAGCTGTGATTTCACCCAAATCAAATTCATTAGTTTTCTATTTTTATGTTTTTAACGAAGACACAGTTTTTTCTTCACAAAATTTTGGTACAAAGGTCTTGGCTATACCTCTAAGACCAGTCCAATCCATCAGAAAAGGTAGTCTTTACATCCGTGAATCTTGCATTTTGCTGTGAAACTCCCCTTTACACATGTAAGGAGCCCATTAGGGTATACACAATATATGCAAACACAAAGCCAATTTAGGCAAATAGGATAACCACACAAAACAGAAAGATAGGCGTCAAAGCACACATACTTCTCATTAACTAATGTACATATATACATGAGAAGTGACCCTTGGTGTTCATATTCCAAGCAATCTCTTGGACTCCCGGGTGACTCTTGGTCTCCCCTATGACTCATTATCTCATTTTTTTATGAAAATGATGAATAATAATAATACAACATATGGGAATATGCTAACCCAAAGGATTAGATTTCCAACAATTCCCCCTTAATTCGAAGGGTGTATATGAGTCCAAGAAAGAGAAGAGAGCTGAATAAAAGGCTTGACAAACCACTATGCTAAGCAAGTTAGCAGAAGCTTGCACCGTCTTCTACTAAATACAAGAGCTCTCTGAAGGGGTGGTTTTGGCTGACCACCAACCAAAATGGATAGCAAAAGCTGAGATCTTCTACTATGTGAGTGGTTTGAAGCTGACCACAAATTGTCGAACTTGGCGCGGACGCTTAGATGTTCTATTTGGAACTTGGCACTAGGCTCAAAGGTTTTGTTTGGTAGAAGCAACAGGAAGTTGAAGTCTTCTACTGAAATGGTGGTTTTAGGCTGACCACAAACCATCTGGAGAGCTGAAATAGGAAGTGAACAACTTCATTTTGCCGAACATTTCTAGCTTGACAATCTTTTGCCAAGTAATCTAGCTAGAAGCTTGCATTTGCTTCTGCTACATGAAGGTGCTCTCGATACCGGTGGTTTTAGGCTGACCACCAACTCTGGAGCTCAGTCGAACATAGCTCTTCACACGCTTGCTTGTTCTGGCTCACTTAATCTCGCTCGCTTGTTCCTGATAGTCTTCATTTCCCTCTGTCATGAACAGTGTGAGGAGAGAAGAGTCTCAGGGTGTCACAACTAGACACAAAACACATGAGAACTTTGAAAGTGAGGAAAGTCTTAACGTGTCAACACTAGACACAAAAAAATGAGAACTCTCGAGATGGTTTTCTTTTGTCTATGTGGTTCTTTACTGAATCTGGCCTTGAATCTTTTTGTGGCTCAAGCTTGCTTGCTCTGACTTACTTGAAGAAGGCCATGGCTGCTAGTTATCAGAAGAAGGCTTCGAAACTTGAAGCCTGACATAATGTCCCCCCCTGTTAGGTGCAAGAGGAGAAGTCTGGGTAGAGGAGAATACATAGGGATTTTTGCAACTCCACCCTTTACAAATACAATTCAGCAGATTCAACCTTAAAAGGTGAGGGGTGTCGGTCAGAACGAAAAATGCACCCATATACAATACACAATTCAACTTCTTCTTTTCAAATTTTGATACTTACAAAACACAAGCAAGTACCAAAAAATACACAAGAACTTACAAACAAACACAGTTGCAAGTTACATTTATTCTGGTTGAATTGACGAATCTGCTGTACCTGAATGATTTGGATCTTGTTTTGCAATTTTCTTTTGTTGAAGCAGTTGCACACTTACTATTTTCAGATCTGCAAATGTTCTTCATACCGCCAACTATAACCTGCAATAATATCTGCACAATCTCTCCCAATACAGTCATTCAACAACCAAACAGTCAGCCAACACTTTTTGCAACAGTTTGCAGAAATGATCTTGTCTGCAACACTATCAACTTAATTCTGCAGCAACTATCAATTTAATTCAGCAACAATCAATTCCATTTAATTCTACAACACATAATTAATTATGCAACATACACATTCAATTATGCAACAATATTAAAATCAATTCTGCAGTAGCATTATTCAATTTTGTAGTTGTGTACTTAGGTAAACTCAGTCATGTCAGTGAGCATTTTGCACTGGTCTTTGCAAATTCTACTACAATGCAGTCTCAAATACTTTTAATGTTTCAAACATACAAGGCAGCAAACAATTGAAATTGGTCTAGCTCTATCTCAACACAACTTTTTAAATGCATATTCACATCACTGCCTTCATGATCAGACATAAGACTAGACTTGAACTCAACAATAAAATTGATGCTATATACAGAAAAATACATTCACCTAGCTCAACTCTTCAATGAAGATGAAATGAGGGACACAATATAAGAACAATTGTGTAGGAGGATGTGTTCCTTTAATGGCAGGAGTCTTTTGAAATCACAATCTCTGCATTTCAAGCATATTATTGTTGCAAATACTAACTTAGTAACATGTTCAATACTGTCACTCAACTCTGCAATACTCCGACCATATTAAACGAATAGAGGTTCCAAACAATGAGTGCCAGGTTTATCAGCTATTGCAATCCCAAAACAACAGTAACACATTGAAGTTATATTTCTTGGAATCTGTAATAAAGTGTTATAACTCCTACCTCTCTCCCAGTGTTGTTTATGCTTCATTTTTTTGACTCCATCGGCCATTGATCTTCGCTAAGAGGTCTTTCTCTGGAAAGGTGTTTGTGTGTTGTTCAAGCAACTGCAGATATCTATCATTGACATTAGGGACTCCCCCTTGGTCTTAGGAGTTGACCTAAAGTGTTAAGGAGCTAGGCTATGGTGACATTGGGTTCTTTCTTCTCCCGTACTTACCACTCATTGCATCGTGATTTGTGACCTTGGTTAGGGCACTATTTAAGTAATAACACTGAGCATTACTCTCTTCTTCTTCTGCCTCTTCTTGGTTCCTTGTATCTCTTTTGCTCATGGTCAAAAGATGATGATTGTAAAATGGCATGAGATCTGTATTAAATGTGTAAAAGGTCTAGCTCAATTCTGATAGTCACAGTAAAAGGTGCACTAGAGTCTTTATTTTTACTGAGATAAATATAGAGACTAGTGATCTATATTGTCAAAGTTTTTTCACTCAATCATGCCTCCAAAACCATGAGCATCCTTACTGCATCTAACATAAGCTGGTGTCTTAGTCCTTGGTCTTTTGTCTTGCATTAATAATTTTGTCACCATGATTTTGTAGTTTTTGGTTTGTTTAGGTCACTTGAGGCAGGGGGAGGGAGGGGGGTGCGCAGTGTTGTTAAATTGTATTAAAATGATTAGAGGGGGTGTTGAAATAATATTCTCTTGTATGTAGGGTTCAAAAACTACATGTCCAAAGAATATTCCCTTCCATAACAAGTTTTTCCTTGGGCCCTTGTTGTTTTGTTACATATTTCCACAACGAATATTTCCTTTTTTGAGCTTGCTAACTTGCTATAGCAAGTGTTTTTTAGCATTAGAAGTTGCACTTGTAGCTCGACTTGCAGTAGATGGAGCACTAGCAGTAGCATAAATTGATGAGCTTGGGGAGGGGGGCAACAACTACAATGGCATCCTCCCTTTCATTTGACCTTTACTAACTGCCTTTGATGATTGAGCCATGAAAATTATGGAATGAATGAAGAAAACAACTGCTATTGAAAAATGGAAAATCTGTTTGCAAATCCACCTTCAAAACACAATGGAATCTCTTCAAATCCTGGTCTTACCCTTCACCACATAGGAAACTTGTTAGAGTTCTTTCCCTCTATTGAAAATGTTAAAAAAGAATGCCAAAATCTGTTTTAAGTGTTAATTTTTTGATTTCTGATATGATTTACAATCACTAATAATTTACTGCAATTATTAATTGAAAACACATTGAGATCCTAACTATTTACGCAGTAGAAAAACACTGGAAATCACATGCATTTGACACTTATATTAACCCTAGGAAACCCCAACTGGGGAAAAGCCAACAAACAATGATTTTTATTAAGAATAAAAATCCAGGGCTCCTATCTTGGGATAATGGCGCACCGAGGAATAATATAATCATAGCAAGATTGCCTAGCCTATTGTGTGGCTGCTACTTTTTTTGCTGCACCTTGCTCATTTCCTCTGACCCTGCCCCTGCTATTAACCCTAGGAAACCCCAACTGGGGAAAAGCCAACAAACAATGATTTTTATTAAGAATAAAAATCCAGGGCTCCTATCTTGGGATAATGGCGCACCGAGGAATAATATAATCATAGCAAGATTGCCTAGCCTATTGTGTGGCTGCTACTTTCTTTGCTGCACCTTGCTCATTTCCTCTGACCCTGCCCCTGCACCAACACATGTGGCTGGAAGTCCTCCAACCACTCAATGAGATCCCACTCACTTTGTGTGATTGTGTGTCTCACCACCTCTCTTTAGGCTTTCTTTTATATCATTACAATAATTAAAATACCACGGGTTTCCAAACACTATGGGCTATCTAGATCTCCTAAGTGATTTTAGATCACTTGAGATCTACGACTATGACTTAATCTTTCATTGACAAAACTTAAGTCAACTTTTAGCCATTATAACATAACAGTGACTTGCCCTCTCAAGTAAGCTCTTAGAGAGGTCTTATGGACAACTCCTCCATGCCCGACACCTAGTCTATGCAGAAGTACTAGTTCGAGTTACAAAAAATAACAATCCCTCTTAGTGAGGAAGGTACTTCTGGAAGAACCTCCACCTAGATCTATCTCCAATCCCACCACATCATTTGCTGCTATAGCTTCTCCCACTGAAATGGAAGACTTCCTTGCCACCCGCT
Organism: Pseudotsuga menziesii; assembly: GCA_001517045.1. Classification (NCBI taxonomy): domain Eukaryota; kingdom Viridiplantae; phylum Streptophyta; class Pinopsida; order Pinales; family Pinaceae; genus Pseudotsuga; species Pseudotsuga menziesii. Next base: position 699,959 of record LPNX010381437.1, read on the forward strand.
TTGGAATCTACTTTGAAGATTTTTCCCTCCTAACCATGTTCCTAGGAATCTCCACCTGCTCCTGAGCATCCATCAATGTTAACTTATACCAACTGGTCTTGATAGTATTGGAAGAAGCCTCACGCCCATCTGCTGGATTGGAAGACTGAGCCCCTAGTATCAACTCAATCTTTAGAGTCTCCTTCTCACTCTTTGTCATTGGCATCAATCCTTGATCCAAGATCTCCTTAGACCCACATACAAGTTAAACCAACAACTTGCACAACTTACTCTATTTGACACCAAGCATCATTGCTATATCTTGGGTAGCTCCCTTTGACTATATGAGTACCTGTCTATCCTAGAACACAACCCCATATCCCTTGTTCTCCAGAGCTGTGACTGAGAGCAAGTTCATCTTTAGCTCTAGAACATACATCACTCCTGCCATCTTTAGAGATCCCCCTAACTCTAGCTGGAATATCATTGTTCCAACCCCCTTTACTGCATTAATGATGTCGACCCCACAAGCCACATGGCAGTCTGAGTTTGTCTCTGAAACACTAAGTGTTGAGTTTTTAATGGTGATATCAGATCTTATAACATTTAGCATCATAACAGTATAACCATAAAAGAATCAGTGAAAGATAGACAAGTCCAGCAACACAAAAGAACACAAAGATTTATCTTGGTAAACCCTCATGGGGAAGAAAACCCAACAAAACTTCCTCTGTATAAATGTATAAAAGACAACCCCAAAAACAAGTGTTCTCCTCCTTCTGTTCTGCCTCTCTCTCTCTCCTATGCGCTACTCAAGTGAGTGAGCATGTGTTCAAATAAGAATCACAGCTCCTCTATTTATACACAATGAGCCAACTAACTTTTCACTAGACAAGTCGGCCCCAATAAATTGTCTGGGCCGACTTCACCTAGGAAGACTCAAAAAAACAATATATGATATTATTTATTAGGGTACTAAAGACCCAACACAAGTGGAGGCTTTACCTCATGACTCTATGATGACCAAATACAACAGTAACACCCCGTTGGAGGAATAATAACATCTCCCTTGGGTTACATCAGTAAAATACATTTAGAATATCCTTTGAAGTTACAATATTTCAACACTCCCCCTTAACGAGAAGGTTATTCTACTGACAACATCATCACAGACTATAGGAGAATAGAGAGACAATAATTACAATGGTACATCGAGGTAATACATCTATACGTCATAGGAAGTTTTCAACATTCATCAGTAACTGGAACAATTACTCTTCATCTTCTGCATCACATGATTGCTTGATCCTTTTGCAACAACGCTTCGACCTTTCGATCCTTCGTAGCAGCACTTCGATCTTTTGATCCTTTGCAGTAGTACTTCGATCTTCTGATCCTTTGCAGTAGCACTTCGATCTTCTCAATCCTTTGCAGCAGCACTTCGATCCTTTCGAACCTTTCGATCCTTTGCAGCAACACTTCAATCTTTTGTAGTAGCCTTCTGATCTTCTTGATCCCTTGTAGCAGCACTTCGATCTTTTTGATCCTTCAGTAGTACTTCGATCTTTTTGACCCTTCAGTAGTACTTCGATCTTTTTGATCCTTTGCGGCAACACTTCGATCCTTTCGATCCTTTCAACCGCACTTTGATCTACTTGATCCTTTCATTGTCGTACTTCGATCTACTTGATCCTTTTCCACCACGCTACCTGTAGTACATATGATCTATTTGCGGGATGATCAATCCCTATCACTTTAGGACATAAGTCCAAGGACGATGCAATCCATACCTGATCCAATTGTGGGATGATCAATCCCTATCGCTTTAACACATAAGTCCAAGGATGATGCAATCCTGATCCAACTGCGGGATGATCAATCCCTATCGCTTTAGGACATAAGTCCAAGGATGATGCAATCCTGATCCAACTGCGGGATGATCAATCCCTATCGCTTTAGGACATAAGTCCAAGGATGATGCAATCCTGATCCAATTGCGGGATGATCAATCCCTATCACTTTAGGACATAAGTCTAAGGACGATGCAATCCTCCATCCACATGATCCATTAAATCGATCAACTGAATCGTCTACAACTAAATGTAGATCTCGACCGCACCCAGTGCTGACCCAACGTAGAACATCCATACCACACAGGTTAAGACCACTCCCAAGTGAGTGTTATACTACGACGTCTGTGAGGACTCATCATAGAGCATCCATACCACACAGGTTAGGACCACTCCCAAGTGAGTGTTATTCTATGGCATCTACATAAGAATGTAGGGCATACTCTCCATACAAGAGTATTGTCTGCAGAGCAGATCTCGACTGCATACAAAATGTCAGTCATGTCGTCCGTGAGGACTCATCGTAGAGCATCCATACCACTAAGGTTAGGACCACTCCTGAGTGAGTGTTATTTTACGGTATCCACAACTGAATGTGGGCATACTCCATACAAGAGTATCATCTGCAGGGCCATCCTTAGTAAGGACCACTCTCATGCACAGAGTGTTATACCTGCGATCCTCAAGAGAGGATACTATCGTCCACAAGTGAATGTCGGACCTTGTCAGCATCTTCAGGTGCACTTGGCCTCTTTCATGTTGGAGCATCACTATCATCCCATCATCGATGTCAGTCTCATCATCACTCCCCATTCTCCGGGAGGATCCATATTATCAACCTGCTCCCCCTTTGTCCGAGGAGGGTTCATGTCTTTGACCTGATCTTCCCTTCCGAGGAGAGTCCATATCTTCGATTTGTTCCTCCTATTCGAAGAAGGTCCATATCTTCGACTTGTTCTTCCTTTCTGAGAAGGGTCCATATCTTCGACCTATTTCTCCTTTCTAAGAAGGGTCCATATCTTTGACCTGTTTCTCCTCTTCGAGAAGGGTCCATATCTTCATCGTTCCTCCTTGCGAGGAGAGTATGTAGTATCGTTACTGTTCCTCCTTGCGAGGAAAGTCTTTTCGAACTACACCAAGCTTGTCATGGAAGCTTGGTCACCGCATCAAGGACTTGCTCATCGATACTTACATACTGGAGTTTTATATCTCCCTTCGGTACCATATTCCACAGGATTCTTTGTCATCTTTATGCAACTCTGGTTGTCACAAAGAAACACTGTGGTATCCAACTCCATGTCAAATAGTCCTGACATCATCTTTCCGAAGCCATATGGCTTCTCAAATAGCGGAGCAAGTTGCCATGTACTCTGCTTCAGTTGTACTGAGAGCAACATTGGACTAAACCATGAGATCATGGCGGATCCCAGACAATAACATCCACCTGAGGTGCTCTTTCTGTCTGCGGCACTTCCTGCCCAATCTGAATCTGTATATCCATATAATCTGTAGTCATGATCTCTACCATAGTAAAGTCCCAAATTTGTCCTACCTTTAAGGTACATCATCATGCTTTGCAGCTGTCATGTGAACACATCTAGGGTTACCTAGATACTGACTCAAGGTGTTCACATCAAAACATATATCTGACCTTGTGTTCGTCAGATACATCAACGACTCAACAATAGTATGTCAGGTTCATCATACATAACTTTGAGGTAAAGGTTAGGATCAACTTTACTTTTAGTAGAGTCCATGCTTGTCAAGAAGCTATCTATTCTGTTAAACCAAGCTCTAGGAGCTTGCTTTAGTCCATACAAAGGCTTTTCAACTTGCATACATGAGTCGCTCTGTTTTTGACTTCAAATTCTTGTGGTTGTTCGATGTAAACCTCTTCCTCAATCATACCATTAAGGAAGGCTGTCTTTACATCCATCTGGTGTAGATCCCACTTCATCATGGAAGTAAGTGCCATGATAGTTCTGATGGAAGTGTACCTCTGGAGCAAATGTCTCTTTATAATCAATTCTATCTCTTTGAGAGAATCCTCTAGCCACAAATCTTGCCTTACTTCCATCAACAACATATTTTATCTTTCAAATCTATTTGGAAGATACCACACTCTTGCTTTCTGGTTTGGGTACTATATCCCAAAACATCATTATGGTATTCTTCCATCATTGCATCTACCATGAGTTCATTCTGTTAGGTCATCGACATATCCTAGTCTTCCGCATTCAACCTTGAAGGATGGAACCCACTTTACTCTTGGTAAAGTCTCGGTCCATCAGGAAGCTGTCCATCATGTCGTACCATGTCGAACTCAGAGATCTTCTATAGTCACTCTCCCTGAAGTGGAGCATCATCTCTGCATTCTATACTGGAGTGACAGGTAGCATCCTCTGCTACTATGTATCCATCTCAGGTTACTAGATACCAAGATCCCTTTATCTTGAACTTTGTCGAAAAGTTCCTCTTGCACCCATCTGTGAGCTTGTTGTCTTCTATAGGTTTCCATCTTCAACCTTGTAGCAAAGGTTAAGATATCCATCACTCTAGGTGATCTGTCAAGCTCCTGGATGTGCTTTTCTATGAGTGCTTTCTGAGCTCGTACAAAGCATATTCTGTACAGGTGGTTCTTTGCTCGATATATACTTCTACTGGAGAAGTGTGTCTAGTCAATAGAGTATGTCATGCCATAGTCTATTCTTTCTGAAAAAAACCACGAACCTTGCTTTGTATTCTTGTTCTTGTAGATCCATATGGAAGACATTACGGACTTCCCTTCAGGTCTCGGAACCATATTGTAGACATCATTCCCCATGATCAATTGTTACTCTTTGATCATAGCTTCTTCCATAGCCGGAAGGGTTAGCATCAATGATGTCACCCAACTGTGTTACACAAATAGAGTGTGTCCGAGGCCTCTTACTTTGGTTTGGAAGTCCTGCCATACTTTTCTTCATCTTAAGTTATCTCTCGTGCCCAAGTAGTCTTCATCTCTTGAGGTGGATCTACCGGTCTCTGAAGCTCTTTCTTTTGTCACGGTGTCCCTGACCCTGGGAGCTTCAGGTTCATGTTTAATGGAGTGAATCTTGAATTGTCATCAATTATTCTTTAGAACAAGTCTCATCCTCCTTTTCTTGTAGGCGGTTATACACGACCCTTCCTACAAGTCAAATGCACTAGTTGCATGGTTAGAACAATTTCATAGGACATATGCATAACAACAAATTCTTATGCATCATGCAATTGTTTAGCCAATACAACATTCATCCATATCTCACGGAAACTTTCTAAATGCCTTCCATCTCTACCATGACATCATTGAGATTGTGCACTTAATCCAATATGTCAGCAAAGAGGTTTCATTCTAGATAAGTAGCAAGTTTCATTGAGATTGTGCACTTAATCCAATATGTCAGCAAAGAGGTTTCATTCTAGATAAGTAGCAATGGAGGGTTGTATAGCACCATGGGCTACTTACCCATCACATGCATATTAGTAGTATACTGTCATTAAAACATTCTATCATGCATAATACACAGCATATACAGGAAAGACAATTCAAATACTTATCTTTGTTTGCTTTGTCTTCATCTCCTTCTGGATCTGCAACTTCTTCTATGACTAGTGAGATTGCTTCAATCTCATGCTTGCTTGAAAGCTTTTCTGATGGACCTAGGGTTTGACAGAGAAACCCTAATTTTTCAACTGAGGTATCTTTCAGATCTGATTGGATAGAAAGATGCACCTCTTCAAGGCGAGCTGAGTAGTATACTCATTTTCCCAAAACTGTGATCAGAACTACAAAATATTTGATGCCCTAGTTTTCTTTAATTTCTTTTGCAGAATTGCCTGATATTGTTTCTGCGGTATCTCTGAAAGTACTGCTCTGTGTCTGAGACTATGCACTGAGGTAGCCTTGTCTATCCTCTTTCCAACATCGCAGGTTAGAGCAGAATTGGTTTCACCAATTGGGACTTATGCGTGTTTTACCAAGGTGACTTATTTCATGACTGCTCAGAATAGAGAACTTATACGGACTGCCACGTGTCATTGTTCCACCTTCGTGGTCTGAAAATTTTACCACAGAAAGTACAGTCCGTGCCCTATCTGGAACATCTTGCGAAGTTTCATTTGGACCTTCGTAGCCCGAGATATAGAAATTCTCCCTAGGTCTCCTGTTTAAGGTTGAATCCTGGGAGAGGATGGAACCCTGATTTGGAGGAATCATATCTCCCAGAATATAGCGAATCTGAGGCTGCAACTTTTTCACAGGGTACATCAGGAATTTATTTTCGGCCTGTAAAAGTTTCGGCTCCTGATCCTTCTCCAATCTCAAGATATAGCGAATGCACCAAAATGACTAGTTTTAGTCTTTTGGGTTTTCAAGCATGAAACCCTAATCTTCAATAGTTGTAGCTGTAGCACTGTTTTGGTTGCACAATGACTTCTTTCAGGGTGGCTCTGATACCATGTTGAGTTTTTAATGGTTATATCAAATCTTATAACATTTAACATCATAACAACATAACCATAAAAGAATCACTTAAAGATAGACAAGTGCAGCAACACAAAAGAACACAAAGGTTTATCTTAGGAAACCCTCATGGGGAAGAAAACCCGGCAAAACTTCCTCTGTATAAGATGTATAAAAGACAACCCCAAAAACAAGTGTTCTCCTCCTTCTGTTCTGTCTCTCTCTCTCTCTTATGCGCTACTCAAGTGAGTGTGTGTTCAAATAAGAATCATAGCTCCTCTATTTATACATAATGAACCAACTAACTTTTCACTAGACAAGTCGGCCCCAATAAACCCTCTGGGTCGACTTCACCTATGAAGACTCAAAAACAATATATTATATTATTTATTAGGGTACTAAAGACCCGACACAAGTGGAGGCTTTACCTCGTGACTCTATGATGACCAAATACAACAGTAACACCTTGTTGGAGGAATAATAACATCTCCCTTGGGTTACATTAGTAAATACATCTAGAATATCCTTTGAAGTTACAATATTTCAACACTAAGGAACACATCCCTCATCCCCTTCATATGGCTAGATGCACCACCGTTCACTAAGAAAAGAAACACTGCCAATTTTGCAGCTCCTACGGCTCAGATCTGCCCAGATTTGTCCAGTGCTTCCCTGTCAGGTTTTCTTCTCCTTTGGACTGATCTCTTTATGTAAAGTCTTCTTGTCATCTCCCGATCTCTGGATGAAATTCCTCCATCGATCTGAGATCCTTGAATCACAGTCCTTCATGGTTCTAGCACTTGAGCAAAAGTTCGTTCGTCTTTGCTCCAAAGTGGATGACTCAGGTACATGAGCAAAAGTCCTTCTTTGCTCATATGTGCTCTCCTATGGCTTAGAGCTCTAGATGAAAGTCCTTCTTCACATAATTGAGATCATCTTGTTGGCTTCCCGGCCTTCTGCCATGGTTCAGTAAGCCACCCAACACATCTGTCTTCTGCTGCATGGATTCCTTGCCCATTGCCTAGACTCCTTTTTGGGCCTACCCAAATTTTTTTGCTTGCCGACCAACCACCTACTAGGCTGCCTAATATTTTTTGGGTGCTGCCCAGGGCCTGTTCTAGGTTGCTCAATTTTTCTGCAGTCTGCCTGACTGCAACCCTCAATCTCATGTGTTGCCTGTATTTTTCTGTGATACCTGAAGTCTGCCCACAATTGCTGTGCAGCTGCCTAAATTTTCAAGGGTTTTCCCTTGGCTGCTTTGTTCTTCTGGCGACTGCCTAACTATTCTGGCGGTTGTGCTGGCTGTCTTCCTTGGTGGCAACTCCTCTCTTGGAGGCTACCTATAAACTTCGGCGACTGGCGACTGCTGCAGCATCCTACCCTTCTCCTTTGCCTCCTGTTCACCTTGTCGACCCAATCCGAATCTGCAGTTGCTAGCGATTATGTCGCCCTCGATTCCTCTTGTTGGCGTCTTCCTTTGCCTCTTCTCCATGCACAAGCCCACCTGCGCTCTTCTGCTATAGCTTGCGCCTTTTGTTTGGTTGCTCCATTGTTGCAATCACTCTCGTAGCCTGCGCACTGCTCCCTTACAACATCGACTCTCCACACATTGTCTGACTAGCTGCCTCCTCATTGGCTGCAGGTTTGTCTGCTGGCCAAGACCTTGCACCTGCACTTCATCCGACCTTGTTGTCGTGAATCTGCTAGGCATGACACCACTCGGTTATAGCTCAACCCATGCCACGATCTTCTCTGCTTGGCCTGTGCACGGGGCCTTCTCTAGCGTCCATTGCCGAGCTCGATCAACCTTGTCTCCACTTGCGGATCACTCCTTCGCCCACAAGTGCTTCTTGCAGCCAATGTCCTCTTTGTCGTCACCTCATGTGACTATGTCCATAACGCAGCCGTACGACGACCGTACCATATGACTATTCTTTTCCTTTTTTTTTCTCTTTTCTTCTTTGAAATTCTTCGCCAAATTAGATCTCCTGCTTAGAGTGAAACCCATGATTTGATACCATGTTATTTTTCAGATCCTAGATCCGATTTATAGTCTTTAATAGTTTACTACAATTATTAACTGAAAACACATTGAGATCCTAACTAATTACGTAGCGGAAAAACACAACAAATTACATGCATTTGACACTTATATTTACCCTAGAAACCCCAACTGGGAAAAAACCAGCAAACAATGATTTTATTAAGAATACAAATCTTGGGCTCTTGTCCTGGAATAATGGCCCACTAAGGAATAATACAATCATAGCAAGATAGCCTAGCCTATCACTTGGCTACTACCTTCTCTGTTGCACCTTGTAACTTTTGTTTGACTTTGCCCCTGCACTAACACATGTGGTTGAAAGTTCTTCTCCAACCACTCAATGAGATCTTATTCACTTTGTGTGATTGTGTGTCACCTCCTCTCCTTAGTCTTCCTTTTATATCATTACATAAGAAACCAAACACGTCCAAAATCCTTGGTGTGTCGCGTGTCTTTGTGTCGTACACGAACACGCTGCCAACATGTGCCTGACACATGTTTTTTCATGTCCTAAAATCGGGAGATGAAAAAATACTTGTCGAGCACATGACAGCGTGTCCTGCACTGTTAAGTTCGTGTCTCGATTCTAGGACACGAAAAATCTGGAAAAAAGGCCTGTGGGTTTATAAAAATAGATTTTTATCATTCTTTTATGCATTTGCAAGTGGAGGAAGAGGTTTGAGAGTGCGTTTTTTTGCAGGTGAAGAGGATTTGAAGCATTTGCAAGGGTTTCCAAGTGCCTTTGAGGGAGGATTTCATTGGGAGGCTTCAAGCTCACCATCAAGCAAGAAGAAGAATGTCTCAATCAGCTAGGGCAACAACTAAAGGGCAAAGGAAAGGGAAAAATGCCCCATCTAGTGCCTCTCCTCCTCTTCCTCCTCCAAGCATAACCTCTTCTACTTCTGCTAGTGCTCCAACTACTTCTAGTGGAGCTCATGCTCAATTTAACCTTGTTTTAGCAAGACAACAAGCATAAGAGATAAAATACCCTTTATGGAAGTATGTGACAAGGAAAGAAAGGCCTATTTTTGAAAATGTAACTTCGGAAGATATTCTTTTGTATATTATTATTGTACCTTCGTCGGAGATGTTTTTCCTCTATTTGGAGACGTTATTATTGTATTTGGTCATGCTAGAATATCGAGGTAAAACCTCCGTTGTAAGTCGGGGCAATAGTCCCCAGAAGAAATATTGTTAAATGTATTTTGAATCTCCCAAGAGGGAAGTCGTTGCGGTTAGGGTTTTGGGTTAGTCACATGTAAAGTATAAATAAGGAGGTGCCCTCCCTCATTTGGATACACAACACAAGCAAGTTCACTCAAGAGAGAGAAAGACAAGTGCGCTAATGAAGAAGAGGAAGAAGTTGTTGAAGACATCTTATCTTTGGGTATTCTATCTTGGTTTGACATTGTACTAAGTGACAAAACTATTCTGAAGAAGTTGCAGGGTTTTCTCCTTTATGGTTTCCTCGAGGAAAATCTTTGTTTTCTTGTGTATTGCTGTGCTTATCTACCTTTTAGTTTAAAGATCTAACATAATTTAGTTAAAGTGCAAACTCTAACATGGTATCAGAGCCCACCCTGAAAGTAGGCACTGTGCACATGCGAAAACTAGGGTTTCCAACTTCTAACACTTTTCTCGAGAATCTTTCCGGAAAAGAGGGCTAGGCTAACTCGCCTCAAGGAGGCGCATCTTTTGGTGGAGAAAGATTCCAGTTTGGAGGAGATTCAATTTTAACCTAATCACTGCTGCCAGAAGAAACTAAAGCATCAAATTCTTGGAGCTTCCGTCCACAGAATTTAGAAAAGGACCTCACTAGACAACTTGCCTCAAGGAGGCGCATCTTTCTATCCTGGAAGAATCTCAAGATTCCAAGTTTGGAAAATTAGGGTTTTTGAACCCTAGGTCAACTAGCTCTAGAATTAGCTTGGGCATCTCAAATTGGTAAGATCTATTCCATTGTTATTTCCATTTGAGGTTCTCATATCAAGATGATGAATCACAACAAGGTTGAGGATAAGCTTGAAGGAGTAGATAACTTTCGAGCGTGGAAGTATAGAATCTCTCTTATCCTAGAAGAGAATGACTTGGACAAATATGTCAATGAGGAGGTTCTAGAACCAGAGGGAGAGGAGGCAAAGGAAAACCACAAGAAGAACATGATAAGAGCCAAAAGGATTATTTCAAACTCAATCAAGGATCATCTCGTCCCTTATGTATCATCCTTGAAGACTCCCAAGAAGATGTTCAATGCATTGACCAAGTTATTTGAAGGAAAGACCATCAACCAGAAGATGACCTTGAGGAATCAACTCAAGAATGTGAAGATCCAACCTTCATAAACCATTTCGTCTTACTTAACAAGGGTTTCTCAGGTCAAGGAGCAACTAGAGGCCATTGAAGAAAATGTTGAAGGAGAGATCATGATGACTACCTTGAATGGTCTCCCAAGGTCACAGGACTCATTCATTCAAGGGATATGCGCTAGAAAGAAGCTAATCAAGTTCAGTAGATTGTGTGAGGAATGCACTCAAGAAGAAGCTCGATTAGTATCAAGAGAAGAGAAGATGGGAGCAAGTGATGATCAAGCTCTAACAACTCAAGCAAAGAAGATTGAAGGCGAGAGGGAGGATCGCTCTCACAGAAGACCCAAGAAATTCCAAAAGAATCATAGCTCAAGAAGGGACTATACAAATCTTAGATGCTACACATGTGATGAGAAAGGCCACTTCTTAAGAGATTGTTCCAGAAACAAAGGATCCTCCAAGGCAAACAAGAAGAAGAGGCATCATGCACATACTGCAGAAGATGATGAACCCGCAAGCAAAAGAACAAGAGAAGATTCTTCAAGTGATGAAGAATATGCTTTGTTCTCAGCTCTTACAGGTACCATTACCCATGGAAGCAATGATTGGCTTGTGGACAGTGGAGCTTCCAAGCATATGACACGATACAAAGAATCCTTCATCAACCTATTAGAACATGAGTCACCTTACAAGGTGAAGCTTGGAGATGACTATCGATATCCCATAAAAGGGAGTGGAGAAGCCTCTTACAAGTTGTATTCGGGCAAGTCAATGAAGATGAAGGATATTATCTACGTACCAGACTTGAAGAAAAATATCCTTTCCATTTCAACTTCAGATGCTAAACGATATCGTGTTGCATTTGTTGATGGCCAAGTACTCATGTGGCCAAGAGGCAAAACAATAGATGATGCAACAATAATTGGAGAGCAAAAGGGAGGTCTGTACAAGTTGAAAGGACAACCAAAACAAGCCTTGGTTCATGACTCTATAGAACCAAGTGAACTATGGCACCGAAGGCTTGCACATGTACACTATAGGGCACTACCAATTGCAAGCAAAGCAGTGTCAGGCCTTCCCGAAATCCAAGCAAAACATGAAGGCACTTGCAAAGGATGTGCGTAGAGGAAGAATCTAAAGAAACCATTTCCAAACAATGAAAGCAAGGTGAAAGAAATCTTGGAAATAATCCACTCAGATGTATGCGGCCCCATGTCCTCAAATTCCTTGATTGGGTGTGCATACTATGTTTCTTTCATAGATGATTATTCTCGTAAAGCTTGGATTTACTTCTTGAAAGGTAAATACGAAGTTTTTAGCAAGTTCATAGAATTCAAAGCTTTGGTAGAGAATCACACCAAAAAGAAGATCAAGACCTTACGATCAGACAATGGTGATGAATTCACTTCAGATGAGTTTAAAGACCTATGTAGAGAATCTGGGATTAAGAGGTAGATGAGCACTTCATACAATCCTTAGCAAAATGGCATTGCAGAAAGGAAGAATAGAACGATAATGGAAGCAGCAAAGGCGATGCTTCATGATCAAGACCTTCCAATGCACCTATGGGCAGAAGCACCAAGAACAACTGTGTATGTACAAAATAGAACACCTCACCATGTTCTGAATAATGAGACTCCAAAAGAAGCTTTCTTAGGAAAGAAACCAAAAGTCAGCCCTCTCCGAATATTTGGCTGCCCTGTGTACATACATGTCCCCAAAGAAATAGGACAAGGCTAGACCCTTTTGGAAAGAAGGGCATATTCGTGGGATACAGTGACGCATCAAAAGCATACCAGATTAATTTCCCAGGATTCAAGAAGATCGAGACCATTCGAGACATTACTTTTGATGAAGACTCAACTTACAACAAGTCAAGACAATTCCACATGGAAGATGCTGAAGAACTCGAAGTTCCCTGAACCGAAGATACAGTTATGGAAGAGATTGCTCAAGAAAACCATGAAGATCATGACATGACAAAAACTCAGGAACTTGTAGATCTACCTCGTGAGAAGAATTTCTACAAGAGAAGACCAACATGGGCACGTGAAGCTATTCAAGATGCAGAGAGGTATGGCAGTCCAGATGGGACACTTAGAGAAAGAAAAAGACCGAGACCATACCCCAGCTATGTAGCCCTATTGTGCGACATTAGTAATAATGAACCTTCTAACTATGAGGAAGTTGCTGAAAAGGAGTGGAAGGAAGTCATGATCGAAGAGCATCCGTTGATTATGAAGAATGATGTTTGGGAGATAGTTTTGAGATTAGAAGGGAAGTCCGTAGTGTCTTCTAAATGGATCTACAAGATCAAGCATGTTGTAGATGGTAGCATCGAAAAATACAAGGTAAGATTTGTGGCACGAGGTTTCTCCCAGAAAGAAGGCGTAGATTATGATGAGACATTTGCACCTGTAGCGAGATACACTTCCATCAGATCTATGCTTGCTCTGGCTGCAATAATGAAATGGAAGATACACTAGATGGATGTCAATACAACTTTCCTGAATGTAGTTGAAGAGGAAGTGTATGTGGAGTAGCCACTGGGATTCAAGACACATGACAGACAGACTCATGTGTTCAAGCTAAAGAAGACCTTGTACGGTTTGAAGCAGGCACCCAAGATGTGGTATGGCAGGATGGATAGCTTTCTAATGAGCTTAGGCTTTACCATGTAATGTCCTCGTCCGATTAGGCAACAAAACACCCGCTAACCTACTTAATCCCCATAGGTTCGAGCGAGTACTGCATAAGAGGGGATTGACTGAGGACATTTGGTACTTAGAACAACTCGGGAGACACATTCAGTACTAAAGTAAACAGTAGGCTAAAAGAAGCCTTTTCTCTTTAGGCTTAAAAAGTCAACATCAAATTAGAATTGCATGCATGCAAAAGTAAAAGCACAAACCCTAAAAGTGACATGCGAACCCTAAAAGCGCATAAGGATCTATTTAAGAAGGACGAGGGACCCTAAAGAGATAACTATGTTTATTATTGATTGATTTGGATATTTGAGCAGTAGCACAGCATGTAGCTACGACAGTTGGGGTTGAGGACAGAGTCTTCAACTAACGAGGGTTCGGCAGTGCAATATCTGCCCTAGTCTCCTTCAGGATAAACCATCCAGGTTTGTCACCGCATCTATTGCATTCATCATTATTCAGTGTTCCAGTGTATGCTAGAAGATTATTTGCAGGTTCATCCGTACAGTTGGGGGCATTTAGCTGGAAAACCCAAGTCATTCACCGGGATTCCGGATCACCATATTTCTTCCGCATGTGGCTTGCATCCTCATTGACAGGATCACTCTACTGCCTTGAGTGATTATCAGCCACCAGATTGCTCACCTGGAGCAGCTAGCAACAAAATGCAGAGGTGTGGGGGCATGAGCATCAGTTTGGTAGATCAATTCGCTAGGGTATTTGGAGGGGTCCAAACTCCTGCATGCTCCGACCATCCTCTCAGGCATGGGCACACCTACACTCCGACCAACTTTCATCTGAAATTGACCATCCCTTCATAAAAAACGACATCCTTAGCTGATTGAGACTGCTGGGGATATTACAGAGGAAAAAGAGGTTATTTCTCCATTGGTTCAGTTTATCTTGCATGCGTATTCTCTCTGGAGCTTTATCAGTCGGCTTATCAGTGGTAAGTGTTCATTCTATCCTGCAAACCCTAACCCTAAATTCAACTATAATATAGGGTAATTTTGCATGGCAGTTTTGCATGCCTGACTATTATGAGATTTTGCATAGAATTAGAAAATATCAGTATTTGGTATATTACAGTGGTATCAGAGCTATCTTCTTGGCCAGCTGTGGGCTTAAGAAATGAAAAGTAAATGAGTACGAAAGAAGATACTTTTGTAACCTATAGGAAAAGAAGGAGTAGGTACACAGAGGACTTTGAGGATATCCAACTAGAAGATACCAACTTAGACATGGACCCAACAGGTATACACTTTGACAGGGGAAAATGAACGGAAGAAGATAAGGACAGGATGGAGTTTCGCAACTTAGTATCTGCATTGCAAGACTTAGCCAAAGGGAAAAAAGATGTACTCAATGCAATCAACAGATTATTGGCGAAACCAGAACCAGGTAACAACAGTACACCTCCCTCATTGGTAGATAGAGGGTCTACAAGCAGTAGTGGGAAGGTTGCATACACCAATATACAGAATACACCTCACATATATAGCAGGCCTTCCAACAGGCCTACTATGCCTCACTTCTTAGTAGATGCAGTAGGAGGTCCAGTCATGCAGGTAGAGCCTAACGAACCCTTTGGGGCTTATTTGCAGAAATACAGGGATTTAGGGGATGAGTTTCATGCAGCCATGTCTTTTTTGGATTTTTGCAACATGAAGAGTAGGAACAGGCCCAGCAATTTCAACAAGGGATTCAATCATAACTATGAGTTGCAGAAAACCTTGGGCAGGTTGACCATCCCAAACTTTGATGGGACTCGAGGAGGTTCAACGAGGATATGGGTTCAAAAGTTGGATACCTACTTCCAACTCAGTCCCATGACAGAGACAGATGCCATTAAATTGGATACATTCCACCTGGACGGAGAGGCTCATGAGTGGTGGTACCACGGATTAGTGACATTGGGTCACAACACCATTCACTCCTATGGTGAGTTCACTTAGAAACTCATGGAGAGGTTCGACAGGAAGGATCCAGAGATACATTTCAGAGAGTTGGCTCAACTCAAATAGATAGGTAGCGTCGAGGTCTTCATCTGAGAATTCCAGAGGATAGTGGTCATGGTAACAGATGTGTTAGAGAGTAGGTTGACGATGTTGTTTACTGAGACCCTAACAGAGCCACTACGGGGATGGGTGAAAGCCTACAAACCCCCCACTCTACAAGATGCCATTAGTCAAGCTAGAGATCTCCAAGATTTAGTTCCGAAGAATAGGTTCCCTCTCAAAACCAACTTTCCAGTTAGGGACAAGGACAAGAAACCTTTCCAGTAGGATTTTCCAAAGAAAACATGGTTAGACGAGGACATTAGGAAAGATTTGAGGAGAAAGAAATTAGGTTTTACTTGTTAGGAACCATGGGTTCCAGGACACAGGTGCGCAGGGAAGGCTAAGGCTCACTACATCGAAGTGTATTCGGACAGTGACGGGGAGGACTATGAGCAGGAGGCAACAGAAGAACTACGGGCAGCAGAGGAATAGTCACTCCAGGGTGATACACCAGAGGGAGTCATTGCTACGTTATCTGGAGTACCTAGATTCCATACTCTCAGGGTCAGAGGAGTAGTACAGGGCCACAGAGTGGGAGTATTGATTGATGGGGGAGCAACCCACAATTTCATTGACTCCGCTTGGGTAGCAAAGAGGGGTATTCAGACAGAGAAGTTCGAGGGATTTGCTGTAGCTGTAGCTCGAAACTCCAGCATGGAGTGCAACTATTGGATTCCAAAATTGAATGTCACATTAGGCAACTACCAGATGACAGAGTCATTTTATGTAGTAGATATGGCAGATACTCATGTAGTATTAGGCGTTCAATGGCTTTATTCAATAGGGAAATATACTACCAACTACCAAGCAATGGAAATGAAATTCCAGGGGCCAGATGGAAAACGGGTAGTTTTGAGGGGTATGAACACCTATCCCCCAAAACTAGTCTCTTCACAGAGAATGGAGGCAATACTCAGATAGGATGACATAGAATGGGCTGCAAAATGTTTTGTCACCTTTAGGAAACCTCCAAAGAACAACACACAACACCCAGATGATACTCAGGCCTTATTACAGAAGCACGAAAAGGTATTTCGGGACCTTCCAGCAGGTAGACCACCAGACAGGGGCTTTGAGCACATCATTGAGCTAGAGGAGGGGACACAGGCAGTCATCACCACTCCTTATCGGCATCCCAAAAGATACAAGGATGAGATCGAGAAGACGATCAAAGAATTGCTGGAGCTTGGATACGTTTGGCCCAACTCTAGCCCCTTTGCATCATCAGTGGTCTTTGTCAAGAAGAAGGATGGTACACTGCGAATGTGCATCGATTACCGAGCACTCAATAAAAAGACCATAAAAAACAGGTATCCCATCCCTAGGATTGATGAACTCATGGACGCACTGCGGGGTGCCAAATACTTTTCAAAGATTAATCTTCGCTTGGGGTACCATCAGATCCGAGTAAGGGATCGAGACATTTCTAAAACAGCTTTCCGTTGTCACTATGGTCACTATTGATTCCTGGTCATGCCTTTTGGACTTACTAATGCTCCAGCCACTTTTCAGTCATGCATGAACCATACTTTCAGAGTTCAGTTACGTAAGTTTTTGCTAGTATTCTTTGATGACATCTTGATTTACAGCAAAACATGGGAGGAACATCTGAAACATTTGGACCAAGTATTGAGCATTCTAGAAGAACACTCGCTTTACGCGAAAATGTCCAAGTGTGAATTTGGCATGAAGGAAATGCTGTATCTGGGGCACATAATGAGTGCAAAAGGAGTACAGGTTGATATGGAGAAAATACGAGCTATCAGGGATTGGCCCACGCCAAAAACAGTCACAGAATTGAGAGGCTTCTTAGGCCTTTGCACATATTACCAGAGGTATGTTAAGGGGTTATCCCAGTTAGCCGCACCCCTCACAGATCTCACAAAGAAGGGAGCCTTCACTTGGACAGAATTATCACAGTGAGGAGATGAAAGTCATTATGAGTTCTTGCCCAGTTTTTGCATTACCAGACTTCTCACAACCATTTGTAGCAGAATGTGATGCCTCAGGGGAGGGGCTAGGAGCAGTATTGCTGCAAAACCATCACCCTATTGCATTTGAGAGTAGGAAACTGAAGAAATATGAGCGCCACTACTCCATATATGACAAGGAGATGCTAGCCATCTTACATGCTCTCACGAAATTCAGATAGTACCTGGTGGGCAGCAAGTTCAAAATCAAGACAGATCATAACAACCTCAAGTACTTCTTGGAGCAGAAGGAACTGAATGAGTGCCAACAGAAATGGGTCAACAAAGTACAAGCCTACGATTTCGAGATAGAGTATGTAAAGGGTAAGAATAATATAATAGCTGATGCATTATCCAGATGACCCGCTTCATTATCTCTCATGAGTATATCTACAGATTGGAGGGCTCTTCTCTTAGTAGAGTACTCCAAAATAAATTCGCTTGCGAATTATTGGATGGGCAGGTTCAAGATGACAGGTATATAATTGTCGATGACATCATCTAGTACAAGAGCAGGATATACCTCGTCCTGGAATCAGCTTTAAGAAAGAAAATCATACAGGCGGCACACGACTCTCCACTATCAGGACATCAAGGTTTCTTGAAGACCTACAGGCAGATCCGAGAGAGGTTCTCTTAGAAGGGCCTCAAGGGGGAGGTTATGCAACACGTGCAGGAATGTAGCATTTGTCAGCAGAACAAGATTGAGCACATCCATCCAGCAGTGTTGCTTCAGCCACTGCCAATTCCGGAACAAAAGTGGGAAAGTATCTCGATGGACTTCATTACAGGATTGCCCAAGGTCCAAGGGTGAGATTGCTTATATGTCGTGGTTGATCGATTGACCAAATTCGGCCATTTCTTTTCTATATCATCCGATTACTCCGCAGCCCAGGTAGCTGAGTTATTTTTCAGAGAGGTCTTTAGGTTACATGGGTTACCCAAGACCATTGTCAGTGATCGGGACAGTAGATTCATCGGTGCCTTCTGGCAGGAGCTATTCAGGTTAGTGGGAACTGAGATTGCTACTAGCACGAGTTATCATCCCCAGAGTGATGGACAGACCGAGATTGTCAACAAGTGGATTGAAGGGTATCTGAGGAACCATGTAGCAGGGCAGCAACGAACCTGGATTAAATGGCTACATTTAGGGGAGTACTGCTACAATACTACCTACCACATGTCTATTAGGATGACGCCTTTTAAGGCATTATATGGCTGTGATGCCTTGGACTTTGTAGATGTAGCATTTGGAGACAACAGGGCTCCTAAGGCAAAGGATTGGATACAAGACAATCAGGACATCCTTAAAATTCTGAAGGAGAACTTATAGACAACCCAGAATCAGCAGAAGCTGTATGTAGACAGGCACAGGATTGAGCGGAGCTTTAAAGTAGGAGACCTGGTATACTTACGGCTCCAACCCTATAGGCAGTCTTCACTTAAGAAAGGAGCAGAAAAGTTGAAACCTCACTTCTACGGACCATACAGAGTTATTAGAAAGGTGGGAGAGGTGGCGTATGAACTATAACTGCCACCGAAGAGCAAAATTCACAATGTATTCCATGTGTCCAGCCTGAAAAAGACCATTGGACAACACATTGCTCCATCAACAAAGTTACCTCCCTTAGATGACGAGGGACTATTGGTACTAATTCCATAACGGATCGTACAGACTCGAGAAAGAAAACTCTGGAACAGAGTGATTAGAGAATACTTGGTCCAATGGAAAGAATTACCTCCGGAGAATGGCACATGGGAAGGAGAACAGGTATTGCAGCATCCCAGTTTGCAGTTGCTTGAGGACAAGCAATCTCAAGCGGGGAGGGCTGTAATGTCCTCGTCCGATTAGGCAACAAAACACCCGCTAACCTACTTAATCCCCATAGGTTCGAGCGGGTATTGCATAAGAGGGGATTGACTGAGGACATTTGGTACTTAGAACAACTCGGGACATGCATTCAGTACTAAAGTCAGCAGTAGGCTAAAAGAAGCCTTTTCTCTTTAGGCTTAAAAAGTCAACATCAAATTAGAATCGCATGCATGCAAAAGTAAAAGCACAAACCCTAAAAGTGACATGTGAACCCTAAAAGCGCATAAGGATCTATTTAAGAAGGATGAGGGAGCCTAAAGAGATATCTATGTTTATTATTGATTGATTTGGATATTTGAACAGCAGCACAGCGTGCAGCTACGACAGTTGGGGTTGAGGAAGGAGTCTTCAACTAACGAGGGTTCGGTAGTGCAATATCTGCCCTAGTCTCCTTCAGGATAAACCATCCAGGTTTGTCATCACATCTATTGCATTCATCATTATTCAGTGTTCCAGTGTATGCCAGAAGATTATTTGCAGGTTCATCCATACAACTGGGGACATTTAGCTGGAAAACCCAAGTCATTCACCGGGACTCCGGATCACCATATTTCTTCCGTATGTGGCCTGCATCCTCATTGACAGGATCACTCTACTGCCTTGAGTGATTATCAGCCACTGGATTGCTCACCCGGAGCAGCTAGCAACATAATACAGAGGTGTGGGGGCGTGAGCATCAGTCTGGTAGATCAATTCGCCAGGGTATCTGAAGGGGTCCAAACTCTTGCATGCTCGGGCCATCCTCTCAGGCACGGGCACACCTACACTCCGACCAACTTTCATCTGAAACTGACTATCCCTTCATAAAAAACGTCATCCTTAGCTAATTCAGACTGCTGGGGGTATTACGGAGGAAAAAGAGGTTATTTCTCCATCGGTTCAGTTTATCTTGCATGCGTATTCTCTCTGGAGCTTTATCAGTCGGCTTATCAGTGGTAAGTGTTTATTCTATCCTGCAAACCCTAACCCTAAATTTAGCTATAATATAGGGTAATTTTGCATGGCAGTTTTGCATGCCCGGCTATTCCGAGATTTTGCATAGAATTAGAAAATATCAGTATTTGGGATATTACATACCAAGAGTAAAGTTGTTTCCAACCTCTACTTCAAGGTTGAGGGTGGAAGACCAGTGATACTCCTATTGTATTTAGATGACCTGTTTTTGAGGTTGAGGGTGGAAGACCAGTGATACTCCTATTGTATTTGGATGACCTGATCCTGACAGGAGAGGATGAGCTCATTGTAGATACAAAGAGAAGGATTGCCGCAGAGTTCGAGATGAAGGACCTAGGGATGATGCACTACTTCTTAGGTCTGGAAGTGTGGCAGAATTCAGAAGGGATACTCATTGGACAAGGAAAGTATGTAGTAGATATTTTGAAGAGGTTCAGAATGATGGCTATTGCCACACACATGGCATCAAACTTGAAGCTAATGAGTGATGCTTCTTTTGAGATAGTTGATGCCATGATGTATAAGCAGATGATTGGTTTATTGATGTACTTGAAGAACATGAGGCAAGACATATGCTTTGCTGTGGACACATTGAGCTAGTTTTTGACACATCCGAGACGTGTTCACCTGGTTGCTGCAAAGCACGTATTGAGGTACCTGAAGGGTACAATTGAGTATGGGCTCAAGTATGCGACGAATCAGAAGATTAACCAACATGGTTATGTTGATTTAGATTGGGCAGTCAGTGCCACAGACAGGAAGAGCACTTTAGGAAGCTGCTTCAGTTTGGGATCCAGGGTAATCTCTTGGTTTAGCAGGAAGCCGTGGAGTGTGGCATTGAGTGGAATCGAAGCAGAGTACATTGCAACTTGTTCGGTTAGTTGTGAGGCAATATGGCTTTGGAAGCTTTTGTTAGATTTGTTTGATCTTGAGTTAGAGGCGACTTGTATCTTCTGTGAGAACTAGAGTTGTGTGAAGTTGTCCGAGAACCCAGTGTTCCTTTACAAGTAGAGGCACATTGAGATCAAGTATCACTATATACGGGATACGGTGCAAAGAGTAGTGAAGCTCTAGTACATGGCGACGGACAAGCAGAAAACCTATGTTTTGGCCAAGCCTCTGGTGAGAGTGTAGTTTGAGTACTTCAAGGACAAGCTTGGAGTTGTGTAGATTGGTGTCCATCGCAAGGAGTGCTTAAATCCTAGATGGTGCCAAGGCCCGCATTCAGTATGAAAAAGGACTGGCATTGCAGAGATCTTCATTGAGTATGAAACAAGACTGACCCTGCAGAGAGACACATCTAGTGTGAAACAAGACTGGCTTTGTGAAGTCCTAGATTAGATCTATGCTCGCATTCAGTATGAAAAAGGACTGAGCTTGCGAAGGCATCCAATATGAAAAAGGATTGGCACTGCAAAGATCCACATTCAGTATGAAAAATGATCGACCCTGCGAAGGCATCCAGTATGAAAAAGGATTGGCACTACAGAGATCCACATTCAGTATGAAAAATGATTGAGATTCAGAAGGCATCTAGTATGAAAAAGGACTGGCACTGCAAAGATCTGCATTCAGTATGAAATTTGATTGACCTTGTTACCAACTATTTTGTATAATAGTTGAACCTTCCGTTGAGCCGCCAATTGATGAACATGATCCATGTTCATATCCAATGTATCAGAGGTTCATAATTTCATGCCTAGCCAGTTTTGGCTAGTCATTTTTGTTTTTGTACTGAAATGACCATGCCCCATGGGGTTATTGTAATAAAGTGTGCTAGTAGGGGTTTTGAGTGGCTTGGTCTCCTGAGACTTAACTATCAACTAAGGTTTTCCTGGGAGTTTTTTCTCTCGTCGATTATTCTTTGCCTTTAGTCGAGTAATAATCAATGAGTTTTTGTCTCGCTTCCTCCAAAGTTGGAATGCCTAATTTTGAAAGTTGGGCCTTGGGGGGTTATTAGAGTCCAACTAATGAATATGAATCTACTAGATACTATTTGTATGTTTTATGGTCATTTCCCAAGTCTCGGGATGCATTAAAACATTGTCCGATTTTATTTTTTCCTGGATGAGTTGAAATTTTTAATTTTTAATTTTTGACTATAGAGAAATAATTAAAATTTTCAATTAATTAAACCATTTTTACTATGGTTTAATTGAAAAATTCCGAATTGTAATAATTAAGTGGTTCGGGGGTGGTTTTTGGCAAATAAAGACTTGTTTTCTAAGCCAAAACACTCATTTACCCCCCAGACACACTTATCCTAAGTTTTGGATGACTATTTTTCTCTCAATTAAATATTTCCTCAAAATTAATAAATGAGGAATATTTAATTAAAATAATAATTATTTTATTAAATGGAGAAAATCAAAATATCTCAAAAGAAGGCCAAATTGGATTTAATAAAGGGCTAATTAGCTCGGCACAGATTATCAGATTAGATTCCAATAATCATCAATTAGTTTTGAGTCTGTATCGGAGTCCAACAATTAACTCTCCCTCAGGATTTGCGCCTCTCTTCCTCATGTGGGCGAATTCCTCTTGGTGGAGGTTTGTGGCTGGCTGGGTGATAAGACCAAGGAGGATTGAGGCCACCTCACCCCCCCTCATTACTCCGCAACTCAATTACAACTCAGTCAGACATCGGTTCAACTTTGAATCAGTTGCCAGAGCTAGTCTCCTTAGGGTTGCACCCTCCTTCCTCATGCTCACGCTAGGGTTGGGTAGCTTCTTTCTTTTTGTATAAAAGCGGGTTTCTTGCTCCATATTTCTCATGGAGAATTTGCAAGAGAACTCTGCCCAAATTGTAATGCTCTTATTTCTTTAATGGAATAAAAGCGACTTTGGAGGTCCATGCATGGTTTCTTGGTGTTCTTGATTTCATCTTGTGTGAGGTGATATCTCTCTCAACCCTACTCTCCCTTTTTACAATTGCATGTTCATTGCTAGCTTAGGAAGATTATCAATCTAGCACAAAAGGTGAGCCATTTATTGTCTTTAAGTTGGTTATCTATGCAAGATCTTTCGAATAGCTAAATTGAACAGGACGTAGTCAGTTATACCAATGTTTTTTTGGATATTTCGCTTGATTGAGTATGCTCGCATTTGATCTCGTTTGTTGTTGTTGAGAGTTGTGTTTTCAGGGATCACCAAAGGTAGAGAAAGGGTTGAAGCTCAACCGCATCTTCACAAAACAAGAGTATTTTATCTAACACTTTCACCTTGCAGGATCTACAAGGCTTTTATCTCCAACTTTCAAGAAACTCAACCGGAAGGGGCTCTCTTCTCACCCATCACATCTCAAATTAAAAAACTTTTCATTGGTCATGAGATCTACCTTTGCCTCTTCTTGCTCCTCTTTTTCTGTCCTCACTGTTTTATCTTGCTTTTGCTACTATCTTCTTCCTCACTGTTTTATCCCTTTTTGCAGCCCTCTTTCTTCACTTTTTTGCAGCCCATTCTTTCACTGTTTGCAGCCACTTTTCCTCACTGTTCGCAACCCATTCTTCTTTCTTTTTGTAGCCATTGTTCGCTGTCCTCTTTGCTCCCTTTCGCTCCACTTTTCCTTTCTCTTTTTCTCCTCACAACTCTTTACTTTTTGCATATAGTTAGATTTCGAAAAACTCAAAAAACTTGCATTTAAAAAATTGTTTTGCATGTAGATGAGTTTCATTTTTGCATCTAGATTTACTTTGGTTTATTAACGAATAATGGGTGCTTGAGTATTTGTTCTTTTTTGTGTAGATACCGAAGAAGAGGTCAACCAAAGACAAGTCTAAAGACTTTGGGAGATTGAAAAAAAAAAATTCAAAACCAAGAAGACAAACACAAACAAAAACCACATCCTTTTGTAAAAGCCATTAAGGCTTTCTATTTTTTCAAAGTTCTCTTCAAGGGTTAAAATCCCAAGCATTGTAATTTATTAATAAAAATGCTAGTGGGATCAGGCCTCCCATTTTTTCTACTTCCCCTATTTGGGGGAAGTGTGTCTTGTGTTCCCGTTTGATCTTTACTTAGCTTAGATCGCTTGTTAGACTTAGTTTTAGTTGTTCAATGAATAGAAGTACTAATTGCTAGATTAGATTTTATTTTTGCATGGTTGTGTATCTTGCTCTTTTTATTAAATCATAAAAAGAACACAAAGTCTCTTGAACTTGTCATAAGACGAGTCAAGAGCACTCTCTATCGGAGAGCATTGTTGCATTGTTGCATTCTCATATTAGATTAGATAAGTCTCTTGAATCTCACCATAAGGTGGATCAAGAGCACTCTCTGTTGGAGAGCTTCTTTGTCTGTGCTCTAATAAAATTTTCTCAACCCACCATTCCCCGTAAAATTGGAATTACCATTTTCTATAGTGTGTATGCTTTACTCGATTGGGATTACTAGAAACATTGTAGACTGTTTAATTCACACTTTTAATTTCAATTTCACACATAATAAAATTTACCACCCCATAACCAACAAACTGATGTTGAACGTAATGCTCTAAGTGGGCAAATTCTTACTGGGGGCGCTAGGTAGCCCTACCTCGTTTGCAGTGGCTGGTTAGTTATTGAACGCCTCGCTGTAAACCTGGACGGTCCAACATGTCCTTGAACAGAGCCACTTAGAGTATTTCCGGATAGATTTTCAATACCTTTGTGTATCGTTTGGAAATTCCCCTCACTTTAATAATCAAGATCATTCTAAAATACACAATAAAATTTACCAAGAGCATTGCAAAACGATCTCACGAACATATTTTTAAGACTTGTATTTCAGCATCCCCAGCACATCTTTGACTCCATTTTGGCACTGGTCTTAAACTTCTTTTGCATCATCTGATTTGGACCATTTGTCCTTTACTTACTGAAGTGATATATTTTATGTGGATGCTTTGAATTCAGTCGTCTTATGTAGTTTATCTTGTGTTTTGCAACAACAACTTGGATTGCTTAGATTATTATTGTGTTTATCTCATACAAACTCCTAAACAACACTCATTTACACCCTTCATCCAATTTTTTTTAAAAACAAGAGCCTTAGACAACTCTTTGTTAGGGACTACCCCCTTGGCTTCATTAGGAGTTAGCCTAAACGGAGGAGCTGTAATCAGGTGACAACACCTGGCTCTTTGCTTTCCCCCAAGGCCACACCTTTCCCACTTGGGAAACAACAGTTCAAAAGATTTTTGCTAACGATGTGCATTCGGCGAACAACATCTTTGGCGCTGTTGCCGGGAACAAATCTTTTTGTTCCTGGACAACTTTAACCTTAGTTTTTTCTTAGTTTTCTACCTTTTTGACAGTTTTTTAGTCAAATCAACTCTCTGAAATTAGACTTGAATCCATCTGGCGACTCCACTGTCAAATAATTTACCAAGGTATTCAACTAGAAGAAACTCTGAAGGCTTACTCAATTTCATCCATGAACCTGAACAGGTTTATAGGAGGAGATTGAATAAGTTAGTTTCTCGTAGAATCCTTGAGAATCTTGGATCTGAGTTTATTTTAAACATCCCTAGTTTGTTTAAAGAAAATATTAATAATTGTTTTTCCGACATAATGGGTGAGTACTTTACTCAACTTGACTTCTCTCAGATAGCAGGTCAACCCCATTGTCTTCCAGACAAAGCTGTAGAGAAGCTCCCTATGTTCATTGGTTATGATGCCATCACTTCTACCATGCATCTTAGAAGTTTCTCCAGATGTGTTAACGCTTTTATCAATGATCCTGCACATCAACATGATGATGTTTATATGAAACAGTTTGCTCTATCCTTGGATGGAAAGGCTGGTGATTGGTACAACAATTTACCAAACAACTCATTTGCTACACTTGCAGCTTTCAAAACTGCCTTCACTAACAAGCTTGGTGAAAAGAAGGAACCTAGGCATCAACTGGATTCATTGACAAACATAAAGAAAAAGGAGAATGAGACTATGGATGAGTTTAACCAAAAATTCACAGAACTATCAAATGCCATTCCTGCCACTTACAAACCACCTACACCATCTATTTTGGTTTATTACATTGAAGCACTTAGTGGGAAGATGCAATATCAGATCAGGGATAAAGAACCCACTACTCTTCTAGATGCACAAGAATTGGCACTAAAGATAGACAGAAATATGCAATCTTTAGGTGAGTCTAACCTTCTTGGTTATTTAAGGTCCTCAACCCCTTTAAAGTCAAATGAGCATACGGAAGATGACTCTTATAAAAAATAATTGATGGAACTGAAGGAAAGACTTGAAAGAATGGAAGACAAGCATCTAGCCCAAATGAAAGAAATGCAGAACAAGGTTATCAGTATGGAAAGAGAACAGTCACAACCTGCCCCAAGAATATTTCCTCCAAAACCAAATTGGCAAAGAAAAGCACCCTACCATGAACAGAGGCCTCCTCATCAATTAGAGGCTACTAACATGGTTGAAACTTACACGCCATTTTGTAGGGCATGTGAAGACTTTCATGAGGAATCTTCTTACCATTATGCATGCTATATTCAAGAGCATGGTTTTCCAGAGGGTTGTCGTCCTAAAGCATCATCAAGCAAGCCCGAGTATATAAACAATGTAGGTGACATTCATAATATTTTCAGAGAAAGTTGGAGAGAGGAAAAACAATATAGTCAAAAGATTCATAACTTGACTAGATGTATTTGTAACTTCGGAAGACATTCTGATATATATTATAATTGTATGTTGTTGTACCCCCATTGGTGATGTGTGTTACCCCTTTACGGGATGTCTAAATTGTGTCTAGACCTTGAGGTACAACCTCCGTTATAAGTCGGGGCAATAGTCCCCAGTGTAACATCATGTAATATGTAATTGTGGTTTCTCTAGGAGAAGTGGGCCCCATGTGAGATGACATGTAGGCTCGAGTCTTATATTTGGTCAGTGACTTGAAAGGGTATAAATAGGGATGCGCTCTCCCTCATTTATACACACCACACACACTCTCTAAGGCGCATGATAGAGAGAGACAGTCAGAGGAGGAGAGAAAGATAGCTGCTGAACATTTCTTATTACTGCTTTTGATCATCTTACTATTCTGAAGAAGTTTGCACGGTTTTCTCCTTTATGGTTTCCTCGATGAAAATCTTTGTCTTGTGTATCTTTTATATCTTATGCATTTTGTTGTACTTGTTATTCTTTCAGATAAAGATCCTAGATAATCTAATCAAATCTTAAGAAAATCTAACAAACATTACGGTGAAAAGCCTTCAAGAGAACATGTTAACAACATGCAAAGGTACAAAGGTGTTACCTACTAGAGGAAAGCAAATGATGGATCTTCCACATAGAATACTCCCAAGGAAACAGATATTCTAGGGTTCTCGAACACTCTTTTTGATTGATGAATCAAACGAGTGCCCGTCCTGCAGTTGGAGCCAGATGTTACCTACTATTTTGTATAATAGTTGAACCTTCCGTTGAGTCGTTAGTTGATGAACATGATCCATGTTCATATCCAGTGTATCAGAGGTTCAGAATTTCATGCCTAGCCAGTTTTGGCTAGTCATTTTTGTTTTTGTATTGAAATGACCATACCCCATGGGGTTATTGTAATAAAGTGTGCTAGTAGGGGTTTTGAGTGGCTCGGTCTCCTAAGACTTAACTATCCATTAAGGTATTCCAGGGAGTTTTTTCTCTTGTCGATTATTCTTTGCCTTTAGCTGAGTAATAATTGACGAGTTTTTCTCCTGCTTTCTCCAAAGCTGGAATGCCCGATTTTGGAAGTTGGGCCTTAGGGGGTTATTAGAGTCCAACTAATGAATATGAACCTACTAGACACTATTTGTATGTTCTATGGTCATTTCCTAAGTCCCGGGATGCATTCAAACATTGTCTGAATTTTTTTTTCCCAGACAAGTTGAAGATTTTTATTTTTTATTTTTGACTATAGAGAAATAATTAAAATTTTCAATTAATTAAACCATTTTTACTATGGTTTAATTGAAAATTTTCAAATTGTAATAATTAAGTGGTTTGGGGGTGGTTTTTGGCAAATAAAGACTTGTTTTCTAAGCCAAAACACTCATTTACCCCCTAGACACACTTATCCTAAGTGTTGGATGATTATTTTTCTCTCAATTAAATATTTCCTCAAAATTAATAAATGAGGAGTATTTAATTAAAATAATAATTATTTTATTAAATGGAGAAAATCAAAATATCTCCAAAAAAGGCCAAATTGGATTTAATAAAGGGTTAATTAGCTTGACATAGATTATCGGAGGAGATTCCAATCATCATCAATCAGTTTTGAGTCTGTATCAGAGTCCAACAGTTCACTCTCCCTCAGGATTTGCGTCTCTCTTCCTCATGTGGGCGAATTCCTCTTGGTGGAGGTTTGTGGTTGGCTGGGTGATAAGATTGAGGAGGATTGAGGCCACCTCACCCCCTCCCAACTCGCCATGTAAAAATGCCCTAAAATATAGCTGAATTAAGGTTAGGGTTTTGCAGAGAGAAATTAACACTTACCATTGATATTCTGGCTAATAATGACTCCAGAGATAGCTGCATGCATAAGGATCCGGATGGGTGGTCTAATAATGCTCTTTTCCTTCGGTGTTACCGCCATAGTTTTAAAAACCGGAAAAATTGGAACCGGAACCGGCCGGTTCACCGGTTCGGTACCAAACCGGGTCAAACTGGTTGGTAAACCGGATCGGGGACCGGTTAGTTACCGAACCGGCCGGTTGGTAACCAAACCGGTTCGGTTCTGTAACTAACCGGTCCAACTGGCCGAGTTAGCCTCTGACCGGTCCGGTTAGTACAGTGTCAACTCGGAATCGGACTCGAGGGTCATCCCAGGCAGCATCCAGCCAATATTCATTGGTTATCTCCTGCTTATGTGATATTGTGTCCCTTTTATTGATATCGATGCTCACACTTGTCAAACCAAACAATGTAATGAGCATTAGTAATGGCTTTCTATGAAACTGACATCAAATGCAGCTGTTATGTACTTGCAGTGGTTTTGTTAATTTCTTCAACCAATAGGTTACAAAATGTAATCACTGAAATTATGGTGCTGATAAGTACAAGAAGGTTGGCAGTGTCAATTCATTGCAACTGTGGTGCTTTTTGAAGTGCAATACATTGCCATTTAATGTGATGGTAGTTACTAGTGAGTGAACCCATGCTACTTGATGGTTGATAGTATATACTCATGGGCATAGCCCGAGCATATGACGCTGGTGACAATCTATATGGGCTTCTCCCAATACTAGACTTTAGCTACATGTTACCAGGATGATATGTACTGCATTTTTGGTTGTGTAATTTTAGATTTGGGGTTTAGACATAGATTGCCTGTGCCATTCTCTGTCTCTACTTTGACCATGTGTCTAGCTACTTGTCAGGTTCATATAGATTTTGGTAACTTCTGTACAATACAATTTTGTTATTGTATATAATTTCTTTCTTTGGTATGTACCATCCAACTTAATACAGAGGCCTTGATATTTTAATTCTTTTTTGTACTTTCAAAATATTATGTGCAGGCTTAGCCAGAAAAATTATTACAACTCAACTGCATGTAGTTTTGGTTCTGCGACAAAAGGCTACAGACTCAATTTTGAATATAGTCTTGGATTCATAGAAAACATGTAGCTGTCTTTCTAACTCCAAGTTCATTCCATATGGACAAAGATACCACTATCAGTCAAACTTCTTAATGCCCTTCACCAAGGCCTGTGTACCATCAATTAAAATATCAAGGCCTATCAATTGAAATATCAATTAAAGAATTAAAATATCAAGGCTTATGTACTATCCAACTTTAAACTTGATACCTGAAAGATTTTAACCTGCTATATGATCATGAAAATATCTAGTTTGTGACAGTGGTAAGTTGAACTGGTTGCCCTGAATCTTGGTGCACACAATTTGCTACCCTAGGAAGTATATTCTTTCTTCTATGGCAAGTCAATTAGATGATTGTTCCTCTTAGTGATTGACACTTGGAAAGTCTTCAATATACTATATACATGAGTAGATTTTGGTTATTTTGTCTTCAATGCCTTGGAATCATGGATTATAATCTTGAAAATGTTGTTTTTCTTTAAAATTTAAATATTTGACGTATTTTTTAGCAAACCGATTCATTAAATTCAAATCGGCCGATTTATGACCGATTCATTACCGATTCCGATTCCGATTCTGAGTTGACCCTTGACCGATTCCGAGTCCGATTCCGATTTTTAAAACTATGGTTACCGCCCCGCATTACCATAAAAACCCTCCAGACTGAAGGTGACGTTTTTGTAGGAGGAGAGGTCCGTTCGGGCTAAAACTTTCTGAGCTTGTATGTCTGCTGATGCTGGAGAGATGGCCTGGCACATGCGGAGGTTTGGCTACCTCTAAGTGCCCTAGTGAATTGATTAGCAGTTTTGCTGCTCACCCCCCCAACTGATCTGTTTGGCTGATAACTGCTCCATGTGATCAAACTGATGGTTGATAATCACTGCATACCGTAGGATAGGCTTGCTGAGAAAGAGGAAGCTGGCATGCAGAGGAAAGACTGGGTTTTGTGGTCCCAGCGAGTCCTTCTGTGTTTTCCTTGCTACTTCTGGGTGCAAAACATAGATTTGCTAATAACTCTTCGGAATGTGTTGGATCGCTGAATACTGTAGTATATGATGGATGCAATGGATAAACCTGGATGATCTATCCCAACAAGAGACTAGGGCAGATATCTCACTGCCGAACCCTCGCTAGCTGAAGACACCATCTCCAACCCCAACTGTCGCGGCTGCACGCTATGCTGCTGCTCAAAACTCCATAATCAATCAACAATAACAATAGATATCTCTTTGGTCCAATAACCCTTCTTAAATAGAATAGCATGTACTTTTAGGATTTGCATGTCACTTTTAGGGTTTATGCTTCACTTTTGCATGCTTGCAATTCTAATTTCATGTTGACTTTAACACTAAAGTAAGGTCTGCATGCTCCGCATGCTTTATGATATGAACTCTTATGGCCTTCTTACTACACTGATGATTTAATAATACTTAATTGATGTACCTTTCTGCTCCTAGTGCTATTAGCCCTTAGTTATTCCCTTTTAAAAAAAACAGAACATTACATAGTCGGTGTTAGTATTGTTTCTGATGGATGGACGGATGCAACACGCCATCCACTCATCAATTTCATGGTGGATTCGCAAAATGGACTGGTGTTCTTGAAAGCGGTGGATGCTCCTGGGAAAGACAAAGATGCACAGTATATGGGTGAGTTGTTCATCAAAGTCATTGAAGACCTAGGTGTTGATTCTTGTGTACAAATCATCACAGACAATGCACCTGTTTGCAAGGCTGCTGGCATGATTGTTGAAGCCAAATATCCACATGTATTCTGATTTTGGACACCTTGCATTTCTAATTTGCTCTTTCTTTGAATTTAGCACAATATTCATCTAGGACCTAGGGGAAGGGTCAATTATAGATTTTCCTTTGAGTTGTTATTTGTAGAGTCTAGACTCATTTATACTTGCGTTTATTGATCTTACAGGTATTTTGGACTCCTTGCATTGCCCATTCTTTGAATTTAGCACTGAAATCTATTTCTTCGGATGTGACATGGATTGACAACCTTATTGATGATGCACGCCATATCCGTAACTTTGTACAAAACCACACCAATGCCCTCACAATCTACAAAGAGTACACACATCTTTCATTTTTGAAGGTTGCAAATACTCGGTTTGCTTCCTCATTTATCATCCTCAAGAGGTTGAGGGAGGTCAAAACTTCTCTTGGGTCCATGGTTATTTCAGAATTTTGGTCCTTTTGAAGAAAAACGAATCAGATTGCTTCAAAAAAGGTAAAGGACACAATGCAAGATGATGGTTGGTGGGAGAGGGTAGATCTTACTGTTATCACGGATCTTATAGTTGCCTCGTAGAGTAATCTTGTATAGGGTGGTAGAGGGGGGGACAAGCAACTAAAGTCGCGAACCACGAAAACCCTAACCCCCAAAAGATGGATGGTTGTCACGTCGTTTAGGATTCTCTTCGCTTAATGCCACTGGAGAAGCCCAAGTGACAATGGGGGAGAACCATACCTATCTTGAAAGGACAAACCTAAAGCAAATCACAAGATCAAACCCTGACGGAGAATACGTAAGGTAAGTGCTTGAAACCCTGGATTTGAGGGGTGAGCCACAAATTAAGGAGTACTTGATTAGAGGTGGTTAAAGATGTTGGTAATGTTAGTGAAGTAAGATAACACAGTGACTTATGGAAATTTGGATCGAATCTAGGATTAGTGTGTTGGTTTAGATGATCTAACTCAAGACCCTGGGTGGATTTAAGAAGACAAATGAGAAATTCCCACACACTAACTTGGATGAAAGATTCAACAATATGAGGAAATCCAAGCAAAATCGGAAAAACACACAGTAGGAACTAGCTGCTTAACTAACAGGGGCACTTTTCTCTCTAAGAATCAGTGCCTGGAGATGGGTAGATGGAGTCCAATGTTGACGCCTAGGAGGGAGGGCCTTTTTCGGGATGGTCGAAAAATCCAGATCACCAAATCTGCAAATTCCTAGTGCAAATCGATCCAGTGATTTTTTATTCAATATTTCCATGCTAGAGCTCATGCTTTACTATGTGGGGATCACCTCTCTTAAATAGCTTGAGAGTGTGTCCACATTTTACCTAACTATCATCTGATGGTTGAGATTAAGACATCATCAATGGTGGAGATCACAAATACATAGATCAATACATGGATCAAAATGACTACATCAAAGGGGGGCACACTTTGCTCAAGGATGCCTTCCTAAGGTGAAAGTCACAACATAATATAAGATATAACATGATAGTACATTAAAGGGGGTCATTAGGGGCTTAATTCACTCGTTGCCCCATTACAACCTCCAATCATAGGATATAACAATATAACATATCAATTAGCCAAGTGAGGGGCACCCCTTGGGGGATGTACTCACTGGCTAAGCCAAACAAAATAACCCCAAACCAAATGCTAACTGAAACTACTGAAGAATTGTCCGAGGAGTCAAAATACATCATCTAAGAAGTTTCCCTGCCATTTCCTTGACTCAACTGGCGAAATCGATTTTTTCAGTGAATTTCCTAATTCGTTTCAAGGTGGTACATCCTTTGAAATTGAATAAAATCATCATAACTTTGTCCAGGATGAGAATTGTGGCAAACTGATTGTACTGGATGATCTAGAGACATAGAAGAATGGTATAATTGACTACTCATACCCCTTGGAACACTGCAATTCTTTAGAAGAACCAAAAAGTTTGCAATTTGTAATAAAAGTTGATTATTTGGCCAATAATAAAGTGATAATCACCACTGATCATGAGATCCAGAGCCAAGATTTTAAAACTGAGATCGCAGTATTGGTCTTGGGCATGTCTGGAGCAAATATAAGCATTGTTTTTTGAGTCACTGCCTTGGGAACCGTGTTTGACTTGGTCAATTGGGTTGACCAGATCCAAGTACCCAAACTGGAGGTGAGATACTGTACCAATATGATCCTGCATACATCCAAGCTAAGAAATGCTCCAATGGTGTATATCAAAACCCAACTTAAATCATGTTATTTATAATCATGGTGACAACAATAATAATAAGATATACCTGATCTCACCATTTATACTTGTCTCCATTTGATAAGCCCCTCTGTAACTGTGTGTACCATATCTGCTACTCTGCTCAAATGAACTAGGTCAAAACTGAAAGCATCTCAATGGACTAGTGAATCTCAGTCCTGGCAAGGAAACACTACTAAACCAGGCTTTGAAATGGCTGAGGTTGTAATGATCCATGCTGAAACTCCATGTGAATGAATAACTCCAAAAAATAAAGAGATAAATCTGTATGTTGGATCATGGTAGCCCAACTACAATGTATGTGATAACATTTGGCTTCAACTGGGACAAGTGCTCTAATGAAGAGAGTGCTTGACAACCTCAGAAATATTTGGTCAGTAGCACCATCAAATACAAATAATCCAGCACTCCAACTTTCTGCTTCCTCTCCAGGTGTTACCTATTTCTATGCACATGGAAACAAACAATATTAGAGCAACATGTATGGGAATAATATATACAAACAAATAAACTGTCAGAATTAATGCTGGAAATAAAATGTTGAAAAGTAAATTCTATTCTAAACAATTTAAATACAGAAATTTTTGAATTTTAGCATTAGCATATAACTTAAAAAATTTGCAGATAAACTTAAACAAATCAGGAGTGCAGTAAAAACACATTCATCACATCAGCACAATGGATACAAGATTTTTCATTGGGGAAACCTTCTAAGGACAAAAACCCCAAAAGCATTAGTAGCTCATCTCGTGAATGAGATGACTTAGAAAATTCTTCAAAAAGTTTCTTAAACCCAAATCCGGGTTTTACCACAGTCACAGAAAAATTTATCAGTAAAAAATCAGATTGATAATTTCAACCACAATTTCCAGAATTACAAAATTCCCCAAATTAGGGCTTTTTCAACAAACTGAGATTTTCTCTCTCCTGCCCGAAAAAGACAAAGGTTGCCCAAGTCAGATCTGACTGTCATTGATAGTTTGTACCTTTCAGCTGTACAGTTGTATGGCCTTACGCATCTGTACAGATCTGTCCTTTTGCTGCCGTTGATTGGTTTTACCTGTGTGTTGACTGCCCGACTGCTTTATCCTGTTGCCCGCGGTCTGTTCTTTGCCCGACTGCTGCCCGTGGTTTGCTTCCTCTGCCTGGTTGCCTAAAAATTTTGCCCAACTGCTACCCGGAGGGTTTGCAGCCCTGCCTGAGGCCACGACAACCTTGTGAGGGCCTGCCCTAGGCTACTCGAGGGTTGGCCATGGGCCAAAACCTCACAGGTAAGCCTGCTAGAGGCTGCCAGAGGGTACCTACAGAGCTGCCCGGAAAAAAGAAGAGGGCAATGCCTTGAACAATCTGCCTGAAAAAGAAAGACAGTCAGCCCGAGAGAAGAGATTGGGGCTGCCCAAAATTTTTCCTTGTTGCCCGGAAAAGATAAAGAAGGGCTATCACAAAAAATCTGAGAGAAAGAATGTTGATAAAAACCCTAGCTGAGGGTTTGCTGAGGATGCCCTAGTTGAGGCAAAATCTTCTTCAATAAAAATAGCAGCCTCACCTGTCAGAGCAAACTTGTATGTAATAATGAGAAGACTTTATCTTCTTATATAGCCTTCATTCACTTGTTAAATGGACAAAAATTAGGAAAGATAAAAATAATAATATTTTAATCTTTTCCTAATTTCACTTTTACCTTCTTACCAAAAGTCTCTTTATTTATCTTTGACTTTTACCAAAAGTCCTTATTTATTTATTTTTGACTTCTACCTGCGGTCCTTTTCTTGTGGTACAAAAGTCTTTATTTATTTTGACTTTTGACTTTGGCCTTTTTCCAAGTGCCCCTGTGGTCATTAGCTGTGGTCCTTTTTGACTCCAAAAGTACATCATCATAAACCAAGAGAGTTACTAATGCTTTTATCTCACACTCTCTATGACACCTTGATCTGGTACTAGGGTAACTAATCCTTGGAGAAGTACACAAAGCCCATAGATCAAGGGTTAGAGTGCCACACATGCCTAGACCCAGTCTAGGGCTTACAGTGCCTTCATTCTCCAAGAGAATGGCTACTCAGGAGTCAGAACTAAGCTAAGTCTACCAGTACTAGACTGGTCTACATTGTGGTCCTGGAGCAGATGTCTCCTCAACACTAGGTTGAATCTACCTAGGGCAGAGCTGGGTCTATATCATGGTCCCAGACCAGAGATCTACCATTCAACAGAATGGTCAATCAACACTGGGTTGAGTGTTCAACATGGTCCTAGATCAGGTGGTCCCATTCTCTTAAGAGAAGGGCTCTTGATGCTGCTCAGAAAAATCAACAGTCCCTCTCAACGAGAGAGGCATTCTCTGCCATACCAAGCTTGTCACGAAAGTACACGAACTTTGATGCTGCCAGAGGCTTGGTCAATATTTTTGCAATCTGTTCATTTGTACGAATGTATTGCAACTTCAGAGCACCTCTTTGCTCTAGGTCTCTGATGAAATGATACCTCATTTCAATGTGTTTCGATCTGTCATGAAACACTGGGTTCTTTGAAAGCTTTATGCAACTCTGATTATCGCAATGGATGATCGTTGAGTCAAGCTTTCCCTCGAACAGATCAGATAACAACTTTCTGAGCCAAACTGCTTCCTTGCAGGCATCGCTTGCAGCAATATACTTTGCCTCAGCTGTACTCTGAGCTATGGAACCCTGCATCCTGCTGGATCAAGAGATCATTGCTGATCCCATACTGAAGCAATAACCAGAGGTACTTTTCCAGTCAACTGCATTGCCAGCCAAATCTGGATATGAATATCCAGATAACAATATTCCACTCCTGGAAGTATACCTGAGCCCATACGTAATAGTACCTTGCACATATGTGAGTACATGTTTGGTAGCTACCGAGTGTATGTGCTTTGGATCTGACATGAACTTACTCAGTGCATTCACTGTGTAGCAGATGTCTGGTCTTGTATGCACGAGATACATCAGGAAACCAATGAGCTGTCTGTAGAGAGTAGAGTCCACACTCTGCGAATTAGAGGCCGAGTCCCGCAACTTTGTCAAGTTGGTAGTCATTGGTTCGCTCATGGATTTGTAGTCCTGCATCCCAAATCTTTGCAAGATGTCCACTGCATACTTTCCTTGTGTTAGGAAGATCTCACCTGGCTTTTGCCAGACTTCTAAGCCAAGGAAGTAATGCTAAGCCAAGGAAGTAATGCATCAATCCAAGATCTTTCATCTCGAATTCAGAGGTAAGCTCCCTCTTACACTGGTCTATCAACTGTTCATCACCTATAAGAAACAAGCCATCTACATATATAACAAGTATCAAGACATGATTATGAACAATTTTAAAGTACAAGTTAGAATCAGCTGTACTTTTGGAAAACCCCAAGCCATGGAGAAATCCATCCATCCTGGCATACCAGACTCTCGGAGCCTGCTTTAGTCCATACAAGGCTTTCTTCAGTTTAGATACATGGGTCTTTTTCCCATGAGTAACAAAGCCTTCAGGTTGTTCAATATAAACTTCTTCCTCAATCTTACCATTGAGAAAGGCTGTCTTTACATCCATATGATGTAACTTCCATCCGAATACTGCAGCAAGTGAAATGATGGTTCTGATAGTAGTATACCTGGCAACTGGAGCGAATGTCTCGTCATAGTCAATGCTTTCTTTCTGAGTGAAGCCACGAGCTACGAATCTGGCTTTATACTTCTCCACATTGCCATCTGCAGCATGCTTGATCTTATAGAGCCATCTGGAAGTAACTACTGATTTTCCTGCAGGTCTGGGAACAACTTCCCAAACATCATTCTTCATGATTGAATTATACTCTTCAATCATGGCATCAACCCATACCTGTTTACTTGCTGCATCTTCCTATGATGAAGGTTCTGAACTGATAAGCTGACTCATAAGACCATAGTACTTTTGTGGTCTTGTGCTTTCTCTAAAAGTCCCTGTAGGAGCTTTATGCTTCTCGGCTTCTTGTATCGTCTCTCGGTACCAAGCAGGTCTCCTTTTGGAAGGAGGAACTTCAAGTTGTTCTTCTCGTGGACTTTCAATGTTCTCAGGAACATCTGGAATTTGATCATCAAATTCCTCTTCCTCCCTCTGAATTTCTGAATCTTGAAACTCAAGTGGAGCAACTACATCTTCCGGTGAAAGCTCTAGTGTTTTACGAAACATCGCTTCCTCATGGAAGATCACATCTCTGCTGACCTCAATGTGCCTTTGTCCAGGTAAATATACTCGATAAGCCTTCGAGCAATCACTGTACCCAACAAATATACCTTTCTTACCGGAGGGCTCTAGCTTAGCCCTCTTCTCTTTTGGCACATGAACATACACAAGAGTATCGAATATCCTCATGTGATCAACTGCAGGTTTCTTCTTGGTGAAGACTTCTTTAGGAGTCTTTTCACCCAAGATAGCATGAGGGCTTATGTTCTGCATGTATACTACAGTTCTGGTAGCTTCAACCCATAAAGACAAAGGAAGATCTAGATCAATGATCATGGCTTTAGCAGCCTCACAGATCGTTCTCTTCTTCCTTTCTGCAACCCCATTCTGTTGGGGGTTGTAAGGCACTGTCAACTCTTTCTTGATTCCTGCTTCTCGACAAAAATCATCAAACTCATTAGATTCATACTCACCTCCGTTATCTGATCTCAAGATACGGATGTGCCTGCCAATCTGATTTTCAATCAGTGTCTTGAATTCTTTGAACCTGTCAAAGGTTTCACTCTTGGCCTTAAGGAAGTAAATCTAAGACTTATGAGAGTAGTCATCAATAAACAAGACATAATATAAACACCCACTCAAAGAGGGTGAAGACATGGGCCCACAAATGTCAGAATGAATCAAATCCAAAATGCCTTTAGATCTACTCTTGCTTCTGGGAAAGGATTTCTTAGTGTTCTTACCTAAAGCACATCCTTTACAGATTCCTTTATGTTTTGGAGAAACTTCTGGCATACCTGTGACCATCTTCTGCAATCCTGGGAGAGCTGTGTAGTGAAGGTGTCCAAACCTTCTATGCCAAAGTTCACAAGGATCAACTGTGTGATGTACCAAAGCATGAGTGGAAACTTTGGAGGCCTTGTAGAGGTCTCCCTCTCGAACCCCAATCTATACTGCTGAGTATAGATCTGTGTCTTTTTCCCATAAAAAGACCTTCTTGTCCATAAAGAGGACTCTGTGGCCCTTGTCTTCTAAACCAACAACAGATAAAAGATTCTTCTTTAAATCAGGAACATAAAGAATATCATCAATATGAAGAACCTTACCTAAGTAAAGTTGAAGTGAAGTTGAGCCAACTCCTTCAATCTTGTAAGAGGAGCCATCTCCAAGTTCTACCTGAGTGGTGAACTTTTTCTTTCTGTAACTGGTGAGGGTACCACGGTTACCTGCCATGTGCCTAGAGGCACCACTATCCACCAACCAAGAATTGGAGCAAGCTAAGAAAGAACCAGTTAGAGCAGAAATCAAATAGTACTCTCTTTTAGGCTCATCAATTTTATTAGCAATGGTTTTCTTCTTCTTCTTTGGTTCTTCATCTTCTTCTTCCTCTGCTTCTATAGCAGATGCTTGAAACCTTCTCTTGGGTTTCTTTTTGTTCTGCCTGTAGTCTCTAGCATAATGTCCAAACTTGTGACAAGTATAAGATTCAATCTTAGACATGTTAGAAAACTTACCCTTAGGTTTCTTACCCTTCTTTTGCTGAGGGAAAGGCTTCTTGAACTTCTTTGTCTTTGCTGCAAGTGCAAGGTTGTCTTCCTTGGTTACCTTGCCAGAGTTCCTTCCTTCTTCTTCTATGTAATCATGCCAAAGCCTTTCAAAGGTTGGCTGATTCTCTTGTCCATAGATGGATGCCATGAAGGTTTCCCAAGAGCTTGGGAGACCATCAACCACTGTTTGCACAAGATCATCATCATCAACAGCAATACCAATAGCAATGAGTCGATCTCTTACTTGTGCAATCTTTGTGAAAAAAGAACCAACGCTTTCATCTTTGTTCAGCTTCAAAGTTCGTAGCCTCTTCTTCAAGACTCTCTTCTGACTGGGAGCCTTCTTTTCATATAGGTTGACCAAAGTATCATAGCATTCTTTAGCAGAATTCAAAGATGTGATGTTAGGCATCAATTCCTCTCTGATAGAATCATAAATGCTTCTTCTGGCCTTACCTTGCTTCCTCTTATAGGCAAGCCTACCAACATTTGTAGTTGGCTCTTCTGTGACATTAAGAACAATGTCATCCAAGTCATTCTCATCTAGAATGGCTGTCAACCTGGCCTTCCAGGAATTGAAGTTGGCTGAAGCATAGAGCTTCTCTTCCGGTTTGAAACCATTGATGGCCATCTCTGTCACTTTTCCAAATGTTAGATCTGCAAATCTTATTCCAAGATCTAGTGAAAAACAACAGCAGTGTCCCTTTACTGTGTTTTCACATGCTAAGCTTTGATACCATGTTGAATTTTAGCATTAGCATATAACTTAAAAAATTTGCAGATAAACTTAAACAAATCAGCAGTGCAGTAAAAACACATTCAACACATCAGCACAATGGACACAAGATTTTTCACTGGGGAAACCCTTAAAGGACAAAAACCCCAAAAAACATTAATAACTCATCTCGTGAATGAGATGACTTAGAAAATTCCTCAAAAAGTTCCTCAAACCCAAATCTGGGTTTTACCACAGTCACAAAAAAATTTATCAGTAAAAAATCAGAGTGATAATTTCAACCACAATTTCCAAAATTACAAAATTTCCCAAATTAGGGCTTTTTCAACAACCTGAGATTTTCTCTCCTGCCTGAAAAGACAGGCTGCCCAAGTCAGATCTGACTATCGCTGACAGTTTGTACCTTTATGCCGTACAACTGTACGACCGTACGGATTCGTCCTTTTGCTTCCCGCTGACTGGTTTTACCTACTCGTTGACTGCCTGACTGCTTTATCCTGCTGCCCGCGGTTTGTTCTCTGCCCGACTGCTGCCTGTGGTATGCTTCCTCTTCCTGGCTGCCCAGCTGCTGCCTGGAGGGTTTGCAGCCCTGCTCGAGGCCATAGTAGCCTTGTTAGGGCCTGCCCTAGGCTACTCGAGGGTTGGTCGTGGGCCAAAACCTCATGGGTAAGCCGGCTAGAGGCTGCCCAAGGGTACCTACGGAGCTGCCCGAAAAAAAGAAGAGGGCAGTGCCCTGAACAATTTGCCCGAAAACAGAAAGATAGTTAGCCCGAGAGAAGAGATTGGGGCTGCCCAAAATTTTTCCTTACTGCCCGAAAAAGATGAAGAAGGGCTGTCACAAAAATTATGAGACAAAGAATGCTGATAAAAACCTTAGCTGAGGGTTTGCTGAGGATGCCCTAGCTGAGGCAAAATCTTCTTCAATAAAAATAGCAGCCTCACCTGTCAGAGCAAACTTGTATGTAATAATGAGAAGACTTGATCTTCTTATATAGCCTTCATTCACCTGTTAAGTGGACCAAAATTAGGAAAGATAAAAATAATAATATTTTAATCTTTTCCAATTTCACTTTTACTTTCTTACCAAAAGTCTCTTTATTTATTTTTGACTTCCACCTGTGGTCCTTTTCTTGTGGTACAAAAGTCTTTATTTATTTTGACTTTTGACTTTGGCCTTTTTCCAAGTGCCCCTATGGTCATTAGCTGTGGTCCTTTTTGACTCCAAAAGTACATCATCATAAACCAAGAGATTTACTAATGCTTTTATCTCACACTCTGTGTGACACCTAGATCTGGTACTAAGGTAACTTAACCAAGGGTAGCTAATCCTTGGAGAAGTACACAAAGCCCATAGATCAAGGGTCATAGTGCCACTCATGCCTAGACCCAGTCTAGGGCTTACAGTGCCTTCATTCTCCAAGAGAATGGCTACTCAGAACTAAGCTGAGTCTACCAGTACTAGACTGGTCTACATTGTGGTCCCGGACCAGATGTCTCCTCAACACTAGGTTGAGTCTACCCAGGGCAGAGCTGAGTCTATATCATGGTCCCAGACCAGATAACTACCATTCAACAGAATGGTCAATCAACAATGGGTTGAGTCTTCACCATGGTCCCAAACTAGGTGGTCTCATTCTCCTAAGAGAAGGGTTCTCGATACTGCTTAGAAAAATCATCAGAAATAACTATGCAGAAACCAAACTCAGTAACTAGAAGACCCATAAGACTCGAGACACATGCAACACTCAGAAAAATAAAGACTTAACTACTGCTCAAAGGAGCTTATTCAGTCCTACCTACCTTTTTCTAACCAATTAGACAAGTGTTAAGTAAAATCATAAATCCAATGCAACCACTTACTGAACAGATCAATTGAGCTTTATTTACAGTTAATGACCCAACAAGCCAAAGATGGTTTAGAAGTAATGTAAATGAAAATTGAAACCAATCTAACTTGCTGTTTGAAATTCGAAGAAAGATCTGGACAATGAGGAATGAAATCATGCCAAGGCTGAAATTGACTTTGGAGAACCTCATCCATCAAGATACCGATAGGATCATAAAAAGAATGCGAGTTCGTTCTTGATGGTAGAAGACAATATGACTCATGATTAAGCCACTCCAAACAATTCTTTGTTTTCTCCTCTACCCTACTAGGACATTCAATTCTATTCGCTCCAAAAAAAATGGGAGAATCAAATGGGGACAAGCTGTAATGTAATGAAACTGAGAATGAGACACAAGTCATTTGTTGTGCAAAAATGAAGAAACGATGAAATTGATCTTTATACACCTTCTCTTACCACCCATAAGAAAGATTTATAAATTGAAAAATATTATTCTCAAAGATGATTGAGAAGGGAAATGAAACGCCTTTTCAGAATCTTGACTAAACATCTTGAAAGTAACAACTTGATTGGACCACAAATCCATACAAGAAGAATTGAAAAGTTGGGACGGGAGGGTGGATTGAAAGTCTTCTCCTAGATTACGTGGAATAATTGATCTCGGAATTTGATGACAGAAAAAAGTTTTCAATTGAATTCTAGGAATGATTGCAAGATTTGAAGCAAGGTCAATATCCACACATTGAACCGACACATCCTGATTAAGGATTAGATAAGGAATTTTATTGATACCATTAGGACAAGGATGTTTTTGATTTCTTCACTTACAATCATATCATAATTATCATGTGATTGATCTTCTTTCGAGATATGCTCAAAATTTAAATCAAAATAATCGTCAACTAGGCAATGAGGATCTTTGATGGATTCGCATATGAGTGAGTCAACTATAGATGGTTCCTGATAGTGATCATTTTGTTCTCC
This sequence comes from Pseudotsuga menziesii, assembly GCA_001517045.1. Lineage (NCBI taxonomy): Eukaryota > Viridiplantae > Streptophyta > Pinopsida > Pinales > Pinaceae > Pseudotsuga > Pseudotsuga menziesii. The sequence continues at coordinate 743,050 of LPNX010381437.1, forward strand.
CTCTTTATCTGTGCCTTCTTGAGGTAACGAGGACAAGATTCTAACAAGCCCCCTTCTATATTGATATCAAGGTCATAATTCTGAAGGGTCGACATTTTCTCGTCATCATTCTCTTGCATCGAAGGGTCATTCAAAGGCATATTCATTGTTGGCTTAGGAATGAATTTGATAAGGAAAATCGTTAGTCATCTCATTATGGTTATCTTGATTAGCTTTATCAGCTTGATCCTGGAAAATAAAATCATTATTTCGCTGTATGGACTCATTAATGTTTTTACCCCATTCTTCTGTTAATAACTCGGTGAACATGTCGTAGCCAGTGATGGATCCTGGTGCGAACTGATATAACAAAAAACCGACATTACCTCCTGCTATCATGGATTTTGTAGTTGCCCCGATAGATTAATCCTATACAGGATGGCGGAGGGGACAGGCAACCAAAGCCGTGACCTATGAAAACCCTAACCCCCAAAAGATGTACGGTTGTCACATCGGTTAGAACTTCGTTCGCTTTATGTCACTGAATAGCCAAGTGACAATGGGGGAGACCCAATCCTATCCTGAAAGGACAGATCTACATCTAATCACCAGATCAAGCCAATAAATGTGAGTACATAAGGTGAGAGCTAGAAACCCTAGATTTAAGGGACAAGCCATAAGTTAAGGAATATTTGAGTATGAATGCTTAAGGATTATAGAAATGTTACTCGAATGCAATGGATCAGTGACTCAAAGAGTTTAAAACAGATCCAGGGCTGGTGTGTTTGTTCCAATGATCAAACTCGAGAACCTAGGGGGATTTAATAAAAAATATGGAAAATTCCCAGGACAAGGTTGATACAAATAATTTAGGCCTTCAACACACCTACTTGGATGCAAGATTTAGCAGTACACAAATCCAAGCGAAACCGAAAACAAAAACAAGGGGAAACTGGCTGGCAGGGCAGAGATGGCGTTTTCTCTTCTAGTGATCAGTGCCTGGAGATGGGAAGATGGAGTCCAATACTGACACCTATAAGGGAGAAGAGATTTTGGGGGATGACTGACAAAACCCTAATCACCAAATTTGCAGATTCCCAGTGCAAATTGATCCGGTTTGTTGTCTGCCGATTGCACACCAGCAGCAGAAATCTTCCGAAAGCTGTCTCCTCACTTGAAAAAGTTGGAGAGGTGTGACCTTGGGGGCAAGCACAGAGCTAGGTACTGTCACCTACTCCTAGCTCCTCCGTTTAGGCTAACTTCTAACGAAACCAAGGGGGGGTAGTCCTTAACAAAGAGTTTTCTATGGCTCAATGTTTAAGTTAAGTTTTAAGATGTTTTGGATGCGGATGGGTGTTATTTAGGAGTTACTTGTGATTAGAAATGATTAAGTTTATGAATGTGACACGTAAATCAGAGCAATCCACGTTGCTAGCAAGAGACTGAAAGATAAACAAATATTCCAGACTTGTAACTTAAGCATTCAGATATAATCAGCAAAAATAGACCATAGACAGTTGATCAAGATAGAAGATTACTCAATTATAACGAAGGACCAGTGCCTTATGGAGTCAAATAAATGCGTGAAATAAAGTCTAGGAATTAAGCTAGTGAATATTAGGTTTTGCAAGTGCTCTTGGTAGATTTTAAGAATTTTAAAAAATGCTCTTGATTAGGGTGTCAACGAAGGTTTGTCAAAGCCTGGAGACTCTTCTAAGTTTCCTCCGTTTAAGACATGTTGGGCCCGCCCAGTATCCAGGCTGATATTGTCAAGTGACCAGCTAGTCGGGAATCTAAGACAGCGGGAGGTTCCAGCGCCTTTAATAGGAAGTACTTTGGAAGGATCCCTACAACGACGGTGCGTTGGTTAAGGGTGTTTAAGGGTTATTAAATTACTCTTGTAGGGTTTAAAGATCCAATGCCGTTTCTGGGTATTTCGATCTAGGATCGATCAGAGCATACTCCGGCAAGGAGGGAAGGGAGTTAATTAATTAAAGGGGTATGTGTGTCGAAGATTTTATTAAAACAATTAATTAGACTCTCCGACAAAGAGCGCTCTTGACCCCATCTTATGACAGTGGTTCAAGAGACTTTGCTAATCTAGATGCAGCTAATGCAGGGATTGTGCTAACCTAGGATGCTCTCCGATAGAGAGTGCTCTTGACTTGTGTTTTTGCAAGTTCAAGAGTCTTAAATAATTAATTGATTAAACGAGCACAACAATTAAGATGAAAATGGTTGATTAAACTCTCCGACAGAGAGCACTCTTGATCCACCTTACGGTGAGATTCAAGAGATTTTGGTTCTTTTTATGATTTGACAATTATATAACAAGATACCAAAATGCAATAATAAGTCTAGCAATTAGTGTTTATGCTAAGGAACAACTAACAATTAGCAAAAAATGGAAACTAAGACTAAGCAAAGAACTAAACTAATTGCTTAAAGGAAACTACACTAAAAAATCATGAAAAATGACACAACACCCTTCCCCCAAATAGGGGAAGTATAAAAGAAAGGAGATTTGCTCCCAGTAGCCCCTTTTATTAGTTTTTTACAATGATGGTGTGTTCTTTGCTTCTTGGACTAACAGGTAAAGAAGGGGATGGAGAGAAGAGAGAGAGAGTCTTTTTGTTCTTTTGCACTCCTTGCTTGCTTGTGGCCTTTGGGCTCTCCTTCACCTGCCTGAAACTAAGAGCTCTAAACATACACTTGTTATAGGATTAGTTGATAAAAAATAACTTGAAAATAAATCTACAAACTAGATAAAAACAACTACCCAAACTTACCGAAAAGAAGGGAGAGAAGAGGAAAGAGAAAGGCAAGGCAAGAGAGGGGGAAAGGGAGTGAAAAGAGGACAAAAGGCAAGTCAAAGAAGGCTGGAAACTAAGGAAGAAAGAGGGCTGCAAATCAGAGAAATAAGGCTGCAAATGAGGGTGAAAAAGACTGAAAGTATAGCCCAAAAGATGGCCCAAAAAAGAGGATGGAAAGGGGCTGCAAAAAGTGGAAAAAGGAGGCAAAAGAGGGCATTCCAAAAGGGTAAAAAGTGGGGAAAAGTGGACAGCGAACTAAGGGAAGGAATGGCTGCAAAAAGAAGGCCTAAAAGGCTGCAAAAAGTAAACAAGGTAGCCAACCGGAGCAAAGGCTAAGTGAATGAATGTTCACTTTAGCCAAAACGTGCCCTAATCCGAAGGAAATAAAGATTTTATAAAAATTTGAGAGATGGATAATATTTAAGAAACACTCAAACCTGTGGTACTTTGATGGCATTTGGATTCTTTTGGATCTTGAAAATTTGGAAGTTTCCTTGGCTTCGAGAGGAGAGGATGCACCTGAGCTCAAACTCTTACTCGCTTCAATGAGATGACCTGCACAATTTCAACTCAATACTTGCAAACAATGGATTAGATCATGTATGTTTGGTAAATAAAATATAAAGAGCATGTCATACAACTGAATAATCGATGCTACTTTAATTCATAGAAACAAAACCATAAAAGATCAAATTGTAACATCAAATGATCAATCTTACGTGCCTATAGAAGCCTTCTAAAGCATGAGCTATTGTCCAATCCTAAGCAATAAAAGACAAAAATTGAAACTGTAATGTCCTCTTCCGATTAGGTCTTGAGGCCCAAAACCGCTAACCTATGTGATTCCTGTGGGTTCGAGCGGTTACTGACAGCTAGGGAATCAGCTAAGGACTGATGCCATCCATAGAAGATCTAGGGCATCATCATTAGGACAAGAAGGGCCACCGAGGCCAAAGGCCACCTTCGTGCATGCCATCCAAGCATTATTTAATGATGCATGCACTCTTTAAGTCTCCATCCGCATGCATGCAAGTCAACTGCAAATTAGAAGATAAAGTGACCTAATTAGGTCAAAGATTAGGGTTTTCGCAGTTGAAAGTTATAAAAGGAGGATAAAGCAAAAGGAGACTTCACTTTTGATGATTATTATTTTGGGAGCTCTTGGATAGCAGCACAGTAGTTGGGGTTGGAGACGGAGTCTTCAGCTAGCGGGATTTCGGCAGTGAAACATCTGCCCTAGTCTCATTTAGGGTAAGCCATACAGGTTCACCATTTGTTCTTACATTTATTCATAGTTATCTAGTATACGGTATAGATCATTGCAGGGACAAGGGTGCAGCTGTAAAGGGGGGTTTTCAGCCAGAAAGCCCTAATTAGTTGCTGGGTCTTCAGATCTCAGTTTTGCTTCGAAACTCAGGCACCATTCTTATCATCAGCATCCTACTCTGGTACTCTGTGATTATCAGATCCGTCAGTGCTCATCCGGAGCAGTTACCAGCTATTCCGAGATCAAAGGGGCGTGAGTAGCTGCCTCTCTGGAGCAAGTCGCTATCCTACCTAGAGACCTCAGAAACTCTGCATGTACCAGGCATTCTCTCCGGCACGGGAAGGCTATCAGTTCTGCAAATCGGCAGCATCATCGGACACCTCCTTCACTGAAAACGTCACCCTTTTCTGACTTGGGTTCTTGCTGCTGGGGGTTTCACCGGAAGCGGACGATATCTGTCCATCTCCGATTCAGTTCTTGGTGCTTGCATACTCTCTCAGGAGCAGTCTAGCCGGCTTATCAGTGGTAAGTGTTCATTCTATCTCACAAACCCTAACCCTATTTTTTGCTATAAAATAGAGATTTTTGCATGGCAGTTTGCATGCCCAGTTGTATCAGCATATTTGCTTAGAAATAGAAAATAGCGGAATTTGGGATATTACAGTGGTATCAGAGCTATCTTCTTGGCCAGCTGTGGGCTTAAGAAATGAAACTTAGATGAATACAGAAGGAGACCCTTTTGTAACCTATAGGAGGAGGAAGAGTAGATACACAGGGGAGTTTGAGGATATCCAACTAGAAGATACCAATTCAGATATGGAACAAACAGGTATACACTCGGATAGGGGAAAAGGAATGGGAGAAGAGGAGGATCGGATGGAGTTTCGTAGCTTGGTCTCTGCATTGCAAGACTTAGCCAAAGGACAAAAAGATGTACTCAATGCAATCAACAGATTATCAGTGAAACCGGAAACAGGTATCAACAGTACACCTCCCTCACCGGTAGATCGGGGATCTACAAGCAGCAGTGGAAAGATAGCGTACACTAACATTCAGAATACTCTGCACATATATAGTAGACCTTCTATCAGGCCTACCATGCCTCACTTCTTGGCAAATACAGTAGGGGGCCCGGTCATGCAGGTAGAACCTAGCGAGCCTTTTGGGGCTTATTTACAGGAGTATAGAGACTTAGGGGATGAGTTTCATGCTGCCATGTCTTTTTCAGATTTCTGCAACATGAAGAGTAGGAACAAGCCCAGGAATTTCAACAAGGGTTTCAATCACAACTATGAGTTGCAGAAGACCTTGGGCAGGTTGACCATCCCAAACTTTGATGGGACTCGCAGAGGATCAGCGAGGATATGGGTTCAAAAGTTGGATACCTATTTCCAACTCAACCCCATGACAGAGACAGACGCCATTAAATTGGCTACACTTCACCTGGACGGAGAAGCTCACGAGTGGTGGTACCACGGATTGGTGACATTGGGTCACAACACCATACATTCCTACGGTGAGTTCACTCAGAAGCTCATAGAGAGGTTTGACAGGAAAGATCCAGAGATACATTTCAGGGAGTTGGCTCAACTCAAACAGACTGGTAGCGCAGAAGCTTTCATTTCAGAATTTCAGAGGATAGCCGTTATGGTAACAGATGTGTCAGAGAGCAGATTGACTATGTTATTCACTGAGGCCCTCACAGAGCCACTACGGGGATGGGTGAAAGCCTACAAACCCCTCACTCTGCAGGATGCCATTAGCAGAGCAAGAGATCTTCAGGATTCAGTCCCCAAAAACAAATTCCCACAGAAAACCAATTTTCCTGTTAGGGACAAGGACAGGAAACCTTTCCAGCAGGATGTCCCCAAGAAAACCTGGTTAGACGAGGACACTAGGAAAGATTTGAGAAGGAAGAAACTATGCTTCACCTGTCAGGAACCATGGGTACCAGGACACAGGTGT
>LPNX010381450.1:0-47362 GCA_001517045.1 Pseudotsuga menziesii
ACTAGCAGATTATAAACCCTACGTAATCTGCCAAAATATCTTGTCTATACTTTTAATCTTATAATTTCTATTTTCAGAAAACAGAATATATTACTGAATATAGATTGTAAAACTGTAAGAAAATGGTTTATGAAATTGTAAAAACATTTGTAAATACTGTAGATAATTTAGGAAACTCAGTTCAGAAGTATACTGCTTCTACCACTGAGATACTGTGCTAGAGTACTATCTGGTGGCACCAGATGTGGAAACACACAGTGTTACTAACAAGTTTTACTGCTACCATTCCAAGATACTAATTTTACAGATACTAACTGATTACTCAGACATAAAACAATGATACATACAATCATTTAAACTCAGAAAGGCATAAAGAAATGAATGAAAAACCTGTTTTAATGATGTGGACAACAACAGCAATGGGAGGCTGTTCCTCCCTACCAACTCCTGGAGAGCGCTCAGACAGCAACTTCTCAGGACCCCCGAGCTTGCTCTGGTCTCCCTGGCTTGGAACTAGGTGCAGCAAAATAGATACAGTCTTCAACTCAGTATCAACTCGAAACTATCAGTCAGTTCTCTCAGCTCAAATAGCTGTAATCAAAATCAAGTTACTGCAATCATTCACTCAAACACTTCCTTACTGTCCTTCCCTTTTCCTCAATGAAATTCCTGAATAACATTCAGCTGAATGAATTCTTTCTGGAATAAAAACTGAGCAGCCCGAGCTCTCCTCATTGAGTACTTTTAAAGATTTCCTAGGTCTTAGTTGGGTTAACTGTCATTTAATGAGCCACCTGCTCACATTCCACTTTCTTGGGGAATCATGACCCCAAATATAGGGAAGTTGCCACTTGCAACTTAGGAAGTGTTTGAGGATGCTGCCATTTGTCTTTTGCCTTTCCACCTAGTTCCATCCACCAGTTTGACCAGTAACCTCTTTTAACAGCTCTCCCATGTTGTTGTCTCCATAATTTATTTATTATTAATAAAATATTCTGAATTACACTCCATAACTGTTGACTCTGCTGAGTCATCAATCCCTACTTAGGATTAAGTTTAACATAATGTCTCAGAAATAAAATAAAACAAATTACATAATTTTTACAAAATTGGGGTATGTGACATTAATTGTGTGCCTAGAACCTTAGCCAGTTTATGAAATTCCTTATGCCATCAAGGCTTTAGAATTTCTACATGATATCAGATCTTTGAGAGTTCATTAATTAATCCTCCTTTTTCAGATTTGCAGGTTTATTTTGCAGGTTCAACTTCGAATGGATTCAAGAATATCAGTTCCTCTTCTTTCTCCATTCACAAGCTATGCAGAGTGGAAACAGAAGATGATTTCATATCTAAAGAGACAAGGTCTCTATGAGATATCTATTGGAGATGGTGAAGAATCTTATGAAGAGCCAAGTGACTGGTTGAATGACTATGACAGAGCAATTGGAGCTATGTTCCTATCAATCTCTCCATGCATGCGCTACCTTATTGATTCTATTGATTCCCCAAAGGATCTCTGGACAACATTGGATAGAGTTTTGGGAAAGGACAATGAGGATCCTTCTAGCTATATGGAGAGTGCCTCTAGCTCCTCAATGATTTCTCTCTCTCAAGATGTCTCGGCCTCTACAGTCTCTGATGAAGTTGATCATGAAGAAGAAGTTTCTCATACAGTTCCTGTTGCTACTACTCTCTTTGATTCGAATGCTTCCTCTTTCAATCAAGAAGCAAATATTGAAGAGCCATCTTTTTCTATGTCTTTTGAAGTAGAAGATCTTGATTCATCTTCTCATGATGCTATTGATGAAAAAGAAGTGACTAATGGAGCTTCTATTGCTATTGATGATTCACTCACACATTCAGTGTTCTCTATGTCTTCTATCATGGATTCTGAGATCCATACGCCAGACCTCTCACACCTTGTGCATGCCTCTCCTCTTGATGGTGCACAACCCAGTGATTTCCAGGATGTATGCTTAGCCAAATCAAGTCCTTCCAATGTTTTTCCACTTACCATACTTGATCCCATATGCTTATGTAGCTCCTCCTTTGTTCTTGGCACTCATTCTCAGAGCCTCCTTGAAGATTTTGAACATCAGTATCTTTCCTCCTCTCATACTTCTACCATAGAGGATTCTTTACCAGTATATTCCTATGAGTCTACTATTGTGCTTATTTGTGATCTCTTAGATTATTTGGAAGCTAGATCAACCCATGGAGCCCATTCATTCGCACTCTTTGATCCCATGCCTTCTCTATGTTCCTACATGATCACTTGCACACATCCTCTCTGTGTAAATGAAGATGGAGACATGATACATTCGCTTGGACAGTTATTTCACCTATCTAGAGCTCATTTCATCTCTGCTGGTTCAAATTTCAAGTCATATCATCATCTTGGAGCTGATTACAAGTCTCAAGATCCTTCAGTATTGCCTTCACATCATTGGATTTTAGTTGTTCTACATGGTCCCAGGTTCCATCCTGCAGCTGTCTTTGATCCAGGTGAGCAGATTTATCTTCTTCCCAAGAAGAAGATTCCTCCAGACATTAGCATTTAGTTTGAAGCAGCAGCAACACCAGCAATTCAACATTTTTGGTATTGCTTTTCATGTCCTTTCTTGAGGGAGGATTTTCCCCTTGAGGTTTTGCCTCTTTCCTCATTTCTTCGGACAACATAAAATTGTAAAAGGGTGACCATAGCTTTATTGCTGGGCCCTATATACATATATATTTCTGATTAGTTCAGGAATATCATCATAAAGTCAGGCTTAAAGGGGGGTGTTGGAATATAATAAACCCACTCATAAACTTAGGATAAAATAATTAATCATTATTTGATTAATTATTCACCCACTAGCTTAATTAGTTGGCATCCACTTGCACCTTGAAGTCAATGCATGCCATCCATATCCTAGGAATGATTTATTTCTGATTTTGGGTTCATCTAGAATTAGTATACAGGACCTTATAGCAGATTCTGCTTTTTCTGCTTTATCCTGCTTTTCTATGGATAAGATAAAAGCTAGTCAACTAGGAAACTGGGAGCTTTTGTTTCCAACCCATCTTCCATTAGTTTTTCTCCATTAGCATATTATTTCCATCTCCTTGACAACTCACTCATGTTTTTTCCAACTTCTGAGGTGCTTGGTAGATTGGAAAGTGCTTTATGGGGTTTATCATAATTAGTAAGCCTGCTTTTATGAGCTAGCTTGAGTTGTCTTCATGCAACTCCTTTTTCCTTTATAAGGATGTATTACCTATGTAATAATATCAATTATCATTTATTGATCATTCATTAATGTGTGTTCATTAATTCTTCTTCTTCTCTCATTATGCTAATTCTCTCCAATTCTCTGTGAGGTTAATTGTGTGCCTAGATCCTTAGCCAGTTTATGAAATTCCTTATGCCATCAAGGCTTTAGAATTTCTACGCCCCCCTTGGATTTGTTAGGAATTGATCCTAAACGAAGTAGTTAAGAACAAGGTGACAGTCTTGACTTGAGACTTTCCCCCAAGGACACACAGAGTGGCTTGAAGATTTCTACCACGTTCCCCCATAGGTGTGTGAAAGGAGGCAACACTTTTTATCTCCATTGCCGAGGATAAATATTTTTATTCCCAAGTACGACTTAGCTTAACTTTTTTCTAAACAACTAAAAAGATAAAAAAAATTATTGATCTTGTCTTTAAAAAAAACATAAAAATTAAAACTCGATCCATCTAGTGACTCCAATGTCTAACAACCCTTCAAGAATTTCTAACCGAAGAAACTGCCATCAATTATTCAATGCTCTCCCTGATCCCGAAAGGTTTATTATCGAAAATATTGAATAGTAAGACCTCTCGTAGAAACCTTGAAAATTTAGGAGACCAATCCCTCTCAGATATCCATCACATATTTGTAGAGAGTCATGTTCACCAATCTCAAGAAATGATGGAATTCTTCAAACCCCTTGACTTTTCTCACATAGTAGGTGCTTCCCATGCCATTCCAAAAGATGCTATCAAGAAGCTCCCCATATTTCATGGAAATAATGCCATCACTGCCAAGTCTCACCTTTGAAAGTTTGAAAAACACCTGGTCAGTTATTGCAATGATGCTTCCCATGACCATGATGATGTCAAAATGAAGCTCTTTGCTTTATCCTTAGAAGATGATGCTGAAGAATGATACCTCAACCCAGATGATGATTCATATACAACTATTAGTGAATTCCAAGATGGTATTAGGAAGAAATGGGGAGAAAAGAAGGAACCAAGACATCTGCTTGCCGCCCTTTATAGCATAAAGAAGATGGAGAATGAAACCATGGATGAATTTAACACTAAATTCAGGCGTGTGGTTGTAGAACTTCCTAGAGACATCAAGCCATAAAAATCCTCTATCCTCATATCCTACATTGAAGCCTTCACCCGTGACTTAAGGTACCAGTTGAGAGATAAAGAGTCGGTCGATCGAAAAACTGTCTAGGAATTGGTCGAGAAAATAGAAAAGAATATGAAATCTTCAGGCAAGTCCAACGTTAGGGGAAACACTTCTTGCAACAAAAATACCAAGGGTAAAACTGTTGAATCAGAAGAAAAGGGAACTTCTAAATATCCCATGGAAAAGGTGGCGGACATGATAAAAAACTTGGTTACTAGTCAAAACCAACATATGGCCAATCATACTGCACAATTGAATGACATGCAGAACAGATTGATCACAATGGAAAGGAATAATGGACCTAGGAACTTTCAGCCCAAGAAAAATTAGATGTATCAGAAGAAATCCCCTCAGCAAGAGCCAAGGAGTCCAAACCAGTTAGACTCAACTAACATGGTAGGCCAGGCCTACCCTTTGTCACCAGCTAAACAACACAAACCTATGGATGAAACCATTGCAGAATATTATAGTGAAACTTATGATGAAAACCGTAATGTGCATGATGGGACTCCTACGTGCTCTCCATATAATGATGATAGTCTTGAAGGTTTACTACCTTGTGACCTTTTTTCTGAAGAAGATGAGTATGAAAATGAGGACAAATATAACTTGGAGCATGATACAAGTGACGAAGACTCCCTTATTTCCAACAAATATGTTGATAATGAACCAAAAAAATTTGATGGTTTTGTTGATTCTCTTGTCTATGGTGTATCTAAAGGATAGAGCATGGACCTTGTGGCCTTGGGAAATTTTGATATGGAAAAGGAGCATGCAATTTACCCATATGATCAATCTGAGCCATATACCAGTATTAGTAATGAATATAAAGAGGAATAGATATCAGAGCTTGATATCAGCAATGGGAAATCCATCAGATCTGACATAGATGGCGGTGATGACTATTAGAGTTTTTGTGAATATATTATTGAGAATCCCATCTATGCTATATCCAGCAAGGGGAGTGTCTATTCAGAAATTTGTGGCAGTCCAATCTACTATACTTCCATAGAGGGAAGAGTGTATCCGAAGACCCAGGAAAATCATAATATGGAAAAGCATCATTCAAAACTCTTATATGATCATTCAAAGTCATATCATGCAGATCTGAACAAACGTATCAATAATGAAGACATTGAGAAACAATGTTGTGGAAAGACAGATGTGATGCAGTTAGTAGAATATTGGTCTCAACTATCATCTTCACATATAGAGTTTCCTTATGATTTGGAGCCGCTTGGGGATTATACAGTGAGTTATCATCCGGTAAGACTTGATGATCAGTATGATTGTGTAGTCAATCTGCCAAATCATTCCGATTTGTACATCAACCTTATCCAGTCATGGATAGAAGTATCCTGCACGAGCTCTTACCAGTTTGGGAGGAAGTTTGAAGACATTATTCATGCCTATGATTTCCCATCCTCCTCGCCCATTCTGGATCATCACGCAGGTTTGCATTTTCTGAATAAAGTATTCTTAATTTGGCTGGTAACCAAAGACAAGGCAATTTTTTTTATGTTAATAAAATGCTTAGGTGGTTACATTGGATTTCTAATTACACTTAACCTTTTCTATGCATGATGCTTAGAGTAGGAAAATAAGCTCCTTGAAAGAGAGAATTTACTTTCTGGATTTATGTTTGTACTTAGCTATAACAAAAAATTGCTTTCATTTGTTAGGTACATTAATTTTTTTAAATAAATCAACTTAATGGTTCATTTGGTTTTTATATAAAGCTTGTGCTACTGAGGTTTGTTTTGTCAAGTTGAGATGTTTTTATAGGGTGTATAAACCAGAGATTCTGGTGTTCTTGTATCCTCTCCTTGCCCTATGACCAGATCGAGCACCCATCCCGCAGTTGGAGCCAGATGTTACCACCTAAGTTGTACTTAGTGGTTTTTTATCAAGTGAGCCTGGTGAACTGAACAATTATGATTTGTTTGGACTTTAGAAGACCATCAGAATTAGTTTTGGAAGTGCTTGTTTTACTATATCACATGTTCATACCCCATAGGGGAGGTGTAATAAAATGTTCTAGAATGATAGTGATTGTAAAAGACTTATTTTGTTAGACTTTATTTGTCAATCTGATCAGCTCAGGGTGTTTTATCCCTTGGTTATTATTGGTTGTTGAATAAACGACTGATAATTTCTGAGTTTTTCACTCAATACCTCAAAAGTTGGGGTGGTGGGCTTGGCATTTAGGCCTATTGAGGTTATTAGAGTCTATGTGTCAATGTATAAACATGCTAGGCATCATAGTCGAGTCATATGAACATGTCTAAGTCCCCTTATGTTTTTAATTTTCTTTAGTTTTTAACTTTTTTTAATTTTGATTTTTCCACAAAACTTAGGCAATTTTTTAATAATCTAATTGGAAAAATTGGTTTTTTAATAAAAGTGGGCTTGAAAATAATTTTCAGTCATGGGGGTGCTCATTTTCAAGCTTAGAGAACCATGTAAACCCATAAACCCACTTTTCCTAATTTTTGAGTGATTTGTCCATCACATAGTTTAAAAATCCCTAAAAATCGAATATTGATTATTTAATTGATAAATTAATTAAATAATGGAGAAAATTCAAAATCTTAAATCATTGGGATTTGCTCTGATTTGACTGAAATCAGTCTCATCGGCTTGGGACTGACTGGATCTGACAAATCCTTGACTGAAGGGGGTGATCTGGGCTGAGATGGGAGTGTGTTATTGCATGAAATATTGGGAATTGCACCTTCCCTCTCTCCTCCACACGTGTGGGCCTCTCTGGTTGATTTTTGGTGGATGCTTCAGTCAGCAGGTTGAGGTGTCAGACAGATCAGCTCTCAGATTGATAGTTGCACTCAGTGAGACTCAAATCAGGCTCAGTTATACACAGATCAAGCCTAGATTCACTCGACTTGCACCTGTAGTCTCTCTCTCCTTGGGAATTGCGTCCCCTCGGGCTAGATCTCCTGTTATTGTTATAAATAAAGCACAAATTACCTCTTCCAAGCTAGTTAGAACTGGGATTGAGGTGTTTTTTCTATTGCACTATTTTTATTGTTCATTTGAAATAAAGAGAAGCTTTGGAGGCAAGACGGTGTCATGCTACTATATGTGTGGATGAGCATTGCCATGTTTTACTGAGGTAACCTGTATCTATGTTCATAATTTGATGATTATTTGTAGATCCATTGCTAAAGATTGATAATAAGTTTATTATGATCTTGATAGGAAAGGAGTTTGTTAATAATTTTATTTTCCATATCTTTCATTTTTATGCATGTTTACAGATCTAGATTCAACATGTTTTATAAGTTTATATGCATGATATTTTGAAATCTCTGTATATGTATTAACAGGATCTAACAAGCATTTTGGCAAGTCTTTGGATCAATTTGCAGGTTCCTAGCTTGGAGAGGGTGCTGATATATTTTTCTTCCTCAATTTCTCCAAAAAAATTTCAAAGGCATAGTCCCTTGACATTCCACCGGAAATCTCCACGGTTAATCTACAAGGCTTCCAGCACTCTTTCTCTCTCTTCCTCTTCAAAAAAATAAAAGTTTACCTGGTTACTTTGTTTATAATCTTTGTCATTATTTAGATCTATCATTTCAAAGTAAAACTTACATAGACCTGTTATTTCAAGGCTCATAATCTAGATCTCATTCCTAAAGGGTTGCATAAAGCATTCTAGGTCTAGTTTAGGGAAATTGTCCGTTTTGCATGGCAATTGAAAGAGAATCCGTAGGTTGCATGCTCTAGATTTATTTTTATGTTTTAAAAATATTAAATCCAACAATCACTGCATATTTTATTGGATTTCCAAACAGCAATCCAAGATCCCAAGGAAATCTTGCTTTCCTTGGTTCCTTTTTCACTGTTTTAGCTAGTTTTAACTTAGTTTTGTTTGGTTTAAAGTAGGCTAACCCAAAGGTACTTTCAAAGTGATTTTGGGAATATTTCATTCTAATAATATCACTATATTTTTATCAGGAATAACATAAAGAGGAGAAGCTACGGTTCGAAAGTGGCTTTTGGATCATCTGAATCCCCCTAGGGGTCTCCCTTTTGACCATAATTTTAAATTTTGGGAAATTTGTAAAGCCTTGGTTTCACCTTGTATAAGAAAAAAGAAGATTCATATAGTTTTACTGATATTGTAACAGAAAATAATAAAAAAATTCTTCGAATAAGATCTTTCGATCCCATTCCCCATCGCCCCTGGGGAGATTCACGCCTTTTTTGTCGTTTTTCGCATTGTCTTACTTCTTTTCATTTTAGATTGAATACTTACCCCACGATTGACCCGCAAGGGGAAAGAGATGCATTGTAGGAATAATTAGAAAACTTGTGATTTGTTTCTGTTTTGCTGCTTATATTTAATTTTTCTAAGTAATTTTTCTAAAATTAACCCCCTCCTTGATTCCCCGATTGAGTTTGAGTTGGAATGAAAGAGGTTCCTGGAGGGTTTTTCTTTCTAAGAAAACAAACCCTTTAAAACTCACTAAAATTGATAAGACTCTGGTGTGTATGCTCTGCATTTGGCTACAATTCGTCCAATCAGTCAAGCCACATAAAAATCAATGTGAGTGAATAGTTTAATTAGTCTTCACCTTCCCCAATCAACCACCATCAGGCAAAAATCCAATGCCTCGATCAAACCGTAAACGGTGGCAAAATACCCAAAGGAAGCAGGAACTCCTGAAAAGTGACCTCAAGACGCCGATTTCTGTTACAACTTCAGGTGTATTATGAACAACAGTATTAGATACTTCATTCAGCCCACATATTCCTTGCAGGTAGCCATGAAGGTTCATTTTGGACATACTCCAAGTACCCTCGAGTATATTTGGAGTCCCCCCCTCACCTAATTTAATTTATTCATACTTCACATTAACTTAAAATGTACCAAGAGGCAATCACAAAACATTCAATCCAAGAACATGCAAGTACATTAATTATTTTATGACTCCATTCTAAGGCACTGGCTATTTTCTTTCTATATATATATTGTGTCTCAACATTGTCCTTTCATGTGCTTATTTTTTGTATCTTGTCATATATGGTTGTTTATGGTTAAATCTCAAACTCCTATGTAACTCATTCAGTTTAACATCATCGTACTAAATAATTTTTCCTTAGTAACTGTTGGCAGTCAGCAACAACCCCTTCATTTTTTTTGTTGAGATGAAAATGATCAGCTCTCTTCTATGATTTACTTTTTAAAGATTATAAAAGAGTTCCTTCAGAATCTTCGATTCTTAAGGTACTCTCAATTATAGGAAAGTTAAGAGTCATATTAGAAATTTATGAAAACACTTTCATGAATTTGACAAATTAGCAGTTGTCAGTATTGTAAAATTTATATATGATCAATTTTATCATTTGATTATATATATTGATTTAAGAGATTTAAAAGTATAGTATGCTAATTAGTTTTTTAATGAAGATACATTTTGAATTTGTTTGGAACTTGGTTTTTTTTATTATAAGTTCTTGAAATCCTTATAACTAAAGGTGATTTATTAATT
Source organism: Pseudotsuga menziesii (assembly GCA_001517045.1). Classification (NCBI taxonomy): domain Eukaryota; kingdom Viridiplantae; phylum Streptophyta; class Pinopsida; order Pinales; family Pinaceae; genus Pseudotsuga; species Pseudotsuga menziesii. The sequence continues at coordinate 9,949 of LPNX010381450.1, forward strand.
AAAAATATATTTTCATTAAACCGAAGGTTCAGATTTCAAATATAACTTAATCTTTAATATCATATCATTGCTTTGTAAAAATTGTACATATGTAACATGAAATAGCGAGAGTGCAAATAAATGTATATTATTTCGAAATTTTCATGTGTCACATAAATATAACCATAATAGTTTTGTGAGCTTTATATCCTATCACATCTAGTTTTGGGTCATAAGTGATTAGGATTTCATAAAGTATTTAAAACTATATTTCGAAATAAAACTACACACACATATATGGTTTGAGTGTGAATAGTGATCGTTAGTTAGTAGCATTCCAGAAATCTTAAGAACATTACTTATTATTATGGTAACTCCACATCATCCTGTTAATAAACATGACTGCCTTCCACGTGTAATCTGGGGTGATTATCAATTAACAGTTATAATTAAGATACATGATTCGTATGGCCAAATGGACAACATCTGTTACAAGGATCGCTGCATAAAGATTGAATTCGTATTGCTATGAGGATTTAGTTAACACCTATCAATTTAATTGATAGCTGTGGGTTTAATGATGAAATCGTATCAGTAGAATTCAATTTCATATATGACTGATAGCCATTCCCATTCATGATGTTGTACGAGCCCATCATTCCAGACTGGGTGTTATTAGTGTTTTGATTTATAATCCCTGAATCGAATAATTTATGATATGAAGGATTAGTTAGAGTTTGAAATTTTCTTTTACATACTGCTTTATGAAGAATTTCAGTTAGTCATGGCTATTCTGTCCATTTATCATAGCGAAAACACTGGCTATTGTTCTCATCATCTCTAAATTTGGTTAACATGGCCAAAGTTGGGGTTCTCATCTCTGTCACATATGAATCATTTGAGGATTTGACATTTCGCATAATGCCTTAAACTTGGGTGCCTATTTTTTCAATTTTCATGACTTCATTCGTTTCAACCCATAACCAGAGTTGTAGTGAGGAAACAATGGCTCCTCTCAGCCGATTTGAAATTTCAGGACCTGAGCTGGTTGAAGCCAACGAGAAAGCTGCTCTATTATTCAAAAAGATTGGATGGGGTCAGTTCTTCATATGTTTTAGTGGCCATAACGTGGAGGTTACCAAACAATTTGCTATGAGTTTTAAGGAAAATGTAGCTCAGATTGGGGATTTCAAGTTTATAATTAATGAAGATAAGATTGCAGAAGCTACGAAGCTTCCTCAAACTAGAGAGTGATGGTTTATAGGGGGAAAGGTTGATAAGAAGAGATGTTGGTCCTTACTGTTGCCCTTACCTACCAATGCAAAGTTGAATATTGGGGTTTCGGTTAAATTTTTAAAACCAGAATGGCGAGCATTTTATGAAATCTTAGTCAGGTATGTATCTTGTGATGGCCGATTGTCTCATCTGCATTATTATCATCTGCAACTATTGTTAGCATTGAAAGGTTCTAAGCTCAATATTCCATTTTACTTATTGCAAAGTCTAAAGAAAATGGCATATTCGGTGCAAAATACCATAGGTAATCCTGATAGGAGTTTGTTCCACCATGATCTAATTAAAATTTTAATCCAGCATCAACTATCTCTTAACTGTAAATCTTGGGATGAGTTTTTGGTTGAAAGTAAACTAGGGCCAATGCAGTATTGGCCAAACCCTCCCCCTAAAACTCATAGGAAGTGCAAAGCTCTAGTAAAATCCGAAGTTGATGATGTTCATAAGACCGAGTTAAGGGATAAAGAACTATAGGAAGCAAATCCACCTATAGGTACTTGTATTAGTAATGATGGAAGTGTGAAGGCAGTTCCCTGTTATACTGAGATAAACATGGGCCAATCCCTATCTGACAAGCGCTTTAGTACACCTACAAAGATGAAGGGTAGATTGACCAAAAATGAAGATGTTGATGTTGTTAATTATGAAAACCCCTCTGATTTATGTACTCCTCAAAAACATGGTGATGAATCCATGCGAAAAATTGAACTGTTAGCGCAGGTTTTTTGTGACAAAGGGGGTTTTGAGCCAAAAGGTCTTGTGTTTGTTCATACAAGAAGAATCACTAGAAGTATGAATACCACACCTACAGCCTTTGTTCCTGCAACCACTCAACAGAATGCTCGGCTAGTGATTGTCCATCTTGAGGATGATGTTCCATCTTTGGTTCCCAAAACCATGCATATAGATGAACCTATTCTCATAGAGAATAATCATGAAAAATCAGTGGCCAAAGACATTACGGAGTCAGGTAATTTTGAAACTGCCCCATCATGTATGGATGCTTGTGGTTCTGGCCCTGAGCCATCATTTATGAGCATTCCATCACCGAATCAAGATGTAAATAATCTTGATTCTTCTCGGTAAGATGATTCATGTCATGATAAGGAAGAAGAAACCCTCCAACAGGTCCTTGACAGAGTATATGAAACCAAAATCCCAGAATTGAAAAACGAACTAAAAGAATGTCAAGCAAACACAGCCTTGAAAGATGAAGAAAATAAAACATTCAGGGTAGAATTACTAAATTGGGTTAATATATGGAAGGACATGAACATCAAGAAGAATCGATACAAGAAATCCAAAAAATCAATGATAGACACAAACCAACACTTGCTTGAGCAAGTAGATCGACAGAAGCTAGTAATCATCAGGCTCAAAGCTAAAATTTTTGAAGCTAGAAGAGTGATCAATTTACAAAGTACAACCTGATGATTGTTTCTATTTTTGGTTATATGGTTTATCTCTCTGTCAACAGGTAATAAAATCTTTTAAGTGCATTCTTGCAAAATCATAGATTTTGTAGGCATGCATATAATTTATTGTTTTTTTTTGTTATTTCTGTTGAAGTTGGTTTTAATAAGATTCTTATGTTTGTTTAAACAGGTGTACATGGTATCACTATCCTCAAAAAATACAGGATGTTTTGGATCACAGTTGGCAGATGTTGATGCTTCTTGAAGATTAGAATTTTGAAATAGCCACGAATATGCCAGTTCCCTTAAATCAGGAGATGATACAGGCTAGTCGGTTTTTTTTTACTGTTTTTTTTTTAGTAATATTTGTGACATGTGTCTTTTGAAGAGATTCGATGCACTTTAATAGGGATAGGACTCCTATGGTATTGAATACAGCATTCATGAAGAAACTGAATTGAAAGACTAGTGGGGTTATATAAACTAGTAATTTTAATGCAAAGGGCATGGAGTGGTGGAAGAAAAACATCATTGAAATATTATTTCAGTACTAGTTTTATCCCTTACTGATGTTTTATCTTCGGAGGTGGAATGTGACTGGAAATTCTCAGACTGGTATCGTTGATCGGTATTATTTTTGGATACTTTTATAAAATATTTCAATATATCATCTTCTAGTTATACTATTGATGCAGTTATACTTGGTTATGCTTGTATTCATTATCTAATATTACATTCTGTCAATACAATATTGCTATTTGAATTAGTATGTTATTATAATTGAATTAATCAGTATTTTTATTGAAAAATTCGATACATAATAATATACATATTTATGTTTGTTTTGATTTCATTTGTATTTTTGCAATGTTTTCATTATAAACATTATCTTCCATTCAAATATTCACTGTTGTTTATTAATTGTTAATTAAAAGAATATTTCAGAAAAAAGTTTAAAGTAATTACTTATTTTAAATTTTCTGTCATAGTAAATATATAGCAGAATGATTATGTGTGGATGATTTAAATATTTTCATTTAAATCTTACTCATTTATCCTCCTGTTTACTTGAAACATTAATTGATAATTAATATAATATTCAAATTTCTCTCAGTTGAGATAGAATAATTTAGTTAGTGTTATTTTAAGTATAGTTTACATTTAACATTTGTTAAATAGAATTAGGTTAATTTTAGAATAATTATAATAGTCTTTTAAAATTTAGAATATTTGATACAAAATCCTCAAAATCAAAGACTTTCAGTAAGAAAGCAATTTTAGGATAACTTAAGTCTTATAAAACTAATTTTAGGGTTTATTTAAATAGAAATAAGATTAGGATACATTTTTACTAAATTTTATTTTCTCCTTAAGAGAAAAATTCAGTTGGTAGCAGGACCATAACCTGCGAGATTTTGCTATCTCAAACACACCGGGAACTGCTTTAAGCGACTTGTGTGGGCTTAATCTCTCAAGCCAATAGTAACTTAATAGGGTCTACCCCCCTTGGCCTCATTAGGAGTTGAGCCTAAACAGAGGAGTCAAGAGCAAGGTGATAGCCTTGACTCTAGACTTTCCCCCAAGGACACACCAAGTGGCTTGAAGATTTATTCCACGTTCCCCTCAAGGTGTGTGAAAGGCAGAAACAAATTTTGGCGCCGTTTCCAGGGATAAATCTTTATATTCCCGAGTACGACTTAGCTTAATTTTTTTCTAAACAACTAAAAAGATAAAAAATTTGATTGATCTTGTCTTCAAAACAAACATAAAAATTAAAACTTGATCCATCTGGTGACTCCACTATCTAATATCCCTTTAAAAATTTCTACCCGAAGAAATCACCATCAATTATTCAATCCTCTCCCTGATCCCTAAAGGTTTATTAGGGAAATATTGAATAGGCATACCTCTCGTAGAAACCTTGAAAATTTAGGAGACCAATCCCTCTCAGATATCCATCACATATTTGCAGAGAGTCATGTTCACCAATATCAAGAAATGATGGAATTCTTCAAACCCCTTGACTTTTCTCAGATAGCAGGTGCTCCCCATGCCATTCCAAAATATGCTATCAAGAAGCTCCCCATATTTCAGAGAAATAATGCCATCATTGCCAAGTCTCACCTTTGAAAGTTTGAAAAGCACCTGGTCAGTTATTGCAATGATGCTATCCATGACCATGACAATGTCAAAATGAAGCTCTTTTCTTTATCCTTAGAAGATGATGCTGAAGAATGGTACCTCGACCTAGATGATGATTCATATAAAACTATTAGTGAATTCCAAGATTGTTTTAGGAAGAAATGGGGAGAAAAGAAGGAACCAAGACATCTGATTGCCGCCCTTTATAGAATAAAGAAGATGGAGAATGAAACCATGGATGAATTTAACACTAAATTTAGGTGTGTGGTTGCGGACCTTCCTAGAGACATCAAGAGAAAATATTCCTCTATCCTCATATCCTACATTGAAGCCTTCACTGGTGACTTAAGGTACCAGTTGAGAGATAAAGAGTCGGTCGATCTGAAAACTACCTAGGATTTGGCCGAGAAAATAAAAAGAATATTCAATCTTCATGCAAGTCCAACATTCCAGGTTACACTAGTGGAAACACTTCCTGCAACAAAGAGACCAAGGGTAAAGCTGTTGAATCAGAAGAAAAGGGAACTTCTAAAGATTCCATGGAAAAGGTGGTGGACATGATGAAAAACTTGGTTACTAGTCAAAACCAATAGATGGCCAATCATACTGCACAATTGAATGACATGCAGAGAAAATTGATCACAATGGAAAGGAATAATGGACCTAGGAACTTTCATCCTAGGAAAAATCAGATGTATCAGAAGAAATCCCCTCAGTAAGATCCTAGGATTCCAAACCAATTAGACTCGGCTAACATGATAGAAGAAGTACTTCAATGGTGTAGACCTTGTGAACAATTCCACCAAGAAAGCACTTGTTATGTTGAAAATCAAGTCTTGGAACATGGAGATACCGAGGTCAGTAGTCAGGAAACAACTTCAAGCAATCCTGATCATGTATACATGGTAGGCCAGGCCTACCCTTTTTCACCAGCTAAACAGTACAAAACTAAGGATGAAACCATTGTAGAATATTATAGTGAAAATTATGATGAAAACCATAAATTGCATGATGGGACTCCTATGTGTTCTCCATATAATGATGACAGTCTTGAAGGTTTATAGCCTTGTGACCTTCTTTTTGAAGAAGATGAGTATGAAAATGAGGACAAATATAACTTGGAGCATGATACAAGTGACGAAGACTCCCTTATGTCCGACAAAGATGTTGATAATGAACCAGAAAATTTTGATTTTTTTGTTGATTCTCATGTCTATGGTGTATCTAAAGGAGAGATCATGGACCTTGTGGCCTTGGAAAATTTTGATATGGAAAAGGAGCATGCAGTTTACCCATATGATCAGTCTGAGACATAGTATCAGTAATGAATACAAAGAGGACTTGATATCAAAGCTTGATATCAGCAATGGGGAATCCATCACATTTGACATAGATGGCGGTGATAACTATTGGAATTTTTGTGAATATATTATTGAGAATCCCATATATTCTATATCTAGTAAGGGGTGTGTCTATTCAGAAATTTGTGGCAGTCCAATCTACTATAATTCCATAGAGGGAAGCGTGTATCTGGAGACCTAGGAAAAAGCATCATTCAAAACTCTTATATGATCATTCAGAGTCATATCATGCAGATCCGCACAAAGGTATGAATAATGAAGACATTGAGAAAAAGTGTTGTGAAAAGACAGATGTGATGTAGTTAGTAGAATATCAGTCTCAACTATCATCTTCACATATAGAGTTTCCTTATGATTTGGAGCCGCTTGGGGTTTATATACTAAGTTATCATCTAGTAAGCCTTGATGATCAATATGATGGTGTAGTCAATCTTGCTCATCATTCCAATTTGTACATCAACCCTATCTAGTCATGGATAGAAGCAGCATGCGCAAGCACTTACCAGTTTGGGAGGAAGTTTGACGACATTATTCATTCCTATGATTTCCCATCCTCCCCACCCATTCTGGATCATCACGCAGGTTTGCATTTTTTGAATAAAGTATTCTTAATCTGGCTAGTAACCAAAGACAAGGAAATTTTTTTTAGTGTTAATAAAATGCTTAGGTGGTTACATTGGATTTCTGATTACACTTAACCTTTTTTATACATCATGCTTAGAGTAAGACAATAAGATCCTTGAAAGAGAGAATTTAATTTTTGCATTTTTGTTTGTACTTAGCTATAACAAAAAAATTCTTTCATTTGTTAGGTACATTTATTTTTTTTAAATAAATCGGCTTAATGGTTCATTTGGTTTTTTATATAAAGCTTGTGCTACTGAGGTTTGTTTTGTCAAGTTGAGATGTTTTTACAAGGTATATAAACCAAAGATTCTAGTGTTCTCGTATCCTCTCCTTGCCCTATGACCAGATTGAGCACTCATCCAACAGTTGGAGCCAGATGTTACCACCTAAGTTGTACTTAGTCGTTTTTTATCAAGTGAGCCTAGTGAACCGGACAAAGATGATTTGTTGGGACTTCAGAAGACCTTCAAAATTGCTTCTGGAAGTGCTTGTTGTACTATATCACATGTTCATACCCCATAGGGGAGCTGGAATAAAATGTTCTAGCATGATAGTGTCTATAAAAGACTCAATTTCTTAGACTTTATTTTTCAATTCGATCATCCCAGGGTGTTTTTTCCCTTGGTTATTATTGGTTGTTGAATAAATGACTGATAATTTCTGATTTTTTCACTCAATACCTCGAAAGTTGGGGTGGTTGGCTTGGAATTTAGGCCTATTGAGGTTATTAGAGTCTATGTGTCAATGTATAAACATGTTAGGCATCATGGTCGATTCACATGAACATGTATAAGCCCCCCTAGGTTTTTAATTTGTTATAGTTTTTTAACTTTTTTTAATTTTAATTTTTCCACAAAACTTAGGCTATTTTTTAATAGTCTACTTGGGAAAATTGGTTTTGTAATAAAAGTGGGCTTGGAACTCAGTTTCAGTCATGGGGGTGCTCTTTTTCAAGCTTAGAACACTGTGTAAACCCATAAACCCACTTCTACTAAGTTTTGAGTGATTTGTCCATCAGTCAGGTAAAAAATCCCTAAAAATCAAACATTGTTTATTTAATTGATAAATTATTTAAATAATGGAGAAAATTCAAAATCCTAAATCATTGGGATTTGCTCCGAGTTGACTGAAATCAGTCTCAGCGTCTTGGGATTGACTGCATCTAACAATTCCTTCACTGAAGGGGGTGATCTAGGCTAAGATGGGAGTGCATTATTGCATGCAATCTTGGGAATTGAACCATCCCTCTCTCCTCCACACATGTGGGCCTCTCTGGTTGATTTTTGGTGGATGCTTCAGTCAACAGGTTGAGGTGTCAAACAAATCAGATATTTGATTGATAGTTGCACTCAGTGAGACTCAGATCAGGCTCAATTAGACATAGATCAGTCCCAGATTCACTCCACATGCAGCTGCAGTATCTCTCTCCTTGGGAATTGCACCCCCCTGGGCTAGATCTCCCGTTATTGTTATAAATAAAGCACATATTACCTATTCCAAGCTAGTTAGAAATGGCATTGAGGTTCTATTGTTATTGTTCATTTGAAATAAAGAGAAGCTTTGGAGGCAAGATGGTGTCATGTTATTGTATGTGTGGATGAGGTAACCTATATTTATGTTCATAATTTGTTGATTATTTGTAGATCAATTGCTAAAGATTGATAATAAGGTTATTATGATATTTATAGGAAAGGAGTTTGTTAATAATTTTATTGGCCAACTCTTTCCTTTGTATGCATGTTTATAGATCTATATTCAACATGTTTTATAAGTTTATGTGCATGCCATTCTTAAATCTTTGTATATGTATTAATCGGATCTCACAAGCATTTTGACAAGTATTTGGATCAATTTGTAGGCTCCTAGCTTGAAGAGGGTGCTGATATAGTTTTCTTCCTTGATTTCTCCAAAAATTTCTCAAAGTCATAGTCCCTCGACATTCCACTGGAAATCTCCACGGTTGATCTACAAGGCTTCCAGCACTCTTTCCCTCTCTTCCGCTTCCAAAAAATCAAATTTTACCTGGTTACTTTGTTTACAAGATTTTTCATGATTAATATCTATCATTTCAAATTAAAACATACATATATATGTTATTTCAAGGCTCTTAATCTAGATCTCATTCCTAAAGGGTTTCATAAAGCATTCTAGATCTAGTTTAGGGAAATTGTCCGTTTTGCATGGCAATTTAAAGAGAATCCATAGCTTGCATGCTCTAGATTTATTTTTCTGTTTTAAAAATATCAAATCCAGAAATCAGTGCATATTTAATTGGCTTTCCAAACAGCAAGCCAAGATCCCAAGGAAAGCTTGCTTTCCTTGGTTCCTTTTTCATTGTTTTAGCTAGTTTTAACTTAGTTTTGTTTGGTTTAAAGTAGGCTGACCCAAAGGTACTTTCAAAGTGATTTTGGGAATATTTTATTGTAATAATCGTACTTTATTTTATCATTAATAACATAAAGAGGAGAAGCTACGGTTCGAAAGTGGCTTTTGGATCATCTGAATCCCCCTAGGGGTCTCCCTTTTGACCATAATTTTAAATTTTGGGAAATTTGTAAAGCCTTGGTTTCATATTTTATAAGAAAAAAGAGGATTCATATATTTTTACTAATATTGTAATAGAAAATGATAAAAAAATTCTCCAAATAGGCTCTTTCGAGCCCATTCCCCATCCCCCCTGGGGGTATTCGCGCCTTCTTTGCCATTTTTCACATTGTCTTATTTATTTTCACTTTATATTAGTTTCATTCATGCAAAATAACATTATTTTATTACTTTATCATATATTCCATATTACATTATCAAAGTAACTTGAATACTTACCCCACGACTTCCCGATTGACCCACAAGGGGAAAGAGATGTGTGTTAGGAATAATTAGAAAACTTGTGATTTGTTTCTATTTTATACTTATATTTAATTTTTGTAAGTAATTATTCTAAAATAAACCCCCTCCTTCATTCCACGATTGACGTCCACTTGGACCGAAAAAGGTTCCTGGAGGGCTTTTCTTTCTAAGAAAACACACCCTTTAAAACTCACTACAATTGACAAGACTGCAGTGTGTATGCTCTGCACTTGGCTATGGTTCATCTGATCAGTCAAGCCGCATCAAAATCAATGTGAGTGACTAGTTTAATTAGTCTTCACCTTCCCCAATCAACCACCATTAGGCGAAAATCCAATGTCTCGATCAAACTGTAAATGGTGGCAAAATACCCAAAGGAAGTAGGAACTCCTGAAAAGTAACCTTGAGGCACCGATATATGTTACACCTTTGGGTGTATTATGAACAACAGTCTCAGAGACTCCATTCAGCCCACATATTCCTTGCAGGTAGCCGTGAAGGTTCATTTTGGACATACTGCAAGTACCCTCGAGTATATCTGGAGTCCCCCCCTCGCCTAATTTAATTTATTCATACTTCACATTAACTTAAAACATACCAAGAGGCAATCACAAAACATTCACTCCAAGAACATGCAAGTACATTAATTGTTTTATGACTCCATTCTAAGGAACTGGCTATTTCATTTCTATATATATATATATATATTGTATCTCAACATTGTGCTTTCGTGTGCTCATTTTTTGTATCTTGTCATATATGGTTGTTTATGGTGAAATATCAAACTCCTAAGTAACTCATTTAGTTTAACATCATCATAATAAATCATTTTTCCTTAGTAACTTAATAGGGTCTACCCCCCTTAGCTTGATTAAGAGTTGAGCCTAAACGGAGGATTCAAGAACAAGGTGACAACCTTGACTCGAGAATTCCCCCCAAGGACACACCGAGTGGCTTGAATATTTCTGCCACATTCCCCCCTAGGTGTGTGAAAGGCGGAAACACCTAGAGGAGTCACCAATTCTGTTATGGAAAGAAACTTCCTATGGCTTGGGGGTACCACAATAGACAGTATGACACCAGAAATAAATCTTTTCCAATATGCAAGAATAGTAAGCAAATCTAACACTAAGGGATATCGAATTGTACCTTATTCTAGACGGTTGAGGTAGATCCTCGTTGAGCTTTTCCAATGCAATTGCAATTACAATTTTCTCTCAACAATGACAAACAAAGCAAGCATATGTGTGTGTGTGTGTGTGTATGTGTGTGTGTGTGTTAGATCTATCCTAGCATATATAATCAACCACATATAAGCAATTAAATACATCCATGGATTCAATATTCATATTCAAAATGCACGTGAATCTGACAGGAAAATATATTTCTATTAATAAATTAGAGATACAATAGTGACAAACTCTATCTGCACTTTTGCAAACTGGAGAACCTAATTCCTCCACCTAGGCCTCCACCACTTCAATCCTCCATCTCTTGATATCAAGCTCACAAAGTAAAGGCAAGCTTGGGAAGAGTCAAAGGATGTAGACTCAAGTATAAGTAAAGCTGAGGCAACAATGGACTATAGTTTCCTTACTCTTCAATTTCTCCTCCTTCAATGTATCCAAGGGGTTCCTTATATAGCACTCCAAAGAGGTAATGGAGGGTCGAATCTAAGCATTCTTAAGGAATTTATAAGGACAAGAGTCAAGTTATTTGAACTCATATGTGGAATAGTCCAAAAATATTTGGACTTATGCATGCATCCCCAATGTATGCGGGTTTGAGGTCAAAAGTTGCATGTACACGTGAGTATAGCTTTAAAAGTCGCATACATGAATAAACATATGTTTTTTAGGGATGATGTTTATGTATTTGTAACTTAAGAATGTATTCACTTATATTGTACCGCGATTTTCCTATCAGGAGAATCATTTGTATTTCATTGTACCCCTGATTTTCCTATCAGGAGAGTCATTAATATAATAAAGTCATGCAAAGTCAATGAAGTTAACCCTCCATTGTAAATCGGGGCAGTAGTCCCCAAAATTGAGTTGAGGGTAACCCTCCTTGTTGATTGGGGGGCAAAGTCCCCACAGTTGTGGGGCATTAGGGTTATTAGACTCTCCTAGAGAAGTCAGCCCTGGTAAGTAATTGTTAAGTGAGGCCAACTTGTTGGAGTGAAAATAAAGTGAACAAAAGAATATAAATAGAAGTGAGGCTCTCCTCATTTCTACACACACACACACTCACTCAACTAGGGCTCATGAGTGAGGGAGGAAGTGCTGGCACAAGTGAGAGAGATCAGTTGTCGAAGATCCTATTTATGTTTTTGGGTTTTATTGCTGCCATTGTTGCTCATTCTATCTCTAAGGAATTTGAGGGTTTTTTCCTTTATGGTTTCCCCAAGGAAAATTATTTGTGTCTCTTGTAATTATTGTTATGCATGTTATTCTCTCAGATAAGATCCTAAGATCATATTGCTTAAATGATAAAAATATAACATGGTATCAGAGATAACCTGAGAAGAAGACATTGTTCAGATGTAGAAGCTAGGGCTTCTTACTTTTTCGGTCTCTCTCCACAATCCATCAGAAAAATGAGGCTAGGCTAACTCTTCATTGAAGGGCACATATTTCTGTCGAAGCATAATTTGATTTCGGGCATTTTCAGTTTTTGTTGCGGGAAATTAGGGCTTTTTATAGAAGAAGAATTTTTGAGTGAGCCCAGCATAGGATTTATCTCCTCATAAAAATCAAATTTTAGAGACCAATTTTGATATTTTTGGTTGGGTGAAGCTCTGGGAAAGTCAAACCCTAATTTGACCCCGGGCCTGAAAAACCCTAAAATACTAACACTGGTAGTTTTGGTACATTCGCTATATATTGGGATTGAAGAAGTCACAGGGGCCTAAATTTTCACAGGACGAAGATAAAATATTGATGTAACCTTTGTAAATATTTTAGCCTCCAATTCATTGTATTCTAGGAGATATGATTCCTCCAAATCAGGGTTCCAGCCTCTTCCAGGATTGATCCCTAAACATGACATCTAGGGAGAATTGCTATATCTCGGGATAGGAAGGTCCAAATGAAATTTTGCAAGAATTTACATAAAATTACATGGACTGTAACTTTTTTGGTAATTTTAGACCCAGAAGATACAACAATGACACGTGCAAGTCCGTACAACTTCTCTCTTCTGAATAGTCCTGAAACAAGTCACCTTGGGAAAATGTGAATAAGTCCCAATTGGTGAAATAAATTCTGCTCAAACCTATGGTGTTGGAAAAAGGAAAGACTAGGCTATATTAGAATGAAATTTTATATATAGAGGAGTAGTAATTTCAGAGATACCTCAGAAATAGTATCGGGAATTTATGCATAAGAAATTAGAAAACTAGGGCTTCCTATTCCGGGAGCTTCCCTCCATTATTTTCAGAAAAGAAGTACATTGGATAGCTCACCTTGAAGAGGTATATATTTATATCCAATCAAATCTGAAATATTCCAAGTTTTGAAAATTAGAGTTTCTATGACAAACTCTAGATCAACCAGATCCAGAACCAGGACGGACACCTGAAATCAGTAAGATCTAATCTTTTTCTATTTACATTTGAGGTTCTCATTTCAAGATGATTAATCACACCAGATTGATGACAAGCTTGGTGAAGCTGGAAAATTCCAAGCATGGAAGTATATGATTTCATTGCTGATTCAATTATACCACAAGTGTCTTCACTTAAGACACATAAGGATATGTTTTATTCCTTGGCCAATCTATTTGAAGAAAAGAATATGAATCGGATGAAGTGTAGGAACTCCATGATCCTTCAAGAAATTGACTTGGATCAATATTTTAGTAAGAAAGGTCTAGGACACAGAGGGAGATGAGGATAAGGCTAGAGCCAAGATAATCATTGTATATTCTATTAAAGATCATTGCATCCCTCTTGTGTCATCCCTGAAGACACCAAAAGGAAGTGTTTGATGCTATGACAAAGCAGTCGAAGAAGAATAAGATACTATTATAACCACCTTGAATGGTCTCCCAGGATCATGGGATTCGTTCATTGGAGGAATGCATGCCAGAAGGAAGTGATTAATTTTAGTAGAATCTGGGAAGAGTGGACACAAGAAGAAGCTTGACTCATAATAAGAGAAAATAAGATGGGAGCAACTGAAGATCAATCCCTCACGATTCGAAGAATATCCCTCAAGCGACAAGGAATATGAAGAACTAAATTCTTGAAGAAACTCTTATCCATCTAAGAATTTGGATAAGAAATGATGATGCTATGAATGAAGAAGATGATGAATATGAAAGAAGGATTCTACCCAAAAAACAAATAAAGATAAGTATTCAATTGTCATTTCATTATATTATTTTGTTATGCATTTGTTTATATTCAATTGATGTGTCATTCATGATAGAATTGGTAGTATACTACTAATATGCATGTGATGGGTAAGTAGCCCATGGTGCTATACAACTCTCCATTTCTACTTATCTAGATTGAAACCTCTTTTCTGACATATTGGATTAGTGCAAAATCTCAATGTTGTCCTGGTAGAGATGGAAGGCATCTAGAAAGTTTCCGTAAGATATGGATGAATGTTGTATTGGCTAAAATAGTTGCATGATTATATCTTGATGCAAAATAAATTTTCATTATGAATATACCTTATGAAATGTTTCTAACCATACAACTGGTGCATTTGACTTGTAGGAAATATTGCGTACAATCTCCTACAAGAAAAGAAGGATGATACTTGTTATGAGGAACAAGTGACGATAGTTCAAGAAAGAATCCAAGATGAAGAATAATATGACGATACTTTCAAAGAAAGTAAGAGGCCTCAGAGACACTCTAGTTATGTGACACTATTGAGCGACATCATTGATGCAAAGCCTTCCAGCTATGAAGAAGTATCCAAGAAGAAAGAGAAGCAAAATACAAGTTCAATAAGAATTATGTCTAGGGTGTGATATCGAAGGCCTGAAGGGAAGTCCGTAGTATATTCCATATGGATCTAAAATATCCAGCATGCATTAGATAACAACATCATGGGACACAAGGAAATATTGGTAACACGAGGATTCTCACTAAAAGAAGGCATAGACTATGAAGAGACTTTTGCACTTGTATCCAGATACACTTCCATCAGATCAGTACTTGCTCTAACCGCAGTCATGAAATGGAAGGTACACCAGATGGATGTCAAGGCTACCTTCTTGAATGGTGTAGTAGAAGAGGAAGTGTATGTGGAGTAGCCACTTTGTTTTGGGACACATGACAGGGAGAATCATGAGTGCAAATTTAAGAAATCTTTATACGGTTTGAAATAGGCACCCAAGACATGGTATGACATAATTGACATCTTCCTGACTAGCTTGGGCTTTACCAAGAGTAAAGCAGATGACCTATTTTTAATAGATGCATATGGGTTGATTGCAGTCACAAAGAGGAAGCTAGCTGTTGAGTTCGAGATGAAGAACTTAGGTATGATGCATTACTTTCTAGGCATGGAGGTGTGGCTGAATGTGGATGGAATCTCCCTTGGACAAGGGAAGTATGTAGTAGAGATCCTGAAGAGGTTCAGGATGATGGACTGCAAGGCCATGACCACACCCATGGAATTGAACCTAAAGCTATTGAATGAAGCTTCATCCAAGTCGGTTAATGCTACGATGTATCGTCAAATAATTGGGTCTGTGATGTACCTAATGAATACAAGACCAGATATTTGCTTTGCTGTAAATACATTGAGCTAGTTCCTGACAGATCTGAGACATGTTCACTTGATTGCTGCAAAGCATATTCTAAGGTACCTGAAGGGTACAGTTGATTATGGGCTCAAGTATGAGGTGAATCAGAATATTAACCTGGAAGGTTATGTGGATTTAGATTGGACAGGAAGTGCCATTGATAGGAAGAGCACTTCAGGGTGCTGCTTCAGTATGGGATCATGTGTAATCTCTTGGTTTAGCAGGAAGCAATCCTATGTGGCACTGAGTATAGCCGAAGCAGAGTATGTTGTAGCTTGTTCAACTAGCTGTGAGGTAGTGTGGCTTAGAAATATACTATCTGATTTGTTTGACCTCCAGTTGGATACTACTTACATATATTGCGACAACCAGAGTTGTGTGAATTTTTCGGAGAACCCAGTGTTCCATGACAAGTCGAAGCATATCGAGATAAAATATCACTATATCAGGGACATGGTGTAGAGAGGAGCAGTGAAGCTCCAGTATGTTGCAACAGACAAGAAAATAGCTGATGTGTTGGCCAAGCCATTATCTAGAGTGAAATTTGAGTACTTTAGGGAGAAGCTTTGTGTTCTCCAGATCATGTTTCCCTCCAAAGGGAAGTGATAAGTCTGCGAGCCTTTCTAGCATGGTTGTTGGATGTGTTCCTCCCATGGTCAGATGTAAGTACAAATACATTCTAATGTGACTACAAGATGTGTTCCCACATGATCAGATGTAAGTGCAGAGCCTTTCTGACATGTTTTTTGGATGTGTTCCTCCCATGGTCATATGTGAGTGTTGGGCCTTTTTTACATGGTTACTGGATGTGTTCCTCCCATGGTCAGATGTAAGTGCAGATCCTTTCTTACATGGTTGTTGGATGTGTTCCTCCCATGGTAAGATTTAAGTGCTGAGCATTTCTTACATGGTCGTTGGATGTGCTCCTCCCATGGTAAGATATAAGTGTTGATCCTTTCTGACATCGTTGTTGGATGTGTTCCTCCCATGGTTAGATGTGAGTGCTGGGAATTTCTGGCATGGTTGTTGGATGTGTTCCTCCCATGGTCAAATGTGAGTGTTGGGCTGGAATTTCTGACATGGTCACGGGATGTGTTCCTCCCATGGTCAGATATAAGTGATGAAGAAGATGAAGACCTGCATGGAGGCTAGGCCTACAACCAGAATGAAAAAGGGTTGGCTCTGTAGAAATTCCTATGATGAGTAGAATCGAGAGATAGCACCATTGATTGAGATAGAGGAAGAAATATTGATGATGATCCAATGATTATCTAGCTTTGATGATGATCCAGTGATGATCTAGCTTTGATGATGGTCTAGTTATGATCCATCTTTGATGATGATCCAACGATGATCTAGCTTTGATGATGATCCAGTGATGATCCATATTTGATGATGATCTAGTGATGATCCAATTTTGATGATGATCTAGTGATGAAGACTTGTGTTAATGAATTGTGTCAAGAGAATACCTTCATAGTTAAGAGGGAGTGTTGATGTATTTGAAACTTTGAAATGTATTCACTTATATTGTACCTCGATGTTCATATCGGGAGAATCATTTTTATTTCAATGTACCCCTGATGTTCCTATCGAGAGAATTATTTTTATTTCAATGTACCCCTGATGTTCCTATCGGGAGAGTCATTAATATAATAAAGTAATGCAAATTCAATGAGGTTAACCATCTATTATAAGTTGGGGCAGTAGTCCCCACAATTGAGTTGAGGGTAACCCTCCTTGTTGATCAGGGGGTAAAGTAACCATAGTTGTGGGGAACTAGGGTTATTAGAATCTCCTAGAGAATTCAGCCCTGGTAAGTAATTGTTAAGTGAGGCCAATTTGTTGTAGTGGAAATAAAGTGAACGGAAGAATATAAATAGAAGTGAGGCTCTCCTCATTTATACACACACACACTTAACTGGGGCACATGAGTGAGAGAGGAAGTGCTAGCACAAGTGAGAGAGATCAATTGTTGGAGATCATCTTTATGTTTTCGTGTTTTACTGCTATCATTGGTTCTTATTCTATCTCTGAAAAAGTTGCAGGGTTTTTCCTTTATGGTTTCCCCGAGGAAAATTCTTTGTGTCTCTTGTCTCTTGTCATTATTGTTGTGCATATTATTCTCTCAGATAAGATCCAAAGATCATATTGCTTAAATGATAAAAATATAACAGATGTAATTGGAACATAAGAGTATAATATAAGTCCATGGGGTCTACGAAGTCTGTAGAGGGACATGGAAGGCCATAAATGTGTGTTCTATATAGTGTGGTAAGATTAGCTATAACAGGACTGTCTAAGAAAAATGAGACAGTATTTGTGAATATATTTAATTAGAACAATTAAATGTATAGTTTATGACAAGGAAATATACAAATATAAATCAGCCATGTTCTTTGTCAACTTTGAATGAAATAAAACAATGACAATTTTACTGCTTTATTCAAAGTATTATATATGTACGACTATTCTACCATAATAATACCAATTCAAAAATCAGTATGGGCATAAGTAAGCATTAAATGGTTGCAATTAATGGCATGTGGATTAAATAAAGACATATATTTTATGCATAGACAACACATTAAAATTGTAATGAGAAATCATTACAGTAGTTAACATGTTTGATAAATAAGAAACATGTGAGCAATTTGTCAGGAAGATACAAGAATTACCTAAATCCACTAAAGAAATTTAATGAATGACCAAAACATGACATAAGAAACAATGTAGATTTTATTAAAACTGTAAGAAATTACAATATTGAAAAATTACATAGCATCCCTGGTATGTCCTTGGTGGTTCTTTCTCCTATTGTCCTATAGAATTACTCCCTCCAGCCCTCTTTTGGGATACATCCCTTCCCTTTAAATAATTATTACAATATGTTACAAAGAAAGAAAAATCCTCCAAATATATGGGGTTATAAAATATCAATTTCAATATTTTCCAAGGGTAGACTACCACTTGGAAAATACACCCAACAAATCCTGTATGTCACGATACTGGGGATGTTCTAGGTGCAGTTGATCCTTGTAAATCAAGGAAAAAATCTCTCTCTTCTTAATATTTCCCCATTCTCGAAGGAAAAAGTTCAATTCCCATATGCGATGTTAGAGGTGAATCAATCTGTTCCTTGATTTGAGCCATGTGAAGCTGATTGATTTACTGAATCTGCTCCTTAGCCTTTACAAAATCACTCTCAATATGTTCTATCTTAAGCTTCAGAGGAATATATTCTTCAATTGGATCCATGAGTGGCAGGTCGAGAAAAACTAGAATTTTTTTTGAAGAAACCCATCTCTTTTTATAGGCTACGTGTTCATCTCGAGTGATGGATGATACAAGTTCACAGAAACTTTCCCACGTTTCTATTGAAATTTGGATTCTCTGTAGATTAACCTTGTCTAGGACTAGTAAATCATTAGGTCTATCCTTGATGTAATTTTTCCAATCCACCAGAGTGTCATGAGCTCTCGTTGCTTCGTTCCTCCTTCGATTGTGATCATAGAGGAGGTCATAATGGCACTTGAATGAATTGTATGTTTCTTGAATCTGATTAAGTCCTTACTAAATACTAACCATTCGCTGATAAAGTTCATCATGAATTCTATAAGACAATTGTTTCAATTATTCCTCTATGAATTTAAGGAATGAAGAAGTACCATATATAAATTGAAAATCTTTAAGCTTCTCTTCAAGGGTGGCAATCCTTTGAGTATGCTTATCATTTAACCCTTGTGCTTCTTCAAGCTATTTCTTGAGAAGATCATTTTAGTTTTGAATTTCCTTAAGCTTCTCTTCATATTCATTCCTTAATTCCTGCAATTCCTGTTGATGTTGTACATTTTCTTGAGCTTGATCCTTCTTAGACCTCTATAGCCCGTGTTCATTTTCTTAAACTACCTTGTTGAGCAAGGAAATTGAATCATAATTTTCTCCTACAAAGTCCCCCTTGGCGGCTGCAGTCTCTAAATCCTCTTGCTTGACATCATTGGAAGCCCTCTTCCATACAATCAGTTTTAGAATTGAACCCTGCTCAAACCTCCCTTATCTGGATATTTTGGATCCCTTTTTAACTACACCCTTTCTCTTCTTGCTCCAAAAGTACTCCCCCAATGAAACAACTCCATCATCCCTAAATTCAGTCACCTCCTCTACTGTTGAGATGGTTCCTTCATATACTGTAACTATAGGGGAAGGATGAGAAGTGTCAGGAGTAGGAATTGGTTTTAGGATTATTAATCCTCCCTTGGTCAAATATCTATTATATTAATTTAGCATGACTAAGGAGTTTTAATTAATTAATTAATTCCAAGAGTTTTAATTAATTAATTAAGTCCACTAGTACCATTGGGTCCACATGGCCTAATGGGGCCACATGTAGCAGTTACTAGAGTGTGGGGAACACTACTAGAGGCTAACTAACACTTAATGCACTTGCATGCATCAGTTTAGGTGCCTCCAAGACCAATCCCTACATTTTAGGAGCCACTGGGAGTCTCGACACCAACCTCCTTCCGTAAGTTGGAGTTGGAACTAGTTAAGATTAGTTAATTTCCAGTTCATTTCAGTTTCATCACGATCAGTTCAGTTAGCGCTAGTTATGGATGGCTGCATTTGGATTAGGTTCCTTTTCTCAACTACCACTTTGGTTATACTGATTCAACCTAGGATTACTAATTGTATGAGTTGTTTAAACATTCGAGTTAACCAATTGGACTCCGATATTGATTGAGACATCCTGATTTAGCTAGTCAGTTAGGTACAATCACATCCAGTTGGTAGATTTGAATTCCTCCCTAATGGATTCAAATTCTTCATTTATGTAAACTATTGTAACAACAAATTTAATTAATGTGAATGATATTGTAATTACCTCAGCTACACTCATTCGTTTCCTATGTGTTTTGTTTTGTTTACTGTGTATCTTCATACTCCTTTTGTTGCAATAATAATTTAGAACTAATTGCTTGAAGATCTAAATGGCACAACAATTTTAACATGGTATCAGATCCATCGCAAGAAGGATTCATGTTTGTTTCTCTCCATTGAACATCAAAAGTAGCTGGGTTTCCACAGAAGTCCCCAATCTTGATTTTCTAACTCTGAATTTATTTAGAGTAGCAGTGCGGGCGTGACGAACCCTAAAAACATGTTCATGTCGAGAGGAAAAGCATGATTCTAGCTTATTTCATATGTTTTAGTGTTTTTCAGTCAAAATTGACAGGTGTTACGTAGCTTGTGTGAAGAATTATGGTCTTTCAGCAAGAGAATTATGGATTCTCTACCTTCTACTCCTCGTATCTTCACACCCTTCAATTATCTTGATTGGAGGGAAGATATGTAGTTGGCATTTTGCAAGCTTGGATACTACTTGGAAGGGAGGTTGAGCCCCATCAGCCAGTTGAGAAGAATAGGTTTTTGAACCGCTTAGATGAAGATTCGGTTATCTATGCACTCATATATCCAGATATCTCCTCTTCCACCTTGAAGGTTTGAAGACACCCAGAGAAACCTGGAAGAAGGTTGAAGAATTATTTGACAAAGAAGATGAGCTTCAGGGACACCTTCTGAGGAATGAGCTGGTAGCCTTACATCCTAGCAATTTCAAAACACTGTAGAGATTCTTTACTAAATTCAAGTCTCTTGCACTCCAATGTAGACAGTGCGGAATAGAAAGAAAGGATGAGCAAAATTTTCTCTCCATTCTCATCAAAATCGGTCTAGAGTATTCAATATTTGTCTCAATATTCCATTCGAAAAGGAATTCCTTTCCGGAGTGGAAAATTCCTTCACTTGATTCCTTTTATGAGTCCTTAATCAAGGAGCAAGAGAATTTTATTCAAATGGGAGTCATCAAGACCTCCAAATATCAAGCTCTTCTGGTGACTGACTCTTCCAAAGAGAAATCCAAAGGGAGATCAAAGAAGAAGGATCCTAAAGCAGCTGATTCGAATCCTAAACAAAATCAACAGACTTTAGAAGGGGCCTCAAGCTCTAAGAAGAAGAAGATTGAAAAGAATATATTTCCCTATTGTACAAAGGGTTTACATCTTGAAGATCATTGTATGAAGAAGAATATTGATCAACTATCAGCTCTCCTCAAGCAGCATAACATTGCTCTCCCATAAGGAGCAAAGAAGCCTGATGAATAACCATGACAGAAGAAGATGAAAAGTGCCATGCTTTGAAATCTATCCTTACTTAGTCTACAACATACATAATTTATTTAGGAGCATCCAACCACATGGTTTCCTCCAAATAATACTTCTTGGCCCTTACACTATCAAAGGGGCCTAATATTCACAAAGGAGATGATTCCCATATTCCAGCAGAAGGAAGGGGCTCAGTCAGAGTGAAGCATGGTGAGTTCAATAATTTCCTCTATGTCCCCCCCCTTGTAGCTAACATGTTTTTTGTTTATTAGATGACTCATACAGGCTCTCCCAACAAAGTTACATTCAATTCAGAGACCATTGAGATCACATAAAAGGCCACTTGACAGCTCATAGCGAAAGGTATTTCCATTCACTCTACTAAATATTATGAGGTATCACATTTATTACCTATCTCTCCTCCTACAACTTTATTGTCTCATGCTAACAACACTAGCAACATTTGGCATGAGATATTTGGTCATCTCAATTTCAAGTATCTTAAGCAACTCCACAACGATAAAATGGTTGAAGGTTTTCCTTCCATCCAAACTTCTGTTGGAGTATGTTTTGGTTTCTTGGTAGGTAAGCATCCAAAAAAGAGGTATGATGTTGGGAAGGAACATATATATGAATATATACTTAATTTGATACATAGTGATGTAGCTGGATCTATTCTCACAAACCCCATTAATGGTTGCAGGTATTTCCTCACCTTTAGTGATGATTGTTCTAGGTACTGTCAGGTCTACTTCATGCAAAAAAAATCATAAGTTTTTAAGACTTTTAAAGTTTTTAAGGCTATGGTTGAGAACAGTTTTAGTAAGAAAATAAATTCTATAAGATATGATAAAGGAGGAGAGTACATCAAAGGATAATTCCATAATTTATGTGAATCAGAGGGGATTCGAATGGAACACTCAGTTCCATACACACCACAACATAATGGTGTGGCTGAGAGGAAGAAAATATCATTGAAAGAGATGGCAACATGCCTTCTCCATTCCAAATATCTACCACCTTCTCTTTGGGATGAAGCAGTAAATTGTGATTCGTATTTGCAGAATAGAGTGCCTTGTAAATCAGTGGTTGGGGCCACTCCATTTGAAGCACTGCATGGGTATAAGCCCAATGTCTCGCATCTGATATTTTTTGGTTCCAAATCATGGGCCAGAATACCACTTGACAAGAGGAAGGCCTTCCTAGCCCAAAGTAGCAAATGCATTCTGCTGGGATATGCAAAAGATGCAAAATATTACAAACTGATGGAGGTTTCAACCATGAGATGCTTCATTGAGAGGAGTGTTTAGTTCAAAGAATATTAGTTATATGGCACACCACCATCAACAACATAGGAAGGTATAACTATTTCTCGACCTATTTTTGATGATGATGATTTTCTACAGGTTTCAAATTCATATGAGGAAGATGAAATTCAACATGATCCTGTTATTGAGACTGAATCTCATGATATACTAGATCCAGAACCAGTATCCATTCCAAATCAGAAGCCTAATCCTAGATGGTCTTGAAAGCTCCTAGATGAAGCTGGAAATACAGAAGACAGAATAAGAACTAGGTCCCAGCATCAGAATGAACATGCTGCACTATCTCTCACAGATTCACTCCCTACAAAGTGGTGTAACAAAGTTCCAGGTCGGTGCTACTTGATGATTGTGAATGATAAGATACATCGCCCACAGAAGAAGAAACTTGATCATTCTCTACCTTCATCATCCAGAAGAAACATACATAGTCATCAGTTCAGAAGAACATTGAGAGGTTCACATGCACAGTTTTAGGAGGCTGCTACACAGATGGACCATGCTACTACATAGGGCTGCTATTTGCAGCAAGTGTTTTTCTCAAGTTATTTTTCTAAGGAGTAAGCTTCTTTCTTCTAAATATAGCTTGCATTTTCCTATTTTATGCTTATTTTGAGGGGGGGTTTTCCCATGAGGTTTTACCCTATTTCCTTGGCTATATTAAGCAACATTATGTATTTTAGATTTTATTTTGGGTGACTTATGGCCTCATTTCCAAGGCCCACAGTTGTTGTTATACCAAAATCTTGTCACCATCATGTGATAAGACATTTGACATACCTACTTGCCCTGAATCCCAGCTTCTGGAGTGGAAACTAAATGGTTTTTCATCAATCTATCATACAAATTCCAAGCAACGTGCATGCCCCTTTATCCAAGAGTGGTACCCCTGCTTGCACCGCCTTTCATCAGTTTTCCACAAGCGGTGCGACCACCCATTTCCCTTGGTCCATAGGTGGTTATTACTAGAACCACTTTTTCATAGAAGGAGAAGCGCAGTACCCTTGGTAAAAAAGGGAAAAAGAGAAGTTTCTTGAGGCTTCTAGATGATAAGCCTCGTCTACTGCCTTATCCCTACTGTTATGGGTTGGTTGAGCTTGAGATCCCTCATCCTAGGATCTTAGAGGTCACCTCACCCACTAATTTCTCAACCATCTCTATCCATTAAAGCCCTATAAATATGAGCTCATAGCCATGGTTGAGAGGAGAACACTTGAGGTATTTTTATGCTGTTGGATTGACCATTGGCCCAAGATCATTTGGAGAGAGCATAGAGATCTAGAGTCGGAGCTTTTGGGGATGAAGATTTGGTTTCATGGAGATGCATGTCAACACTAAGGCTTGGTTGTAAAATTCTTCATATTTCTAATGCAAGCTGATTTCTGTCTCACATATGATGTTGTTGTTGTGATTTCACATATATATGTTGCTAGATTCCTTAGTCACTAGCATAGATTAGTAGATCATATTCTGGTTTCTTTGATTCGTTTCATGTTGAGATTTTTTGTAGGTACACAGGTGAACTGTCAAAGCCTTGTATTCCAGATATCTACAGCGTCTAGGGAGAGTCTTCAACCTCTGTCCTCTATTTGTTCTAGATTTGAACCATTCAGACCAGTGGAACAACTTGTTGTCCACAGGAGGTGAAATATTCCAGCTAAAAAATATGGCGAATCCAATGGGGATCAAACCTAGAATCTCTACTAGGGAATAGAGTATTCAGTTGTTCTGATCTTCCTTAATTTGTAACTCTTGTCTGAATCTAGGCTCCGTTTTATTCAACTCTTTTCAGTCAGATCTACTTTCTGATTTGTATTATTTGGGTTTGAAATTTCCAAATCTGTTCAGATCTAAGTCATTTCAGTCTTTTATGCTCTGTTACCACATTCAATTCAACAGTATTTGCCTTGATCTAGCCTTTCTCTGACTTGATATTTCGTTCTCCTTGTGTTTTAGATATATTCAAGGAACCGCACATGTTCTATTGGCAAGGAGCGGTGCCGCTGCCTGAGTCCAGTTAGCAATATGCGGTGCCACTACCTGAATCCTATGAGCAAGAAGTGGTTCTGCCTCAAAACTTCCTATCAGCAGCTTCATCTGCGCGGTGCCAGGTAGGCCCTGTTCCAGACTTTGTATTTTGATTTATTCTGCAATCGCTTTGATTGTTGTATTCTTTCTGCATTCAAAGAGAGTTTGTGTTTCTTGCATTAGATTTTACATTATTTTCTTTGGTTGAAACCTCTTACTCTTTTCTGTAGATATTATTCATTGGAATTGGAAATATACATTTCATTTTCTTGTGTAGGCTTTGGTTTGCTTTGGACTTGGAATGCATGAGTGATCCATGTTATTTTGAGTCTTTCTTTTCTTGGGGTAATTCTTGTTTCCTTTTGCATACTAATTTTTTCAGTGCTTGGTAGGAAAGATTGGTTCTTAGTTTCCTTGTCTGTTTCAAAGAGAAGTTTTAGTTTTCTCTCTCCTTTGCTTTATTCACAATCATGTTGAACGATTTTCTTCTTGTTTTGCGCATGATTGTTTGAAATTCTAGATCTTACTTTCATTAAGAAGAAATATATGTTTTCAACTTTGTGTGCATTAGAGTTAGATTTGTTTGGAAACGTTAGTGAAATCATCTTTCCATTGAGTTTTTATGCATATTTTTCAAGCATGAGAAGATAGGAAACATTTTGATTTATGTTATATGTTCTCTATATCTATTTATTATTTGTTTTGAAGATTGTTTGGGGTGCATTGATATTTCACTTTTTGTTTGAAAAGAAAGAATTGCATTTGCATTTGGGTGTGGATTTTTGGAAGAAAAGTAAATCTCTCTCCCTCTCTTAGGTAGAATTTCATTGAAGAGGAAAACTTGCATCATCATATAGATCAGTGTGCATCTTCTTTAAATTCAATTTTTCACTCCATGGTTCCACCTAAACGCACAAGATAAAATTAATGGTAGTACTAGGTTAAAACTTTTAGCAATTTGAGTGATAAGTTAGAGACGTGTTTGGGTGTCATTAAGCGTAGGAGATGTCATTACTTATCAGCATTACATCCCGGGACTCACGCGGTTCTTCCACGTACCGTCGGTATATCAAACAGCCTTTCACGTACCCCTGAGGTATATCGAAAGGTACTTCACGTACTCGATTGTATATCAGAAGGCCCCTTGTGTATGATTATGCATTAGACAACAGTACTACCGATTTGATCTCCCTCATACCTTGTGTATATCAGGAGACCCTTTTAGGAATCCTCAAACCATCTGAGTTATCCTTTTGGCCTATCCTATGAGGTTCCTGACTCTTGGGCCACTCCTTTCACATGTTTGCTTGTTTCTTTTAGTTTGAGTAGTACTCACTTGTGTGTGGTAGTTAGGGGGTTATTAGAGATTTTATAGATGGCATCCTCATATGGGACTACCACTCAAGGGGCCCCTTTCCAAGGTGTACCTTTTGTATTCCCTCCAAGTGAAGGTATTGGTCCTCCCTTTATTGCCACTCTAAATATTCCTGGATTAACTATAGGATTACCGATATGGATTTTTAATCTGGTAATTCCTGTTACACATAATGTCTCAAATGCCACCTCTCCTATGGGAGAGGATCGACCTCAACCTAATCCCCCTCCTTCTTTGTCGGTTGTTGTTCCACCCCTTTCTTCTTCTTCGCTTAACCAAAGCTCTATGGTTAGTAGTCATGTGGGTAAGAAGAAGAAGAAAGGGAAGAGTAAAAATAAGAAGGATAAGAAATAGAAAAATAAACAACCATCTGCTCTCGAAGGTGCTCATTCTAAGAGAATGCCCAGAAAACCCAAGTTCCCTTGTAAGCTTTGCAAGGGGGACCACCTTCTTAAGGAGTGTCCTGGCCTCTCCTGTGTACAAGAAGAGTGGTCTAAAAGATCCAAACCATCTATGTCATCAACCCCTTATCATCATGTTGACGATACTCCCTCAACCAGTGACCCATTGGTAAAAGGTCGTAAGGGTAAAATCTCGTATCCTTGTTTAATATTCAAGGCTATGCATTGTACTTTTCTTTGTCCAAGCATGGATGAAGCTTCACATTGGTTGGAAAATATTACTGATCATCAACAGGTGATTCCAACAAGTGATAGTAAATTATCCCTCGATTCCTCACTGGTTGACCAAGTGATCAATTTGGATTCATCTATGGTTGATCCCACTCTTCCTTTGGAGAGTGAAGTTAAAGTGGTTGCACCCGATCCCACTCTTTCACCAGAGCATTTTAATACTGAAGTAGTCTCTTTGACCAAATCTTCGTCTTGTTCTTCTCTTCCAGTAGAGAATGAACTTAATCCTGCTGAAGTTCTTATGCTTCATTCTGATTTTTCTCGACAAGAGGAAATTTTTTCTGTTTCGATAGAACCCTCTTCGAGTAGTGAGGTTATTTCCTTTGACTGGAGTAACCTAACAGAGTCTCGTATTCATTTGAGTGTTCCTTTCTAGATAGTTGTGAATGTTACTGCTAGGAAGATTCTTCGCACTATTGTTAACAAAGGGGCTTCTATTAGTATTCTATCCTCAACTGCTTGGAAAGATTTAGGATCTCCTCAGCTTGTGCCATCCACTGATCAGATACTGGCTTTTAATCGAAGACCTACTATGCCTTTAGGGACCCTTCCTTATTTTCCTATTACATTAGGAGGAAAAATTGTCTGCATTGATGTTATGGTGGTCCAAGGTCCTTTATATTTCAATATGCTCCTTGGACGTGATTATGTGTACGCCATGAAAGTCATAGTGTCCACACTCTTTAGAGTTATGCATTTTCCCCATGATGGGAAGATTGTGACCATTGATCAGCTTTCTTTTGTTACACCTGACCATCGCATTACTCCTATTAATTAGACTACCCTGAATGTGCCGCATGTTCTTGTGGTTCCTCCCCCTTATTCTAGTTAACTTTTTCCCATCATAGGTTAAATGGGGGGCGGCTCTAGTCTATGGACTTCATAATGGAGCTAAGCCGCTAGCTTTTATGAAATGGGGGAAAACTACCAACCTCCGGATCCCATGTTGGGTGAGAACAGGTTTTAGAGCATAGTTTACTTTTGGTTTCAAGCTCATTAAAAAATAAAACCACTCCTTAAGCATAGTTTACGCTTTTGGTTTCAAGCTTGCATAAAAATAAAACCATGTCTAGAGCATAGTTTACTTTTGGTTTCAAGCTCGTTAAAAAATAAAACCACTCCTTAAGAATAGTTTATGCTTTTGGTTTCAAGCTTGCATAAAAATGAAACCATGTCTAGAGCATAGTTTTCTTTTGGTTTAAATCTTGTTAAAAAATAAAACCACTCCTTAAGCATAGTTTACGCTTTTGGTTTCAATCTTGCATAAAAATGAAACCATGTTCTGAGTAAAGTTCCCATTCTATGTCAAGCTTGTTAAAAAATGAAATAGCACCTGACCATCATGTCATTTTTTCCTGAGAAAAGTTCCCATTTTATGTCAAGCTCGTTAAAAAATGAAATGGATCTCCTCAAGCATAGTTTACCTTTTGGTTTCAAGCTTGCATAAAAATGAAATCATTCATGAGCATAGTTCATTTTCTATTTCAAGCTCATTAAAAAATGAAGTAGATTTCCTTTAGCATAGTTTACCTTTTGGTTTCAAGCTTGCATAAAAATGAAACCATGTTCCAAGCATAGTTACCTTCTGTTTCAAGCTTGCATAAAAATGAAACAGATCCACTTCCCTTGAGTCGAGTCTTCATTTTAGTGTTAGAACTTGGACCTTATTTTTACTTGCCTAATTATCGTTCTTCCTACTCCCCTGGTGAACATTTTCACATTAGTAACCAGGCTTTTAGGTTGGGCATGGAAGAAGAATCGTCAGATGAAACAAATCTTGGGGCATGTCGAGCCACTAGCAACCATGCTAGGGGTAAGCTTCACTAGCAATCATGCTAGGGTAAAAATTCCAACCTCTATATATCATGTTAATGGGATTTTTCAAGCATAATTTATCCATTGGTTTTGAGCTTGCGTAAAAATGAAACCAATCCTTGAGCATTCTTTCAACCGATATTCGAGCTCCTTAAAAACAGTAAGATGGTGTTGAGTTTACTTTTAATTTTTCGTGCTTTGGTTAAAACATGAAAAGTGGTTTGAGCTTAGTTTATTACTTTTTCGTGCTCTGGATTCAAACATGAAAAAGGTTAATAAAGTTCTCTTTTCACCTCTTTTTCAGGCTCCTTAAATACGAAAAAGTCGTCGAGTCCGTTTCTGATTCTTTCCAGGCTCGTAAAACATTATGTTGCATAAAGGAACCTCATGGAGTTCTCTTTAAACCCTTTTTAGGCTCCCTAAATATGAAAATATTATCGAGCAATCTTGTCTTCTTCACGCTCATTAGAGTATTTGAAGAGTCGTCCGTCCAACAGTAGGTTATCTCTTTCTCGGTTCGGATAGGACTATTTACGAGAAAGGAACACTCCAGCCAATCATGACTGGAAGAGTTCTCTAAGGTATGATTTTACACTTTCTTGGGCCTTAGAGACTAAATCATATGAAAAAGGACCCCTTTGGAGTCTTCTTCTGTATTTGTTCAAATTCTCTAAACATGAAAGATACCAAGTTTTCTTTCAGTGGAATCATTAAATTAAACATTGAGAGACCTGTTTTGGGATCGAACCCCTCCTTTCACATGTTTGTAAAACATATGAGTCTGGACTTGTCTTCCAAAAAGCTATATCGAGTGTTTGTTACCCTCTTTGAACTTGTAAAATTGAAAAGAGGCACTCATCAATCATGATGGGGGAAATGGGAAGAGAATAATTTTGTAAATAATGGTAGTTGTTTGTAATTACCTTTGAACATGGCACTTGTTTGCACAATCATGTCAGTCAATTGGGTATTTAGCTGATCTCTATGCTGATCCACTTTCATGAGTCATGTCAATCCTTTGAGTCTTTCAAAAGAATGCATTGTCCACTGTTTCATTGTGTGTCTGTCCTATCTAGTCATGTTGCCAAGTCATTTTGTCATGCTGCCTGATGTTCAAGGGGAATTTGAAGAAGTTTTACCTCTGCAGTCTACACAATATTTATGTCAATATCTTTGAGTTAGTCATATGGTTACTACATTCACATCATTCCAGAACTATGTTCTGATTTTCATGTCGTCGTTGTGGGACTCATCATGGCCCTCCTTCGACGAGACTATTCCTGTTGACATCAGCTCATCATATAGGAAATAGTCTTAGAAACAATATTTAGTACCTTGAGATCTATATGACTTAATGAAATATTCTCTCACTCTCGAAATAGGTTCACATCATTGACCTTTGATCGATAGAATTGACTGGGTGTTCGACATTAGGACATCTATTCGCACTCAGTAGATTGTACTAGGGTACCTTGGGAATCATTGACATTAATGGTGATCTCCCTTGCACTTGTTAACGGTTCACATCATTGGATGGTAATCAAGTGGTTTCTACCATGTTCGACTTCAGATCATTGTAATCACATGGATAGAATTGTACTTTGTGGAAGACGAGATGAAGACCCTGGGCACTTGTTTAAAAACTCTCATTTCTTTTTCCTCAAGTTGCGATGGAGATTTGTATATCTAGCATGGATCCACATTTGTATGGTCGTGGCTATGCTCAAATTTGTGTCTGTATGACATAGATCTACATTGTATGTCTGGTAGCTATGTCCAAATTTGAGTCCTCTATCACATGGATCTACGCTGTATTCTAGTAGCCATGCTTGTTTATTCCACTCATGGATCTACCTTGTATTGGTTTGCAGCTATGAGTTTGGTTAATTGTGTCTATGAGTCAACATACTGATGTACTATAGATTCCTACTTGACTGCATACTATGATCGAGCTGACATTTTCATCTCCTGGCGACGACTTGTTCTCAAAGTTCTCCTTTATCGTATCACTCTAAGACTCATGCTTTGGGGGGCATCCTGTTATACCAAAATCCTGTCACCATCATGTGATAAGACATTTGACATACCTACTTACCCTAAATCCTAGCTTCTGTAGTGGAAACTAAATGGTTTTTCATCAATCTGTCATACAAATTCCTAGCACCGCGCATGCCCCTTTATCCAAGAGTGGTACCCCTGCTCTCATCGCCTTTCATCGGTTGTCCACAAGCGGTGCCACCACCCTTTTCCCTTGGTCCATAGGTGGTTATTACCAGAACCACTCTGTCATAGAAGGAGAAGCGCGGTACCCTGGGTAAAAAGGGAAAAAGAGAAGTTTCTTGAGACTTCTAGATGATAAACCTCATGTACTGCCTTATCCCTACTATTGTGGGTTGGTTGAGCTCGAGATCCCTCATCCTAGGATCTTAGAGGCCACCTCACCCACTAATTTCTCAACCATCTCTATCCCTTAAAGCCCTATAAATACGAGCTCATAGCCATGGTTGAGAGGAGAACACTTGAGGTATTGTTATGCTGTTGGATTGACCATTGGCCCAAGATCATTTGGAGAGAGCATAGAGAGCTAGAGTCAGAGCTTTTGGGGATGAAGAGCTAGTTTCATGGAGATGCATGTCAACACTAAGGCTTGGTTGTAAAATTATTCATATTTCTAATGCAAGCTGATTTCTGTCCCACATATGATGTTGTTGTTGTGATTTCGCATATATATGTTGCTAGATTCCTTAGTCACTAGCATAGATTAGTAGATCATATTCTTGTTGCTTTGATTCATTTCGTGTTGATATTTTTTGCAGGTACACAGGTGAACTATCAAAGCCTTGTATTCTAGATATCTACAACATCTAGGGAGAGTCTTAAACCTCTGTCCTCTATTTTTTCTGGATCTGAACCATTGAGACCAGTGGAACACCTTGCTATCTACAGGAGGTGAAATATTCTAGCTAACAGTTGTCCAAGTTAGGATTCAGGGGGGTGTTAGGATTATTAATCCTCCCTTGGTAAAATATATATTAGATTAATTTAGCCTGAATTAGGAGTTTTAATTAATTAATTAAGTCCACTAGTACCATTGGGTCCACATGGCCTGTTGGGGCCACATGTACTAGTTAATAGAGTGTGGGAAACACTACTAGAGGCTAACTAACACTGACTACACTTGCATGAATTATTTTACGCTCCTCCTAGAACAATCCCTACATTTTAGGATCCACTGGGAGTTGTTACACATAAATCCTATCATCATCATGTGATGAGGTCCCAAACATCAGAAATTGCCCTCAAATCCCAAAAACTTGAGTTGGACATTAGCCTATAACTTTGATTTATATATAAAAACCCAACACCACCTTTGTTATTAATGCAAGGGGTGTTACCTTCTTCAGTAATTCCTATTGTCTCTTGACAATAATAGGTGCCACCACTTTTTCCCTTTCATCAAGGTGTGGTTCCACCCTCGTAACGCTCTGTCACAGTGGAAGAAAAGCGGTGCCCGAGGTAAAGAATGAAAAAGAGAATATTCCATGAAGCTTCTTGAAGGAATACTTTGTTGCACCCTAATCCCTACTCTTGAGGACCACTTGGACTCAAGATCCATCCTTTTGGGATCTCCCTTCCACCTCACCCACCATTTAATCAACCATCCCTATCGTCCCAAGGCCTATAAAACCTGGTTCATTCCCCATGGTTGAGAGAGAGAAAATTTATGCTGCTGCATTGAGATTCTAGCCAAATCTAGGGTGAGCATAGACAGAGAAATTTGGATCCTTTGAGGACAAGTAGTGGCATGTGAAGGAGCGAAATGACACTAAGGCTATGGTTGTAAAATTTCTTCTTCATTATTAATGCAAAGCTGGCTACTTTCCCATAAACTATATTATGTTTTGATCATTCTGTTTATTACTAGATTCCTTAGTCACTACTATAGAATTATGGATTATATTCTGGTACCTTTGATGTTGCTTATCTAGTTGATGTGTTTGTGTAGGTACATCCATGGAGACTCATCACCGTGGGGGACACTCATGTCATACTTCAGAACAACCAAAGGACCTATATCAGATGTCTACACTTTCTAGGGGAGGTATTCCACCCTTTGTCTCTCATTTGTTCTAGATCTGAACCATTCAGACTAGAGAAACAACTATTTTCTGCAAGAGGTTAAATACTCCTAGCAACAAATCTGGTGACTCCGCTAGGGAAGAACATCTCAGACCATATGATCTTCTTTGGTTTGCAAATTCATGTTTGAAACCAGGTGTTATCACTCCAAAAAACTCCTCTAGGTTGCAGCTCAAGGATGCCTGGTAACTTAAATGTTTTTTAATGGTTTTCTAAATGGAACAAGTCATATGACCTAAATGCCCTCACACACTCAAGACATGCATAAAAATCGATCAAAATATAAGGCTTCTAACCACCAATATTCAAATGGTTGATAATAAGGTGAATAAATGGAGAACTTACTATGCTAGTAGATTCATATATAAACCAATCACATATGAATGGCTAATCATAACAAGGAAAAATACTTGTAATTCAAATCATCAACACATAGATAGGATGACATCTATTTGGCATTAGATAAAAAATAATAAAGTTGAATCATACATTCAAGCACAAGTACAGAACATAAAAGAGATGGAACCTAAACATATAATGGCAAAAGAGCTTATATTAAATGATTAATAACATGAGAAGCTTGATAACAATATGGTTCTAAAAGTCTCCAAAGTCAAACCATTGCTTCAAAATAAGTCTTAGGCTTTATAGCCTTTACTTCAGATCCTGAAAGGTTGGATCTGATTTACCAAAAATAGATAGCATAACTATTTTGCAAAATTTTAGGTAAAAAAACTAATTTAAGTGCTAGTATATCTAACTGTAACACTTTGTTCACTTATTGAACTCTTTGATAACTATAGTGATTACTGAATTAGAGCTATAATCTATTATTTGATAGATAAGCCATGGTTTGTAAAAATAGGTAGGGTTTGTGACCCCTTTCTCCTTGATCGCACCTTCAAAACTAGAACAAACCTCTTCCACTGGTACTTTTCATCAATTTTCAGCTTCATAATTCACTCCTGAGGTGTTTCTATCTGCCGAAACTAGTTCTATGTGTAAACACATCTTTCTGCACCCTTTTGTGCTTTCAGTGGTTAAGGAAGAAGATTCCTAGGCCTGTTAGCTGCCACAAGCTCTGCTTTTAGTGGCTAATGAACAGCTGTTGTGTTCACCTAAGCCACTGAAAGATCTATTCTCTACAAAATTTTATTATCCTTTTAATCATTCTTTTATAGCTTTTACCTCTGTCCCTCTAGTAATTCTTCCATTTTCCTAGGGTTTGACAGAGTAGCAGCATCATGAGCTGCCTCGGGATCCTGAAAGCTTGTTGTTGCCTTTGCTAGGGTTTCTAGTGCAAAGTGAGCTTGAGAGCTAGGGTTTGAGTTGGAATTATTCATCTACAACCTCAATAGTCTAATCATCCTATAGAGCATGGTTTTGTCCCCCATAAACCTCGGAT
Organism: Pseudotsuga menziesii; assembly: GCA_001517045.1. Taxonomy (NCBI): domain Eukaryota; kingdom Viridiplantae; phylum Streptophyta; class Pinopsida; order Pinales; family Pinaceae; genus Pseudotsuga; species Pseudotsuga menziesii. The sequence continues at coordinate 44,323 of LPNX010381450.1, forward strand.
TCCTTTTTTGGAGTAGGAAATACCTCCCTTTCATTTCTAGCAAGGAATTATTCAATTGAGTGTTTTTATTGGTTAATATTGCATTAGTTCTTTTTATCTCCCTCTCTAAAACCTCCAGTTCATATACTTTCCTTAACATCTGGTTGACTCTTTGTCACCTAGGTTTGTTCGAGGAAGCCTCTTCCATTGGTTCACCCTGGTCTTCTTTTGGTGTGGGTGATGGAAACTCCTCATATTCTGCTGCCACCTGCTCTGTTAGGTCAACTTCTTGCTCCTTTTCTTCTTTTGAGTCTGACTAGGGTAAGTTAAGTATATTTCCACTTTTTGTTGGAGCCTCCTTCTCCTTTCCACTGAAGTCCATATTTCTTTTGGGTTGGCTGGTTTTAGAAGTTGGAGAAGGTTGATCCACTGTCACTGGTGAGATAGCCCTCCTCTTCCTCTTTCCACTCCTGGGAGTGGTGGATTTCTTTGAAGGGGACTTTCCTTTGTCTTCTGGCTACAAGCATGTTTCAAATTCATTCCAAAATAGGAAATATTTCCATGCTATGTTTCTTCTTTGCAGCAATTCTTGGACAATGAGTTTTATCATCCCATAGTCAGATAACCTCCCTACAATTTTGGTGGGTTGGGCCTTGACCTGATGGTCCATCTTAGTTAAGATCTTGTGGAGGTAGAAAGGTAGGTTTAAAGGGATTCTACCTATAAAATGGTTCATCAATTTAAAGTGATATATCATCACCTTGTTATACCTACCTTCACCGGTTATATAAACCAGGATTGCTTTCAATAATTGCTACCAACTCTCCTCTAGCCAGGTGGATGGAATTATTTTCTTCCATACTACATCTTTGTGCTCAGGTTTTAAGTATGACCTAAATTCCAAATCCTTAGTAATGGTGGTTTTGAACCATTTCTCCCCAGTTATTGGGAGTTCTGCTACTTCTGCAATTAGGGTTTCATCGACTTGGTGTAAATTTGAGCATATAGATCTGTAGACAAATACACAACTCACAAAGTGGATCTCACAATTTACTCAGCAATTGAAGAATGCAACAGTGCAAAAGGCTTGTAGCTGTGAATGCTTTCATTAATCAAAAAAGTAATCCGATGATAATTACAAAGATGTAAAATGGCTTTAATAGCCACAAGCAATTCGAATCCACATGAGGAAGTTCGAATTGATTAGACTCTACTTGACTGTAGGTAACCAAGACCTTGTCTAAATCACTATCAGAGGACTTAGTGGTTAAATGGCCTTGTCTAAACCATAACCGGAGTTCATCGGAGCTCTAAAACACAACTAAAGTGATACATTCAGTGTTGACTAAGGTTAACTGACTATGGTAGGTGAGAAATGCACCCCACATGTGTGCAGTCAAGTAAACCTAGCACTAACTGAATGTAGAGGACTTGAACTGAATGTAACTGACTCCTAACTTAGCTTGACTAGTCATTAACTGAAGTGAACTGATCTTGGTTGGTTTCGGTACTCCCAGTAGCTTCCTAAATTGTAGGGATTGATCTAGGAGGCTCCTAAACTTATGCAATAAAGTGCAATAAGTGGCAGTGAGCCTCAATTAGTGTTCCCCACATTTTAGTAACTAAAACATGTGCCCCAATTAGGTCAAGTGGACCCAATGGTGTTAATGACTATAAATAGACTGGATGGACTCTCGATTTAGACATGACTCCCAATTTAGACATATGACCAAATTTGGACAAGGGAGGATTAATAATCCTAACGCCCCCCTGAATGCTAACTTGGACAAACTGTGGGCCCTAGTAACTAAGACCATAGGTCACCCATTACATCAAGTAAAATAAAGTAACTGCTTAATACAAGGAGTCAGGGAAAAAACCACATGGGAAAAAATCCTTCCCTCTATCTAAGCAGGTAGAATAAGGTCTCAAGTTTGAAAAACTTGAAAATATGTTGCTGCAATCTTCATCTTTGTGAGGTAGTGAAGCAACATGCATGGTGTGTTGTGCACATGTATTCTGGGGCCTAGCATGTAGACTTCTCTTTCTTCTCCAAAAATGATGATGAGAGGAAGGAGGAATGTAATCTTTGTCTCTTGCTGAATGAAGAGGTGTATGATCATATCCATTCTTTTGAATGTAGTAAGACTGATCCCTTGCCATATTGCATCTTACAGGAATTCTATTGCATCTCTCTGAAGGAGGTAAAATAGTATGACATAGCGCAAGAGTATTTCCTTTCTGAGTGTCAGGTGAGTTTCCAGTCATCTTCCTAGCTTCCAGTTTGGAAGTAGGGACTGAATCTAGATCTGAGTCACCCTGAATCTCAATGTCATAAACTGATATAGATGGATTTGCAATACTAGTAGAATCTGTAAAAGAAGTAGATGCAATTAATTTACCTTCCCTTGCAGGTGGCTACTGAGAGTGCACTGGTCCTGAAGGAGCCATGAAATGTGAGAACTCATATGCTTTTGAAGCAGTACCCTTTGCTATGATGCTCCTAGTAGATATATCTATTATCTCCACTGAGTTAGGAACAAATATCACTCGCTTTGGAGATCCAGTATGGGTCATCTGATAGACAGATAACAAGTTTGAAGCTAGGGAGGGAACAAATAGCACATATTTGAACCTTCCATGTTCAAGTTGGATAGAGCCCTTCCCTTTTGTTTTGACTTCACTTTTATTTCCCATCTGAATACTAGAACCATCAAAGGACTGAAAAGAAGAGAATGATTCTATGGATGCAGCCATATGGTTAGAAGCTCTAGAATCAATGAGGAAGACAGGTGCTAATGTGCAGTAAGCCTTCATTGCATGTCCTTTCCTTTGGTATTCTTCTTGTTCTTCTTCAGAGTCTTCCTTCCTTGCACTAGCAGGTACAAAATGTTAGAATAATCAACCCATAGTATTTACCCACTTAGACATTATTCCATTTATTTTGTCTTATTTGCCTGGTCCATGAGTCCCACCATGTGCAAGTTGATAATTGCCTATCCATAGAGGTCAAACTTGCCATTATTGACTCATGGAGCACTTGGGAAATCCTTGGGAATCA
>LPNX010381464.1:0-70991 GCA_001517045.1 Pseudotsuga menziesii
ACCCTAGATGTCAAAGAGACTAGAGGCTACCTTAACTAAATTGACAGTCTGGGGGGACAGTCGTCAGCCAAACTCGTACGCATGGGCAGGGTAGCTGAGCTCGAAACTCTATCTAGGATAGAATCCCGAGATGCGTAAAAGTCCTAGATTATGTTTTGACAAGGATTCAGAGGGTTATCTCATCTGTCCAAGCCTCCACGCGGCCTCGTGCTTAACTCCCGTTTGAGAGGAGCTTCCCAGATGCAATCAATGTAGAAAAGGATTTACCTAGTGATAGGTCCACTACGTCTGAGTTTTATAACTTGTGGAAAGTTTACACTTCCTAGCCCACAAGTCTAGCCTAAGCTAGTAGGTGAAAGGCCCCTAAAAAGCAAAACTTACTAGTAAATTTTAAATTATATGTTCATTTTAAAGGGCTGTTTCTTACTTAAGAGGAAATGGAATGGTAAATTGGTGGTGTTTTGACTCAAAAAATGAAACAAAATGACTAAGCAAAGAGAAATGAAATGCAAAAGCAAAAACTATTCTCTTTATATTTTCAAATAGAAAACTTGAAAGCCAAAAGATCAAATATTTTTATATTTTTCCAAAAACAACGATATGCTATGCAATCTAGACTAAAAACCTAATATACATGCATATAAAGCAAACATGTGTTTTTGTATTTTTCTTTTATAAATGCAAAAGAAAAATCAGCCTATCAACTAATGCAAGCAAATAGAAAACTACTCTACACCCCGAAAACAAACCCTAGGTCTCCCTAAAGTTGAATATAAACCTCTCTTGAAAGGAAGGCTCACAAAAATAGACAAGCCAACAACTTTGGAATGAAGAGACTGAGCAATAAGACTGACATAAACAAAGGTCAACAAGTCCCAAGTATCAATCTAAACCTACAAACAAAGGCTGCTCAGTACCTTGTACAACAAGGTCAAGCCAAAGAAAGGAGGTGGGGGGGGCAAGCAACACAAACAAGTAAACGTTCTTTTTAATTTTCTTTTATAAAGGCAAAAGAAAAACTACCTACAAAGCAAAAGCATGCAGATAACAAGAACAAAGCAAAAGAAACTCTGCTATACAACCACGAAACAAACTCTAGAGTGCTCTAAAGTCAGTATAAACCCTACTTGGAAGGAAGGCTTGCATAAAAGACAAGCCAACTATTTTGGCATGATGAAGGTAACCAACAAAACACGAAGGAAATCAACACCAACAAGCTTCTGAAATCAAACAAAGATCACTAACAGAGGCTGATCAGAAACATAGGCCAAAAATCAAACCAAGCAAAGGAGATGGGGGAAAGAGAAAAGAACAAACCCTAATGCTATAAAAAGGCTTACCACATAGATAGAGAACAAGCAAAAGGGATGACACTAACTCCCTAGAGTCATGCACCTGTAGAGGACCCTAAAAGACCTACCCAAAACACCTTCAAACAGAAGAAAAATCACAAAAGAGGAAAAAACACTGTTTAAAGGGGAATTTGTGACTGTCTATAAGTGCAACCCACGAAGGATTCACGACTGTTCAGTATAGAAACCCGTGAATACAAGATTGTATTCGCGACTGTTCAGAAGAGCAACTCGCGAATGGGTGGAAAAATTCCCAAAAAGGTCAAAAACCACCTTAAGAAGGCAGGGGAAGTGTGCTATCAGATTTATAAAGTGTTCCTAAGTGGCAAGAAGGACTTGAAACAATGAAAAAACTGAAAAGAATCAAGAGAAACCCCAAACAGACAAGGCTATCCCTAGCGGAGTCGCCAGTTCTGTTGTAAAGGAAAATGTCCTATGGCTAGGGTTTAAGAGGCCATCAACGTACTGGGGTTGAAAGACAGATGTACAATGTTCAGCAAGCATATATAAACAAGATTCAGAGATGAGAAAGGTCCACACCTGACTAACTGAAGGCTGGTCCAAGCTTTCTCTTCAATCTTCTTCTTGCTCCTCTCGCTCCAAGAGACCTGCAAAACAAGTTATACCTTCCTCAAGCCATTATGACCACATATAAAACAATGATAATCAAATAAACATGGATAAATGATCTGAATAACATCATCATATGATCATAAACAGAGATTCAATCACACATTGAACAATGATTTGGGAAGAAGAAGGCCATCACATCTTTATTAATCTTGAAAACAAGTACAAATATACCTTCTCTTCAAGTTTGGCACCTCACAAAACCTTGATCTGGTTCTGCTGCTTCTCTTCTCCAAAGAACTCAGCCTCCAAGCTCTGCAACACAAGGGGAAGACCTCTAGGGCAAAGGTGTGGGCAAAGAGAGTCCCAATTCCTCCAGCATAACAATGCATAAATTCCAAGTCCCACTTCATGGACCTCCCTACCTCTATTTATATGATAAAGAAGAGTTAGGGGTGAAGCCAAAGTGGTTACAACTGAAGAAGTCAGTTGGAAAACTACCCAAACTAATCCAAAAGGCGTGTTTTTATGTTTAAATGTCGAGGGACACATTCACGACTATTAAGGAGGACAACCCGAGAATGATCCGTGAGTTTGCACAAGAGCAATCCGTGAATATATGCATTTGCGACTTGTAATACACGAGACTTGCGAATGATTCGCGACTTGCATATAAGGAGAGTAACGAATACACAAAAAACGCATTTTTAAGGTATTTTTGGGCATTTTCGGACTTTGGTGTCTTCTAGAAAGTTTTAGCTAACTGAAATACCTTTCCAATGGTGTAGAAATGAGGTCAAACAGAGTTACAGAACTCAAGATATGGGTCGTCCAAGATAGGTGTCTTTTCAGTGACTTTCAATGACTTTCATGAAGTGTTGTCATGGAAATGTCAACATGCGACAGGATCATGGGAAAGTGGTCACAGGTAGAGAAGTGTCATTTTGAGCTATAACACATGCTAGGACCAAACCAGTTATCTCTATGGAAACAACATTCACACTTCAGATAATAAAAAACGATGCCTTAAAAGTATCAAATATCTGCTTAAGTGATCCCAGATCCAAACCAATCTAAACATATAACCAGACCTCAACAGACTTCTGAAAACAATCCTATGGCTGTTATCTGGGTGTTCTTGGTCCTACTCAACCTCAGGCAGGTGTGGAATGAAATGACTTAATTCCAATGTAGATCTATAAGACCAAAGGCAGGTTAGCCAATAACATTATAGATGTGGCTTCTTTAGAACATCAGTTGACTTTCCCCTCATTCAAGCAAAATAGGAGACAATAATCCCCCCCTTTTTTTAATGCTAGTATATATACAAATCATATACACAGGGGTAAATATGAAAATAATTAATTAGGAATACTATCTTAGCTTGGTGACCAAATAATGATAGCCTTATTCACCAATCCTACCAGAAACTGATCAGGATAGCTCGTGATGAGACTTCCTATCTCTCAGTTTATTTGACTGAGAGTCACTGTCATTGGCTTGGTAACCAATTTTTTGACAATGTCATTCTAATAGAATTTATGATCATTAACAGACCGGCTTGTGATGAGATCTCCTATTTCCTGATTAACCTTTTTGTATTTACCTTAGTTCAAGAGTACGTCCCTGGCTGAGTGACCAGACGTATTCATGAAAATGAGGGAGAAAACCACAGACTTCTTAAGACAGCTTAAAGATGACTAGATATCTTCAATGAACCTTCAAGCTTAGTAGACATCGATTGGAATCAGTAAATAAATTCCCTAAGATATCAGTTTATAGGAAGGCACCCGAAGACAACAATCAAGAATTGACAAGAGAAAAAACTGTAGAGGTTAAAACTAAAACAGGTTTGAAAATAGATCACTTATGAGACATCGGATACTTCCAGCCATCATCAGCAATTATGATCTGATATGTATTTTAGTCATTCCTGTTTGACATATTTCATCATCAGGCTCTTCCTTAAGTCCATGCAAAATGCTTCATGCTGAATTCTGTGAGAGTAGGTAGGAGATGTGTCAGATAAAGCAACTATTTATAGAGGCAAACATGCAATCTTATGTATAGTGAATGATATCAAAGAGTTAAATTATTTTCATGACCTGTCATCTAAAATTTCCAGCGATTAAACATGATGACGATAGGAAAGAAGATAATCAGTAAGTACAAGATTGAAAACTCTAACCGGTCTAGAAATTAGAATAGAACCAAAAATATGTACAGAAATATACACAATGGGAATATACAATGAAAATGACTCGATGATGTGGGATTACTGAAATTACCTTTTAAGGATATGCCCATTTACCAGGAGGGTATCGAGCTGTCCTTGCAAAGTCTGCAAACGAAAAGTATTAGGACCAAGCTTTTCTGCTATCACATATGGTCCTAACTAGAGACATTGGAATTTCATATGTTCCCCTTTATCTTGATGTGCTTTGTCCCATTTCAAAACCAGGTCATCTACCTGTAATTCTCTGTTCGAGGATGAGCCATGATCGAACCATGATTTAACAATTTGATGATGCTTCATGAAATTTCTCTTAGCATTCTCTCTTTCTTCTTCCAATTTCAACAGCATATTGATTCTTCCTTCAATGGATTAACACTCTGTCTCTTGTACAGCTCGTGCAAGTTGTAACGAAGGCATAAACAAATTAGGAGGAAGAATAGCCTCGATTCCATATACCAAGAAGAAAGGGGAGTTACCCACGGATGATTTTGGGGTAACTCTGTCAGCCCAAAGAGCTTGATATAGAACAGTATGCCAATTCCTATGATGTTCAGCTATGGATCTCTTCAGAATTTTCAGCAAGTTCTTATTTGTTGATTCAGCAAGGCCATTGCCTTGTGGGTAATAGTTTTCCGAATACCTGATTCTAATTCCCTTTTCTAATGCAAACTCAGTTAATTCTTCAGAAGAAAAATAAGATGCGTTATCAAACATGAGAGATTCGGGCACTCCAAATTTGGTAATTATGTTAGTTTCAAGAAAATGCAATACCTGATTTGTATTAACCACCCGCAATGGTTCCGCTTCAGACCATCGAGTAAAGTAATCAGTGGCAGTTATGATGTACTTATGCTGAAGAGAGGAGGAGGGGTTTATTGGTGACATGCCTCAGGTGAAAATTATGTCCACAGCATCACCATCCCTCCCGACTCCAGAGATCCATCATGATGCTTACGTAAGAAGAAACGAGAGATCATGAAACTTGGATTTTTGAAGCGGCGAATCTAGAATTTACACGAAGCAAAGGGATGCGGTTAGCTAAAACCATTATGAATACCACCATCAATGTAAGTGAAAGGGAAAATAATGTCAGGTCCAAATGCCATGATCCATATGGGCATCGACACAACATCAAAGGAGGTGGTGTGGCTAGATTCTCAACAGCCAATGGAGATCCCCATTTACATTCCCACTCGTGTAACCATTATGATGACCAACTAAGGAGTGTGCAGTAATGCTGACCAGTCATCTCCGGGTCCATCTTCATCACCCTATATAAATGCCACCCTCCAGAGCCGCTGAAGAACAGGAGATGAGTGAATGTTGAGGAGAAAATTCAAAGCGTTAATTTGCATAAGGCCTTGAGTGTTCTGGAAAATTGTAATGGATTTTTGGTTTGAGAAGCTCATTTGTTAGGGAGTTTTTATGGTTAGTGAATATTCATTTACGCTCCTGTATCATCCTGGCTATTTACACCAGGAAAACACTAGCCATCCGAGAATAAATGTGAAGCACTTTGAGAGATATACCTATTTTCAGATAGCCATACCTCCTACTGCATAGTGCCTGGGTTTTCATGTCCCGTGAGTGTCCCTCCAGAACCCCTAGATGCAATCACTACCTCCAAAGCCCCGGTACGTGGTGACTATGTTTAGCAGCGAACAGTAGGAGTGAATTCTCGTACTAGAAGGGTGGGTTTCCAAAGTCTTCATCATCACCTTTGTGAATTCCACTTGCCAAATTTATTTGATATGGTGAGGAGGTCGAAAGCGCACCCCACTGTATCCATAAATCTGACCTTCTGACTATCTTTGATTGAATATCTTGATGTTGGGGTGCGCACCTTAACGGTCCCTAATTTTGGTAACTCCGCGGTTTTTGTGGGAGTTGTAAGCGGAGTTATGATTCAAAACATTCTTAGGGGTGTCGTGGTTGAGTAAAAACCTTCTTTTTGTAATAAAACCATGGTTTAAGTCTAGGGTTTAGGGTTCGGGGTGCCCATGGTTTAAGCCCATGGTTTTGTAATAAGTGCACTATAAATAGGCACTCTTGTAAAGAAGTCAGTTTAGGCTTTTTGATGTAAGATGAATTGATGCGAAGCTAAGGCTATTTGGTAAGAGAAGGTTAAGTCCCAACTGTGTGCGTGGATGACCTCTGCAGCTGTGTGCGCAGAGGGTTTTTGGTGATAAAGGAAATCTGTAGTTGTGTGCACAGAGGCCTGCAGCTGTGTGCGCGGCTTTGAGAACTTGAAGGGATCTGCAGCTGAGTGCGCAGATCAGAATTGTGGTTTTTGTAAAGAGTTGAATAAAACACAGTTCTATGTACGTAGCCCCTACACTGGGAGTGAACCACGTTATATCGTGTGTTGTGGTTTTTGTTGTGTTGTTGTTATGTTCTTTATGCATTGATAAATATATATCTGATAAGTAAGATCACTGCTAAATATTAACTTCGCTGGAATTCCCAGTAAAGGGTTAAGCAAGGCACTGTCTATTTATTTAGCTATGAAGTTATATATGTGAATGTTGAATCTCTGTGTTATATGAATATAAGTTATTAAAGGCTAAAGGTACAGTAATATCCCTCTTCTGCTTGCAGAAACCTGATTCTGCGGCATCCCATAGCTGTTTCGGGTGAGATTGCAACCTGTTCGTAGGTTGTTGCCGAAAGGGCCAACACTGTGGGTCTTTTGTTGGTGCAAAGTTAATGGTATAAAGCCCGGGTCTGCCCTATAGCCCAACAAATTGGTTCCGTTGCCGATTGAACTCAGTATCTACTCAGGAGGGTTTTACGTCGTACCTCGAGGGCTATGTTCCGGAGACCCTCTGTGAAGGAAATCGGTGATTGGCTTGATGAGACTTATCTGAAATTCGCTGAGCAAGAGAACAAAGATCCGCGTCATAGTGCAAATGACTTTTTACAAAGGTATGTTTTCTGTGATGTTTATGAAATTTTCTTTGGTAGTATCCACATAGAGTTGCACCAGTGGTTATCCAGGTTAACAGAGCGAAGGACGAACTTCCAAGAACGTCAGTTTCCTGATTAGACCCCCGCAAGAATTAATATACTGAAAATGGTGAACAACGAGATATCCCACGCTGTTGATTTCTGGAGAACACAAACCCTTGAAGCATTTGTGACGGAGTTCACCATCGACACAAGTACTTCCTTTAGTCAAGTCGAGCGACAGTTTTTCAAAGGACCAAGGGGTAAGTTTTTGAATTCATTTAGTTTTAGAATTAAAATGCTATTAGCTGAAAAAGGTATATTGCTAATTGAATAAGACTGTTATATTTAGTATTGCTAACCTATGTTTGCAAGTGAAACAACCTTCGACGATCAAAGTGGTTTGCTGCGAAGTGGCAAAAGGTACAAGAGAGATTTTGGATCCTATTCCCAGGGTCAGCATACCGAGCATTCCCCTATAAATCCCGCAGATTCAGAACCCGAAGAAACCCCTTATGTTGGAAACCCTCCAGTAACCCCGTAGTGCAGACCTGTTATCCCTGAGAACCCGTCGCAGTTTGAAAGTAACCCTAGCTCGAGTATTCCTGTCGCAGGACAATCTACCCTAGTAAGTTCCCCCCCGCCTACTTCTAGTCCCCCTCCCTGCCCCCATAGATCCACTATGGCCCACATGCATGATGACATTAAGCTCCCTGTTTTCAAAGGAACTGGATCAGAGGATCCAGAACAGTTCTGGTTTTTATGTGAAGCAGTGTGGACTGCTAAGAACATTACAGATCAAGATACAAAAAGAGCGCAGATGGTTACTTCTTTCAAAGACCACGCTCTGACCTGGTTCATGAAGTTTTCCAACACTCAGAACCATGCATTGGCTGATATAAAAGAAGCAATGATAAAGGAATTTAAGAAGCCGAAATTCGAGTCGCAGTGTATCACTGAGTTGAAAGAGATTCAGCAGAGGCGTGGCGAATCAGTGTGGGACTTTGATCAAAGATTCAAATTTTTGCTAGACCAAGTTAGTTTCACCATTGGACCTATGCAGCAAAAGGAATGGTTCATTGCAGCGTTGCTACCGCATATCAGAACTCCACTCATGCAACAGAAGATTGCTGACCAGCAGGAGGCTCTGGAAATCGCGATGAAGCTTGAAACCGCTCCTGTCGAAGACAATTCTGGTATCACTCAAATACAAGCGCAGTTGGCAGCGATGGCTCTGGAGCTTCGCGATATGAAGAAAGAAAAAACCGGTCGCAAAGACGTTTGGTGTACACAATGTCGAATAGAAGGTCATGCCAAGGAACAATGTCATGTGGTAAGAAATTACCTGAATACTAGTGCACCAAACCCGTTTAACCCGCAAGTCCTATATTGTGAGCTCTGTAGAACAGCAGGCCAGCATCGACCTGAAGAATGTTATCTGCTACAGAGGTATGGGCAAGTACCTAAGAACTCCTATTGTAAATTCTGTAAGTCCGTAGGACATAATGAAGACGAGTGTTGCAGTTATGAACTCATGAGAGAACGCACCTACGACGCCTATCGGGTACAAAATAAGGGACAGAGCAATGATGGCTATGGTTACCATGGTGGTGCATCAGGTAGAGGTGCTTTTGGAGGTCATGGTCGAGGTGGTATGGCCGAAAGAGGAAGAGGCCAGTTTGTATGTTACAACTGTAACTAGGCCGGGCATCTAGCGAGAGACTGTCGGAACCCAACTATGACATGTTGGTATTGTTGAGCAATAGATCATGTGATCGAGCAGTGCCCGCAGTTGATAGCTAATATTTAGGAAAGAAATAGTGTGCCTACTCAGAATATTCAGATGATTTCTGTCGAGCAAAGACCTGCCCCAGCCATTAATGTTGTTACCTGGAGTGGAGCTACGACGGAAGCGCAGAACAAAGAGAAACAGCCTGCCGAAGCTTGGGTTAGGAAGGCCCCAGAAAAAATCCCTGCATTTGATGTCAAAAGAGAAAAAGAGACATTTATGGCAGCCACGAGAGACTTTGCTGACCCCAACACATCAGTAATACCCGCGCAACAACCTCGGCAGCAGTTGCAGATGCAAGAAGCTTCGACAGACAAAGTAAGTACACTGTCCTCCTTTTTACAGAGTTGTCTGAAGCTCCTAAGAAATCAGAATGCTTTAAGTGAGTTGCAGAAAGTTATTGCTTCTTGTGAACCTCAACAAAGTTCTGGTCAGGAAAAAGCTGTTAATAGAGTCAGGAGAACTGGCAGGGAAATGAGATTGAATTCTCAGATAGGAGAGTATGATATGACTGCTGTTATCTTGGACCTAGGATCAGAGGTAAATTTCTTAACTAAGCAAAATTGGGAACAAGTAGGAAAACCTACCCTTGATTGGTCCCCTATACAGTTGAGATTAGCCAATCAACAAAAGATTGTGCCCATAGGAAGACTCCCTAGTGTACCAATAGATATTGATGGAGTCAGTACCTTAGCAGACTTTGAGGTAATTGAAATAATTGATGACAGCAACCCCTATCCAACACTACTAGGCATTGAATGGGCAATAGATAATGATGCAGTCATCAACCTGAAGAAGAGACAGATGACTTTCGAAGGGAAAGGAATGAGAGTCATAGTCCCATTGGACCGTTCTCAAGGAGATAGATACACAGAGCCAGTAAGAGATGAAGACCAAGATGCTTTGGACCACATCTACAATATCACAGCTAAGGAAGAAGATTATGTTGATCCTACTGCCGAAGGTATCATGGATTGGCAGTGTGACAACTCCTACATGACAGATTTAGATGACGGGTTAGAAAACTGGCAGAACAGACTTTATGAGCTGCATGGACATAGATGTGCCAGAATTACCAAATCTATCAGATGGCTTGGTGCACAGGTAAGATTCCTACCTATTTTTGATGACTTGTCAGACCCAGAACAGTTTATTGAACAATTCTCAGACCAGATACCAGATTCACAGAAAAGGGAGACTCTGGATTCAGTATGCAGAGCCACAACAGCCAGATGGTGGAATGGCCATCAGAAGAACAGTCCTAGTTGGGCAGCTCGTCAGAATTTCCTTCGCCTGAGAATTATGGATCAGCCCCAGGAGGTGCAAAGTATGTTTGATGGGAAGACTAGCCCTCAGGAACATTAGGCACAATGCTACGAAGCATGGCAACATGTACCTCAGGAAGCATGGGTACATAGGTTTGTGCATACTCTGGAACCAATAGCAAAGAACTGGTTGGTCCATACTAAGGTATTGGATGCTCAAGAAATAGTAAAATACCGGCTTGATTGGACAACACAAGAAGCTCATGCAGCTGGGGATGACATTTTATCGTGGGTCGAAGCTCGACTCCATGTCGCAGATGGTGTCTAGAGGGGTCGAATGTCCTCATTAGGGCGTAGCCACAGCTACTGCTTGTGCCGAAGAAGGAAAGGTCTATCGAAACTAAAAAAAAAATGACCGTTAGAAGAAATCAAATTTGGCGGTGTCGGTACATTCTCTGTATTAACTGCCTGTATTAATGCGATTTTGGAAAATCTACCGCCGATTGGACAAGATATCTATCATAATTGGTGCCATCAATGCACAGTTATGACAGATTTTGGGGATATATTCTATAAGAAGACACCCACACCTGCAAGGTTCGCATTTTTCAGTTTCTTGAGTTTTACAATTGCATCCATGTCCGCTGATCATGAGTTCCAGGAACTATTGAGAGAGTTTGAGCAGATGGGTTTGTCGAACCTTTTCAACCAACCACCTGCATCTGCTCCCCATGAAGAAACTCCCCTAGCACCGACTTAGCCAATGCAGACATGATCTGCCCGAAAGAAGTTCAAACCTGAAGTTTGTTCTAAGCACAACGAAGACCGCCATAAGCAATCAGGGAAAACACCAGAGGACCCCAAGATGCCTCCGTCTGGTTCAGCCGAGGTCCCACCTGCAGAAGATGAGAACATTGCACCAAAGCATCCACCGTATCTTCCACCAGTTCGACTAGGAGTCCAGCCACCTCGGCGACTAAAGAAGTTCACATTACGCACCCCTTCGTTGCCCCTGGGTGTGCAGTTGGTCGGGACCATGATAGGGAAAATAGACCAGCTTAAGTATGCCGACCACGACACGAATGATCGTGGAAAGTTTCCATAGTTCGCCCCAGCACAATACTTGCATCTTGTCAAATATCTAGAGACTAGCACGACATTGCTGGAAGTAAAATAGTGGGCTGCTGGCTTGGATCAAGCTGGTCTGCTAAAGATGCTCGATGTTCCCCATTTTGGTCGCAGCACACAGGTGACCATAGTGGTCAAGCAGCTACTGGAATTAGTACATGATGGCCACCTATGGATAGGAGACAAGAAAATTCCTATTAATGGTGAGCTCATTCATAGGATCACAGTCTTACCAATAGTGGGGCCTTATCTGGGGACCGAATTTCCTTCAAAGCATGAGGATACGAAGCTCGCACAAAGCATGAAGGAACGCTTCAGCTTGACGAAGGGAAAAAGAGGGTATCACACTTCCGTGATTCAACACCATAATATTCGCTTCGCAGTTGAGCTTTTAGCATGCAATATCATGCGAAAGTGCAGACCATATGAAGTGCCTGCCCCGGTTATCAGAATTGCTGTGAACTGTGCTGAAGGCTACAGTTACAACTGAGCAGCGTATATCGCGAAGGAATTTCTTGAAGACGTCCACGACGCGCAGGAGAAAGGTAGGCCCTTTCACTATTCTTGGCTGATAGTCCTTATCGCCCTGGTAGGATGGCAAGAACCTACTAAGGTGCAGTTTGCTGCTATACCTCCGGACTTGCCTGGCGCAGTACAGTACACCTCTCTGTGGGTTTCCCAAGATAAAACCTTACAGCAGATGACCAACTATGTATTTTCCTTTTATATGATGAGTATCTCGTATGAGATCATGAAAACCCCTCGGCTTAGTAATGAGTTATTCTCTGAATATGACGGCGTAGCCCATTTCAGCGCTGACATGCATCATATTTTCATCCAGGCCTGCACGGATCAAAAGCATCAATGGTTTAAGTTACCATATGTAGTGACCAAAGAATACATCCTCGCGGTTGTTCAACAGTGGCCGACGGAATGGTTGAAGGATGTAGGAAAAAAACCCACCATTCCAGATCCCCCAGTTACCAATCTGGGTGCATGCCCTAGTCATACACAGCAGCAAGACCCCCCTGAAGACAATGAAGAACAAACTGAGTCGCAACAGAGTGAAAGCGACCAGGGTGGAGACGATGGCAATGACAAAGAAGAAGAAGACTCGGTTAAAACTATTTTAGACCCTAATCGGCAGGATAAGCATAAGACGCCAGAGCCGGAGGAAGTGAACAAACCCCAGTCCTGAAATAAAATGAAGGTGTCGAAGGACAAGAATATTGACGAGGAGCCCAGCCTGACAAGTGAGAAGCTTGATCAGGCTCTCTTGAGGTCCATAGAAGTTCTCACCAAGAAATGGTCAGAATTTGCAGCTACACAACTGCATGCCATCACCGGTGTAGCAAAACACATTTTGGAGTTGAAGGATTTCGCAGAAAAATCACTGACTGGCGCTTCAGCAAGCACTGTCCCAGTAAGCGCGCCGCTAGACCTAAGGCAATGGCCAGCCAGAGACAACAAAGGCCAAGTCTCGAGTGCCTCCCTCATATTAACGGATGTAGCGTCTCGTTCGGAGATGAGTATGAAGGTTGGAATCGATTACACTAAGATGTCCATAACGGAGCTCCATCTCTGTCAGTTAACGATTATGAAGGAAATCCAGGCACACGACCAATATTCGCAAATGCAGTTGGAAAATTCCATAAGTAAGCAGCAGGGATTTGCCACGCAGCTGGAGGTAGTGGAGCAGAGCAAGAGGGATGCAGAACGTAAGCACATTACCCTGGTATGAGTCTTGGATGAGGCATGTCGAAGTCTTCCTGATTTCGACGTACAGCTGGTGGAAGAACGAGAACAAAGATTAGCAGGTTGAAATATTACGCGCAACAGTCCTGCAGTGAAATAGAGAAGCTCAAAGCAGAACATGAGGCTCAGATTGTGGAGCTTCAACTCTGCATCACCCCAGAGAGCCCACCGGAGGTCAGGGAGCAACGCCGAGCAGACATTCAGGCCTCCGCAGCAAAAATCTCGGATACTGCGAGCAGCGCAGCAAAGCTGTTAGAAGATAGTGTTGAGGCCTAGACCACCCTGTAGGAACATCCAGAAGTCGGACAGCTGCAAGAAATCATCAGGTAGCGATAAACAGAGTTGGATACAGTAAAGCGGAAATTAAGACTCTGCTGCCTATGGAGAAAATGCTCAAGGTAAAGCGAAGCAATGAACTCCAACAGGAAATTGAGTCGTGCAGAGCAAAAGCAACAAAAGTGGAAAATTCTATGCAGACACTTATCAGCGAAGCTTTCGAGTTGAGTACTGCTGTGGACACCCAAATCAAAGTTCTGAAGGAATATGCTGCATTTACGCAGACAAAGGCCAGCGAAGCATCATCCGCAGTATTGTAGGAGTTGGTCAAAAAGGAGCAAGCCACCGACACTATCATGCATAGCCTCAACAAGCAGTTCGCTATCTTCACTGACAAAGTTCGCCTACCAGAAGAGCAGCAGAGTGTCCCGGGACGGGCCACTGGTGAGTCTTAGGGGCCTGTTGGGGCACCGACCTTAACGGTCCCTAATTTTGGTAACTCCGCGGTTTTTGTGGGAGTTGTAAGTGGAGTTATGATTCAAAACAGTCTTAGGGGTGTCGGGGTTGAGTAAAAACCTTCTTTTTGTAATAAACCCATGGTTTAAGTCCAGGGTTTAGGGTTCGGGGTGCCCATGGTTTAAGCCCATGGTTTTGTAATAAGTGCACTATAAATAGGCACTCTTGTAAAGAAGTCAGTTTAGGCTTTTTGATGTAAGATGAATTGATGCAAAGCTAAGGCTATTTGGTAAGAGAAGGTTAAGTCCCAGCTATGTGCGTGGACGACCTCTGCAGCTGTGTGTGCAACGGGTTTTTGGTGATAAAGGAAATATGAAGCTGTGTGCGTAGAGGCCTGCAGCTGCGTGCGTGGCTTTGAGAACTTGAAGGGATCTGCAGCTGAGTGCGCATATCAGAACTGTGGTTTTTGTAAAGAGTTGAATAAAACACAGTTCTGTGGAAGTAGCCCCTACACTGGGGGTGAACCACGTTATATCGTGTGTTGTGGTTTTTGTTGTGTTGTTGTTATGTTCTTTATGCATTGATAAATATATATCTGATAAGTAAGATCACTGCTAAATATTAACTTCGCTGGAATTCCCAGTAAAGGGTTAAGCAAGGCACTGTCTGTTTATTTAGCTGCAAAGTTATATATGTGAATGTTGAATCTCTGTGTTATATGAATATAAGTTATTAAAGGCTAAAGGTACAGTAATATCCCTCTTCTGCGTGCAGAAACCTGATTCTGCGGCATCCCATAGCTGTTTCGGGTGAGACTGCAACCTGTTCGCAGGTTGTTGCCGAAAGGGCCAACACTGTGGGTCTTTTGTTGGTGCGAATTTAATGGTATAAATCCTGGGTCTGCCCTATAGCCCAAGACTTGAGTATTATGACTGTGTAAATAATGAACGATCCCTCTTTGATTGTATTAGGTTAGAGATACAGTATAAAGTGGTTATGATATTACCTCGGGATTTACCTTTCACAAATTGGGTATGTTTTGAGTGTTAACAAGCTGGCGCTATTGTCGGGGACGAAGCTTCAAATCCCGCCTCGGTATGAACAACATATTTTCAGATCTGACTATTGATGGTGAAGAACAAGTAGACCATCTAGAAGGTTGTACATTTTCACCTGGAGACTCCATTCTCATAGTATTTATCTTTCAGTGACTCCAGTGGTGACATGACCTTGGGATCAAGTTTTCGAAGTGAACCGACAGGATCTAATAGGGAAATGAGCTCATTATAAAAATATAGAAATGCATGATCGAAGGATAAGGTACTCAAGTTTAAATTTTCTTGAAGATGTCTTATCCCTTTTTGTAAATCTTTTGCTATCTTTTCCTAATCTTGTCAAAATATTTTTTCATTATGCATTGCAATTAAAACAAAACCATGAATTTACTCCTGTATATCCTTCTTTACAAACTGAAAGTACTTCATCTTCTCACACATCTGATTTTGATCAAGATCCTTCATTCGAACCACATGACATTAAAAATCACCCTTGGGAGCCTCATGAAACCACAGTTGACAATACACCCATTCCGTATAGCTCTGTTTCTTCCAATATCCCTAACTGGTACATGCCACTTCACTTACCTCTTATTGTTCATGATTTCCTTACAAAGCACTACAAGTACCTGCCTAAGTTTGATGGATAATCCAAGAACCTTGCAGCTGAAAAGAATTTGCAAGCCTTTGAGCATTTCCTTGACCTCTTTGAATTAGAACATGTCGATGTTTGCATGAGGGGTTTTTCCCAAATCGTTGCAAGTAGATGCTAAGGAATGGTTTAAGCACTTGCATCCTGAATCCATCATCACATGGGAAGCGTTTTCTAACATATTTTTGAAATTTTGTTGTAAGAGAATGCCTTTGGACCAAATACTTTTAGAGTTCTATTCCCTAGAGAAACAAGAGGGTGAAACCATGTCTAGTTTTAACAGGAGATACAACCTCTTGAAAATTATGCTAAGCTTCATTATGCAGCTGCCTTTCGTCCTGAAATGTCATTACTTCATTTGGAAAGAAAGTCAGTCACATTACAACACATGTTTATTGATTGTTTGGAGGTTGAAGATAATATTAGGATGTCTAGAAAATTTTTAGACCAAGACAGTGGTGATAAAATGGAAAATAAATTAGACTTGGTTGAGAAACATAAACAAAAAGAAACATTCTCTATGCATCTCAAACCCTCTCTTAGTAAACAGATAAATGATCAACCCAATGATGTAAAAGAAGATGTCTCTTGTTTTCTGAAGATTGCAATAGGCTTGTTACAAATTTTGGTAGTGGTGAGTTTAAAAAGGATTTCGGTATGCCCATATATGATGAATATGAGGATGAATGCTTGGATGTTATACTTACAAAACCAACTATGGAATCGAGGTCAGTTAGTGAAGAAAAGTTGACTGTAATCAAAAGTTAGAGGCCTGAAAAAATAGGGGGCAATGAGTGTACTGAAGGTGACAGTTTACCTTTGTGTCATTCTTCATTTGAACTGATAAGACATAGAGTTAAAGCCTCTATATAGAAATAGAAATTTGAGGATATGGTACATTTCATGAACTTGTTTGAAATAGAAGATGATGAGGATGAACAATCATGTAGTCCATCTTAGTTAATGGATAAATTGCTGGTTTGCTATAAGGAATTGGATCATGAAGAAAGAGATGAGGGTTCCCAAATAAATGCTTCTTTTAAAATTTCACGTTCATAAAGTTCATCCCATGAAGAAGGATTGTGTTTGCTTGATTGTGTTGGAAAAAAGAATGATATTTCTACTGAAACATATAAGAAAGGTGAAGTTTTAAATTCAGAAATTTTAAATGAAATTGTGGATATTTCATTTGAAATCAGTCATGATAGTTCCTTTCAAAGTTCTTTTGAAGATAAGTTTTACAGTATGATGGAGGAGTCACATTTAGGACATCTTTCCTATGGTAAGCAAAGGACAGAGTATGTTGAGAGTTGTCATGTTTTCTACGATCTGGTGTCAGAATACATGGAGAGGCTGGGTAATGGTAATGACTGGTTATATCTCTACTATAAAGATCAATTTATTTATTATAACCTTCTTCCATTAAGTTTTTCATCTCTAATTTTTATTAAACATGAAGAGAGAGTTAGTTTATGGGATCGATTGCTTGATTGGCTTCATTGGAAGTCAGAGTTTACTCGATTGGGTATTTGGGATCAGTTAAGTAGGATAGGTAGGCATGACTAAGCTCAAAATGGCGAGCATTTCTTTCAACAGTTTTTCATTTAGTTTCAGTTTCAAGTACTGTCCAGTTATAGGTTAAAGTCTGCAGTTACAGTCATTTTCAGTTTTCAGAGTATGGCCAGGTGACAGTTTACAGATTGACAGGAATTCACTTATGGAGTAGTTCAATTTATGGTGCAACTCAGAGCCGATTGAGGGTTCCATAGAGAGACTGAAAGGAACCCAATGGACCTGGCACCTGGTCTACGAGGTTCTTTGCTACCTTGCTGGGAGGATCACATCCCTAATGGAGCTAGCCGTTAGCACCTTGTTTGCATTTCTAAATTATGGATTGTAAGGTTTGAAAATGGTCCTATTTGATGAAATTTGAAGGAGACACCTTTCAGTTTATAGGGTTAGCACGTTTTTCATTGGGAGCCATCGGATGGGGAGTGGATTATGATTTGTGGTGATAGATATTTTTTGTAGATTGAAACATGCAGTAGTGGAAATGGGGTAAAGGGTGTCGAGCTTCGACGGTGGAAAGTGTTTCGTGGAGCAGAGCTTCGAGGGAGGATTTACTTTTGAGGTTCGTGAAGTCGATTAAAGGGGAGAAGTGTTGGAGGTTCAAGATCGACACAAAGCCATATCGATGGCCCTAAATGATTCTGCTCGATAAACGTGCAGAGGGAGAAACTTTTCCAAATCATGGAATGTATTAAAAGGAGAAAGGATCGGACGACTGAGATAAAGGCAGAGATAGATTTGCAGTCGTAGTCAATTCCGCAATCTGAAATAGCATGGATAAAGTGGAGATTTCAAATCGTGAAAAGTGGTAGGGGCTACAAATATCGACGATCACGATTGAGGTCAGGGCTGATTGACAGATGTGGTAAATCTCACAATGTAAAGGTGCCCAATCGATTGAATGAAGGAAGATCAATGAAGTGTTAAGGTCTTCAAAGTTGAATGGTCTTGATGAAGACGATTTATTGATCAACCGTCGATGTCGATTCTCCTGAATCAAGCTGTGCAGGTGGTTAGTGTTGGATTCTGGTGTGAAGATGCTGCGTACCAAATTGTCATATTGCAAAGGAAAGGATCCATGTGGAGTTTATGCGCCATCATGGACAGGATCAAAATACCACGCAGATGGACAAGGCAGGCATTCATGAACACCTTGAGCATTTCTGAAAATGGCAACGAAGGGAGGCCATGTACACATGTACGATGGATACAGGATGGGTTTGGATCAATGGTCTATAATCTTTTCAACCTGATAAAGGTCATATCTGTTGGAGTCATTTAACCAACATGCACACTTATTTGGTCAATTTTGGCCTATTTACCCACTATCCTAAGTTTAATTGACTTACTTGGCATCATATGAGCACACTATGACATCAACATGAGCTCACCAACACCCTCCTTTAGTCAAGGAGGCCAAGTAAGCCTTCTCCTTTAGTCGAGGAGGCTAACTGGGCTTCCTCCTTCAAACATGGAGCATTTTCGAGGTGATTTGAGTGTTATAAATGCACGTAATTTCTAAATGATTGTTACAATCCATTAACCTAAGTTGTGAAGGTGCCTCCATTCATTATTTGATTATTTTTTGTCATTATTTATGAACTAGAGCTAACACACACGCCTACAACCACTTATGATGACATGTTTACTTCAGTTAACTCCATCAGAGCTAATTGGAGTTATGGATGCGCCACCTCCTTCAGTTGGACATGTATTTACATGTGATGAGTCACTTTCAGTTAGACTTAGTCATCTATTGCACTCCATTCAGTTAGGACTTAGTGTGAGAGTCGGTTATTGATTAGGTTGGTGGTTAACTATGTGTGCTGACTGTGGCTGACATTTAGTTAAGCTACACACATCCATTCAATTCGAATGACCTCTTTGAGTATTCGAATTGTCTTGGCATTCATGCAACTTGCATGACCATTGTGTTGTATTACTTATTCTTTATTGATTAATACAGAGTTGCAACTCCTATTGCAACACCATTATGCCATTTTCATGCTTAATTTTCTAAAATCTCTTATGAGACTGTGTTTTAGTCCCTAGATTACTGTGACATATTAATATGGTATCAAAGCTCACGGCGGGACGAATCTCATTCTCTCAAAAACATGGTTTTTGATGGATCTTGCATGAAAAATTGAGCAAAAGCTCAAAATTCCAGCACTGCACCAGAAGCAAAGGCTTACCACTTAATACCCCAAGTAAAGGAATTGTTGATTAAGCTTGCTTGATCAATTATTCTGGGTGTGATGCAAAAATGAAATGTGCAGGCTGTTTGACCTTACGGTGACTTTTTTTTTGTTTTTGCAGGTACAACTTCAAATGGACTCATCAGTCCCTCTTCTCGCCCCATTCATAAGCTATTTAGAATGGAATTTGAAGATGATTGCATCTCTGAAGAGAAAAGGTATCTATGAGGCATCTATTGGACTTGGAAAATATTTTTATGAGAATGAGAATGACTGGCTTAATGACGGTGATAGAGCTTTTGGAGAAATATGTCTGGCCCTTTCTCCTAGCTTGCGCTACCTTATTGGCTCTGTTGAATACCCAAAGGATCTCTGGAAAAAAATGGACAGAATATTTGGGAAGCACAATGAGGATCATAATAGCACTTTAGAGATCACATCCAACACCACAAGAGTTCTTTACTCAAAAGTCTCAGCTTCTTCTCTCTCTGATGAAGTTGTTCAAGATGAAGAAGAAGCAAAATCTTCTACACAGTCAATTTGAATTGAAGAAAGTCTCCTTGCAGTGACTCCTTCTCTTGATGCTTTGGAAGTTTGTGAGATCTATGATATCTCATATCCTCATATGGATGAAACAGAAGAAGACATTTGAAACTATGATATTGAATAAAAGCAATGCTACACTTCCATGCAAACATTCACTCGTGATTTTCCTTTGAATTATGTGCAAAATTTGCCAGTAATTGCTTCCGAAAGTGAAGAGAAATTTGATTTTTATCCCTCTAATGTTGCCGCTGGTGTGAAAATATGTAATACCTTGGATATTTTGGAAAAAATATCAGATTACAAGAGTGATCAATTCACTCCCCATGATCTAGATCTTCCAGCAAATTCCTGCAGGATTGCATGCACCACAATTTAGAATTTTGAAGAAAACGACAACTGTGCATCCACCGTATCGGTTGACCATGATTTTGGATATGATATGAACCTTATTGGATCTGATATGATATTATTTGATATTTATTGGTTCAAAATTTCAGGTTCATAAACCTTCAGTACTGCTTGTAGCTGTTCTCATCATCGGTCTGAAGAAACAAGTACTGCAAGTCTCCTTCGAAACTGTTGCTGGGGATTTGATTTCATTTGATAGTAATGGATATGTGGTGAACCTATTTAGATCTGATTTACTTTATGATCTGATAGTATTTGGTTCAAATTTTAAAATCCAAGAGCTTTCAGTCATGCTTGTAGCTTCTCTCACCAATTTCGGTGCGAAAAATCAAGTACCACAATTTCTCTTCAAAATTGTTGTTGGGGATTCGATGTTAGTTTTCTCTTATGAGATTGATGATATTATATTTTGTGAATTATTGGATATTTATGAATCTATATGAGATTATGGATCTCAATAATTCACTCTCCATAGTCCCAGGGCTTCTCTACCTTTGGTCAGATGCTCATCTCCTCACAGAACTAGTAAAGAGGAAGACATTTTGCATCCGCCTAGACACTTGCTCCTAACACTTGGGGATGATTTTACCACTTGTGGTTTTCTGTTCAAGGATGAAATATATCAGTTTCTTGGGTGTTCCTCACATGGTTTGAATTCCCAAGAACCTTTGCGCTCTTGTTTCTGAAGGAGTACAAGAATGACAAGCCACTGCAGAGGCTTGTTTCTGCCAGAAGCAATGTGTCCCTTCTTCAAATCCCCTCATACAACAATGTTAACCGTAGAGGGGGGATCTGTGAGGAAGGATGAGCATGGAAATGATATAAACTCCTTTTCTAGCTCTCAAACCATGCAGAAAGGTTCCTTTGAGAATGGAATGAACACAAAGACAAGGACACGCTGCTGACTCGATAGACAGATAGGTGGTCGAGCCCAGTCATATATGAGCCACCAAAAACATCCTGAGACGTCATTTTCACGACCCGTAAGCTTAAAACCAGAAATGTTGTGCTACCATCTAGACTGAGCACACGCATTAGCTCCATGATGTCTGTTTAAATATATGTAAACCATAGCGGAAGTACCACGCTCTAGTTATTAGTTTTGATTATGACTGTAAAAAGTTTCAAATCCTATTTTGAGGATTAGCCTTAGGGGTCTAAGATATTATAAATAGGTCCCCCATAGAGGGGAGAAGGGTTGTATTTTCAAGAGCAGAGAGGCTCTGTATTGTAGTGGGTTTCAGTTTTTTCAGAAATGAATAAAATTGTAGAGGAGGAACGTTAAACCTCTCATGGCAAAGATTCCTATGCCATATTTTTCTTCAATAAGTGATTCCTTTATGTGATTGTTTATCATGTTTTCAATCCATTTTGTATTTTATTTCATGCTTGAGCATTAGTGTATATGGGCTACAATTCATCTCGCATGCTCTAGGTCCATTGTTCAAGAATTTTAAACATTTTCTTCTAAAGTCTTGCAGAATTCTCCTCAGTTAGGTGCTCTGTTTGATGGGTTGTCTCCTTTTGTCTACTAATCAACCTGCTAAAACCTCCATATTGAAGAAATGATGTCTATCTTCCCTCTGTCCACACACCTTCAGAATTCCTACCTCCTGCAACCTACTTTCAGACCTGATTGTTGACTCCATTTCCCAATGGTCTCCTCCATGATTGTCTGCCAAACTTTATAAAAACAAACTTGTTCTCTTCATAAATCTAACCTTCTGACTATCTTTGATTGAATATCTTGAGTATTAAGACTGTGTAAATAGTGAGAGATCCCTCTCTGATTGTATTAGGTTAGAGATACAGTCTAAAGTGGTTATGATGTTATCTCAGGATTTACCTTTCACAACCTGGGTATGTTCTGAGTGTTAACAAACTGGCGTCGTTACCGGGGACAAAGCTTCAAATCCTCCCCAAGTATGAACGACATAGTTTCAAATATGACTGTTAATGGTGAAGAACAATTAGACCATCTAGAAGGTTGTACATTTTTCACCTGGCGATTCCATTCTCAGAGATTTTATCTTTCAGTGACTCCACTGGTGACATGACCCTGGGATCAAGTTTTCAAAGAGAACCAAAAGGCTCTAATAGGGAAATGACCTCATTATAAAAATATAGAAATGCATGATCGAAGGATAAGGTACTCAAGTTTTAGTTTTCTCAAAGATGTCTTATCCTTTTTTGTAATTTGCTATCTTTTCCTTAGCTTGTCATAACAGTTTTTCATTATGCATTGCACTCAAAACAAAACCATGAATTTACTCTTGTATATCCTTCTTTACAAACTGAAAGTATTTCATATTCTCGCACATCTGATTTTGATCAAGATCCTTCATTTGAACCACATGACATTAAAAATCACCCTTGGGAGCCTCATGAAACCACAATTGATAATACACCCATTCCACATAGCTCTGTTTCTTCCACTAACCGGTACAGACCGCTTCACTTACCTCTTATTCTTCATGATTTCCCTACAAAGAACTACAAGTACCTTCCTAAGTTTGATGGAGAATCCAAGAACATTGCAACTGAAAATAATTTGCAAGCCTTGGAGCATTTCCTTGATCTCTTTGAAGTACAACATGTCGATGTCTGCAAGAGGGGTTTTTCCCAATCATTGTAAGGAGATGCTAAGGAATGGTTTAAGCACTTGCAGCCTGAATCCATCATCACATGGGAAGAGTTTTCTGAAATATTTTTGAAATTTTGGGGTAAGACAAGGACTTTGGACCAAATATTTTCAGAGTTCTATTCCCTCAAGAAAGAAGAGGGTGAAACCATGTCTAGTTTTAACATGAGATTTTCAAGATTTTACTATAACATGCAAAAGAGGATCCAACCTCTTGAAAATGATGCTAAGCTTCATTATGCAGACGCCTTTCATCCTTAAATGTCATTACTTCTTTTGGAAAGAAATTCAGTCACATTACAACACATGTTTATTGATTGTTTGGAGCTTGAAGACAATCTTAGGATGTTTAGAAAATTTTCAGACCAAGAGAGTGGTGATAAAATGGAAAATAAATTAGACTTGGTTGAGCAACATAAACACAAAGAAAAATTCTCTATGCATCTCAAACCCTCAGTAAATAGAGAAATGATCATCCCAATGATGTAAAAGAAGATGACTCTACTAATTTTTTTTATGAAAATCGCAATAGGCCTGTTACAAATTCTGGTAGTGGTGATTTTAAAAAGGATTTTGGTATGCCCATATATGATGAATATGATGATGAATGCCTGGATGTTATACTTACAAAACCAGCTATGGAATCGAGGTCCGTTAGTGAAGAAAAGTTGACTATAACCCAAATTCATAGGCCTGAAAAAATAGGGGGCAATGAGTGTACTGAAGGTGACAGTTTACCTTTGTGTTATTCTTAATTTGAACTGATAAGTCAGAGACTTAAAGCATCTAAACATAAATAGAAAGTTGAGGATATGGTACATTTTATGAACTTGTTTGAAATAGAAGATGATGAGGATGAACAATCATGTAGTCCATCTCAGTTAATGGAGAAATCAGTGGTTTGATATAAGGCATTGGATCACGAAGAAAGAGGCGAGGGTTCCCAAATAAATGCTTCTTTTAATATTTCACATTCATAATTTTCATTTCATGAATAAGGATTGTGTTTTCTTGATTCTATTGGAAAAAATAATGATATTTCTACTGAACCATATAAGAAAGGTGAAGTTTTAAATTTAGAAATTTTGAATGAAATTGTGGATATTTCATTTGAAATCAGTCATGATAGTTCCTTTTAGAGTTGTTTTGACGATCAGTTTGACAGTATGCTGGAGGAGTTACAATTTGGACATCTTTCCTATGGTAAGCAAAGGACAGAGTATGTTGAGAGTTATCATGTTTTCTACGATCCGATGGAAAAATACACGGAGAGGCTGCGTAATGGTAATGACTGGTTATATCTCTACTGTAAAGATCAATTTCTTTATTATAACCTTCCTCCATTAAGTCTGCCATCTCTGTTTTTTATCAAACATGAAGAGAGAGTTAGTTTATGGGATCGATTTCTTGATTGGCTTCATTGGAAGCCAGAGTTTACTTGATTGGGCATTTGGGATCAGTTAAGTAGGATAGGCAGGCATGAATAAGCTTGACATGGTGAGCATTTATTTTAGAAGTTTTTAATTTAGTTTCAGTTTCAAGCACTGTCCAGTTATATGTTAAAGTCTACAGTTACAGTCATTTTCAGTTTTCAGAGTATGGCCATGTGACAGTTTACAAATTGACAGGAATTTTCTTACGGAGTAGTTTAGTTTATGGTGTAGCTTAGAGAGGATTGAGGGTTCCAGAGAGAGACTGAGAGCAACCCAATGGAACTAGAACCTGGTCTACGGGGTTCTTTGCTACCTCGTTGGGATGATAACATCCCTAATGGAGCCAGCTGCTAGCGCCATGTTTCAATTTCTGAATTATGGGCTTGTAAGGTTTGAAAATGGTCCTATTTGATGAAATTTTAAGGAGACGCCTTCCAGATTATAGGGTTAGCACGTTTTTCATTGGGAGCTTTCAGATGGAGAGTGGATTGTGATCTGCGGTGATAGATATTTTCTGTATATTGAAACATGTAGTAGCGAAAATGGGGTGAAGGGTGTCAAGCATTGACGACTCAGATTCAGGATGGTGAAAATTGACGATGAAAAGAATTTCCATGGAGCAGAGATGTGAGGGAGGATTTACTTTTGAGGTTCACGAAGTTGGTTAAAGGGGAGAAGTGTTGGAGGTTTGAGATCGACACAAAACCAAATCGATGGCCCTAAATGATTCCGATCGATAAACATGTGTAGAGGGAGAAACTTTTCCAAATCATGGAATGTATTAAAATGATAAAGGATTGGATGGATGAGATAAAGGCATAGATATATCTGTGGTCATAGTCAATTCCGTGATTTGAACTAGCACGGATAAAGTCAAGATTTTGAATTGTGAAAAGTGGTGGGAGCTACAAAGATCGATGATCATGACATGAGGTCGGGGATGATCGACGGATGTGGTAAATTCCATGATGTAAAGGTTCCCAATCGATTGAATGAGGGAATATTGACGAAGTGTTAAGGTATTCAAAGTTGAATGTTCTCGATGAAGATGATTTACTGATCAACGGTCGATGTCGATTCTCCCGAATCAAGCTGTGCAGGTGGTTTGTGTTGGATTCTGGTGCAAAGATGCTTCATACCAAATACTTAGATTACAAATGAAAGGATCCACATGGAGTTGAAAAGGTTTGTTCCTTCTGGACTATGGAGATGACAATAAACTGACTGAATCTATGAAGCACCAGCATGGACAGGATCAAAATACCGCGTGGATGGACACGACAGGCATTCACGAACCCCCTAAACATTTTTGAAAATGGAAATGAAGGGAGGCCATGTACATGTGTACAATGGATACATGGTGGGTTCAGATCAATGGTCTAGAATATTTTCAACTTGATAAAGGTTGTATCCTGGTCAGGTCTGGTATAGAAAGGATATCCTCACGTAATATCTGACCAATAATCATATCCCTTGACACCATTTGTGACATGCCTCAAGTGAAAATTATGTCCACAACATCACTAGCGCTTTCGAATCTAGAGATTCGTCATGAGGCTTACATAAGAAGCAACGAGAGGTCATGAAACTTGGAGTTTTGAAGCAGCGAATCTGGCCTTTACACGAAGAAAAGGGATGCAGTTAGCCAAAAATGTTTTGAATACCACCATCAGTGTAAGTGCAAGGGAAAATAATGTCAGGCCCGAATGTTGTGATCCATATGGGAAGCGATGCAACATCAAAGGAGGTGGCATGGCTCGATTCTCAACAACAAATGGAGATCCCCATCCATGTGTCCACTCGTGTAACCATTATGATGTCTAACTAAGGAGTATGCGGTAATGTTGACCAGTCACCTCCGGGTCCATATTCATCACCCTTTATAAACGCCACCCTCCAGAGCCGCTGAAGAACAGGAGATGAGTGAACACTGAGGAGAAAATTTAGAGCGTTAATTTGCATAAGGCCTTGAGTATTCTGGAAAATTGAAATAGATGTTTGGTTTGAGAAGCTCATTTTCCAGGGAGTGTTGATGGTTGGCGAATATGCCTTTATGCTCTTGTATCATGCTGGGTTTTTACACTAGGAAAACACCAGCCATCGAGGAACAGATGTGAAGCACTTTGAGAGATATACCTATTTTAAGATAGCCATACCTCCTGCTACGCGGTGCCTGGGTTTTCATTTCCTGTGGGTGTCCCTCCAAAACCCTCGGATGAAATCACTGCCTCCAAAGCCCCGGTATGTGGTGACCATGTTTAGCAGTGACCAGTAGGAGTAAATGCTCATATTGGAAGGGTGGGTGTCCAAAGTGTTCATCACCACCTTTGTGAATTCCACTTTCCAAATTTATCTGAGGTGGTGAGGAGGTCGAAAGCGCACTCCATTGTATTTCTTGTAGGAGATCCCACATCGATGGAGGTGAGGTGTACAAGAATGACAAGCCACTGCAGAGGCTTGTTTCTACTAGAAGAAATGTGGCCCTTCTTCAAATCCCCTCATACAACAGTGTTACCCATAGAGGGGGGACATGTGAGGAAGGCTGAGCATGGAAAGGATATAAACTCCTTTTCTAGCTCTGAAACCATGCTGAAAGGTTCCTTTGAGCATGGAATGAACACAAAGAGAAGGACACACTGCTGACTCGGAAGATAGATAGGTGGTTGAGCTCAGTCAGAAATAAGCCACCAGAAACATCCTGAGACATTTTTTTCACGACTCACAAGCTCAGAACAAGAACCATCATGCTGCCATCCAGACCTAGCACGTGCATTTTCTCCATGATGTCTGTTTAAATGTATGTAAACTATGGTTGAAGTACTACAATCTAGTTATTAGTTTTGATTATGACTGTAAACATTTTCAGATCCTATTTTGAGGATTACCCTCAGGGGGTTGAGACATTATATATAGCCCCCCCACAGAGGGGAGAAGGGCTGGTTTTTCAAGAGCAGAGAGGCTCTATATTGTAATGGGTTTTAGTTTTTTCAGGGATGAATAAAATTTCAGAGGAGGAACGTTAAACCTCTCATGGTAGAGATTCCTGTGCCATCTTTTTCTTCAACAAGTGATTTCTTTATGTGACTGTTTATCTTGTTTTCACTCCATTTTGGATTTGATTTCATGCTTGAGCATTAGTTTGTATGGGCCATAATTCATCTGGCATGCTCTAGGTCCATTGTTCAAGAATTTTAAACATTTTCTTATAAAGTCTTGCAGAATTCTCCTCAGTTAGGTGCTATGTTTGATCGGATGTCTCCTTCTGTCCGCTAATCAACCTGCTAAAACCTCGAGATTGAAGAAATGGTGTCTATCTTGACTCTGTCCACACACATTCAGACTTCCTACCTCCTGCAACCTACTTTCAGACCTGATTTTTGACTCCATTTCCCAATGGTCTCCTCCATGATTGTCCCACAGACTTAATAAAAAAAAACTTGTTCTATTCAGAAATATGACCTTCTAGCTGTATTTGATTGAATATATTTAGTATTAATACCATGTAAATAGTGAGATATCCCTCTCTTATTGTATTAGTTTAGAGATACAGTCTAAAGTGGTTATGATGTTACCTCAGGATTTACCTTTCACAACCTGGGTGCATTCTGAGTGTTAACAAACTGGCACCGTTATCGGGGATGAACCTTCGAATCCTCCCTAGGTATGAATGACATAGTTTTAGATCTGACTGTTCATGGTGAACAACAATTATACCATCTAGAAGGTTGTACATTTTTCACTAGGCGACTCCATTCTTAGGAATTTACCTTTCAGTGACTCCATTGGTGACATGACCCTGGCATCAAGTTTTCAAAGAGAACTGGCAGGATCTAATAGGGAAATGAGCTCATTATAAAAATATAGAAATGCATGATTGAAGGATAAGGTACTCAAGTTTCATTTTTCTTGAAGATGTCTTATTCTTTTTTATAAATCTTTCGCTATCTTTTCCTAAGCTTGTCAAAACATTTTTTCATTATGCATTGCACTCAAAACAAAACCATGAATTTACTCCTGTATATCCTTCTTTACGAACTGAAAATGTTTCATCTTTCTCACACATCTAATTTTGATCAAGATCCTTCATTCGAACCACATGACATTAAATTTTTTTCTTGGGAGCCTCATGAAACCACAGTTGATAATACACCCATTCCGCATAGCTCTGTTTCTTCCAATATTCCTAAATGGTACAAACCACTTCACTTACCTCTTATTCTTCATGACTTCCCTACAAATCACTACAAGTACCTACCTAAGCTTGATGGAGAATCCAAGAACCTTGCAGCTGAAAAGCATTTACAAGCCTTTGAGCATTTCCTTGACCTCTTTGAAGTAGAACATACCGATGTCTGCATGAGGGATTTTTCCCAATCGTTGCGAGGAGATGCTAAGGAATGGTTTAAGCACTTGCAGCCTTAATCCATCATCACATGGGAATATTTATCTGAAATATTTTTGAAATTTTGGGGTAAGAGAAGGCCTTTGGACCAAATACTTTCAGAGTTCTATTCCTTGAAGAAACAAGAGGGTGAAACTATGTCTAGTTTTAACAAGATATTTTCAAGATTTTACTATAACATGCCAAAGGGGATCCAACCTCTTGAAAATGATGCTAAGATTCATTATGCAGTTGCCT
The DNA here is from genome assembly GCA_001517045.1 of Pseudotsuga menziesii. Taxonomy (NCBI): domain Eukaryota; kingdom Viridiplantae; phylum Streptophyta; class Pinopsida; order Pinales; family Pinaceae; genus Pseudotsuga; species Pseudotsuga menziesii. Next base: position 28,915 of record LPNX010381464.1, read on the forward strand.
TTCATTCTGGAATGTCATTACTTCTTTTGGAGAGAAAGTCAGTCACATTACAACACATGTTTATTGATTGTTTGGAGGTTGAAGATAATCTTAGGATGTGTAGAAATTTTTTAGACCAAGACAGTGGTGATAAAATGGAAAATAAATTAGACTTGGTTGAGCAAAATAAATAGAAAGAAACATTCTATATGCATCTCAAACCCTCTCTTAGTAAATAGAGAAATGATAAGCCCAATGATATAAAAGAAGATGGCTCTACTAATTTGTTTTTTGAAGATCGCAATAGGCCTTTTAAAATTTTGGTAGTGGTGATTTTAAAAAGGATTTTGGTATGCCCATATATGATGAATATGAGGATGAATTCCTGGATGTTATACTTACAAAATGAGATATGGAATCGAGGTCCGTTTGTGAAGAAATGTTGACTGTAATCCAAAGTCAGAGGCCTGAAAAAATAGGGGGAAATGAGTGTATTGGAGGTGACATTTTACCTTTGTGTTATTCTTCATTTGAACTGATAAGACAGAGGCTTAAAGCCTATAAACTGAAATAGAAACTTGAGTATATGGTACATTTCATGAACTTGTTTGAAATAGAAGATGATGAGGATGAACAATCATGCAGTCCATCTCGGATAATGGAGAAATCAGTGGTTTGCTATAAGGCATTGGATCACAAAGAAAGAGGTGAGGGTTCTCAAATAAATGCTTCTTTTAATCTTTCACATTCAGAAATTTCATCCCATGAAGAAGGATTGTGTTTGCTTGATTCTGTTGGAAAAAATAATGATATTTCTACTGAAACATATAAGAAAGGTGAAGTTTTAAATTCAGAAATTTTGAATAAAATTGTGGATATTTCATTTGAAATCAGTCATGATAGTTCCTTTCAAATTTATTTTGAAGATTAGTTTGACAGTATGCTGGAGGAGTTACATTTTGGACGGCTTTCCTATGGTAAGCAAAGGACAAAGTATGTTGAGAGTTGTCATGTTTTCTACGATCCGGTGGTAGAATACATGGAGAGGCTGGGGAATGGTAATGATCGATTATATCTCTACTGTAAAGATCAATTCATTTATTATAATGTTCTTCCATTAAGTCTGTCATCTCTGTTTTTGATCAAACATGAAGAGAGAGTTTGTTTATGGGATCGATTGCTTGATTGGCTTCATTGGAAGTCGGGGTTTACTTGATTCGACATTTGGGCTCAGTTAAGTAGGATAGGTAGGCATGAATAAGCTCGTCATGGTGAGCATTTATTTCAATAGTTTTTATTTTAGTTTCATTTTCAAGCACTACCCAGTTATAGGTTTAAGTCTGTAGTTATAGTCATTTTCAGTTTTCAGAGTATGGCCAGGTGACAGTTTACAGATTGACAAGAATTGCTTATGGAATAGTTCAGTTTATGGTGCAACTTAGAGCAGATTGAGGGTTCCAGAGAGAGATCGCGAGCAACCCAATGGACATGGAACCTATTCTACGGGGTTCTGTGCTACTCACTGGGAGGATAACATTACTAATCAAGCCAATTGTTAGCATCATCTTTGAATTTCTGAATTATGGTGATATATCTTTTATGTATATTGAAACATGCAGTAGTGGAAATGGGGTAAAGGGTGGTGAGCTTCGACGATTTAGATTCAGGATGGTGAAAATCGACGATGGAAAGCGTTTCCGTGGAGCGGAGATGTGAGGGAGGATTTACTTTTGAGGTTCGTGAAGTTAGTTAAAGGGGAGAAGTGTTGGAGGTTCAATATCAATGCAAATCCAGATCGATGACCCTAAATGATTCTGCTCGATAAACATGCACATAGGGAGACACTTTTACAAATTGTGGAATGTATAAAAAGGAGAAAGGATCGGACGACTGAGATAAATGTGGAGATAGATCTGTGGTCGTAGTCAATTCCATGATCTGAACTAGCACGGATAAAGTGGAGATTTTGAATCGTGAAAAGTGGTAGGGGCTACAAAGATCGATGATCATGACACAAGGTCGGGGCTGATTGATAGATGTGGTAAATTCCATGATGTTAAGGTGCCCAATCGATTGAATGAGGGAATATCAACGAAGTTTTAAGGTCTTCAGAGTTGAATGATCCCAATGAAGATGAGTTACTGATTAATGGTCAATGTCGATTATCCTGAATCAAGCTGTGCAGGTGGTTAGTGTTGGATTTTGGTGTGAAGATGCTACGTACCAAATGCTCAGATTGCAAAGGAAAGGCTCCACGTGGATTTGAAAAGGTTTGTTCCTTCTAGACTGTGGAGCTGATGATAACCCGACTGAATGTATGAAGTGCCAGCATGGACATGATCAAAAGACCGCGCGGATGGACAAGGCAGGCATTCACGAAACCCCTGAGCATTTCTGAAAATGGAAACAAAGGGAGGCCATGTACACGTGTCCGATGGATATTGGATGGGCTCGAATCAAGGGCAGAGAATATTTTGAACCTGATAAAGGTTGTATCCTGGCCAGGTCTGGTACATAAAGGATATCCTCACGTACAATCTGACCAATAATCATATCTCTCGATGCCATTTGTGACATGCCTCAGGTGAAAATGATGTCCACAACATCACCATCCCTCCCGACTCCTGAGATCTGTCACGAGGCTTACGTAAGAAGCAATGGGAGATCATGAAACTTGGATTTTTGAAGCGGCGAATCTGTCCTTTACACGAAGAAAAGGGATGCAGTTAGCTAAAACTATTTTGAATACCACCATCAGCGTAAGTGAAATGGCAAAGAATGTTAGGCCCAAATGCCATTATGCATATGGGTAGCGACACAACATCAAAGGAGGTGGCATGGCTAGTGCTAGTGGCAAAAATTGTTCTTAGACCACTAAAGACCAAGCAACCACAATCTCAATAAATAAAATTAAGTAAAACATGTTTTTAGGGTTTTGGTTTTGCAGTTTGTAAACAAGAGGGTAAAAAATCATAAGGCTAAGACAAACACTAAATCATGCAACTATTAAATACTGAGATGTATCATATATGAAGCTTAAACCAAAAAAAAATAAACGCATTACTGAATTTCATCCACAGCTCACAAGCATTTCATGAGAAATAACATTAAACAGGAAATGAATTTATAAACTAAGTGATTAAACCAATCAGAAATGAAACCAGCAGATAAGATAAACAGGGCTTATAGTTTGCATATATACCATAATCAGTAATTCAAAATACATAAGAGTTTCTGAAACTTAACTCTGAATAGTAGCTAACAGCCTCCCCTTGTACAAAAATTCCAACCTTTAGTCTTTCTTTCGTCTTACTTTTATCTTAGTTACCCAAAAATAGTTACATAACTAAAAATACTGCTTTTTAGGTCATACTACCGAATTACTTAACAAAAATAGAGTAATACATATTAAACTAACTTTTTTCAAAGAATAACTAATAACCACTATCATTTAAAGCATTTTACAAATCCTTAGCAGCCTATGCCAAAAGAGCTATCCCTTCCAAAGCTCGAGTCTTCTTTCTTGTTTTCTGATGGTCAGCTTCCAGGTCTTCAACTCTTTTTGAAAGCTTTTGATTTTACTGTGTTAGGTCTTGAATAGTTTGCTTCAATTCTGCATACAGACTTTGTGTCTGTCTTTTCCTTTTCAAAGCTTCCTTAGAGACTGCAATTAACTCTTGATAATGGCTATTGACCTCCTCTAAATCCTCTCTTAATCTCCTGTTAGTAGCTACTAACCCCTAATTTGTTTCATGCAGGTATTCTATCTGATATTTGTATTGTTTAATACTTCTCTGCAAATTTTCATTCTCTGAATCAATACACTTTCCTTCTGAAACTGGATGCATTCCTTATGGCATCCAAGGGATATTCAATTTCTTAAAGATCTCTTCATCCTCCTCTTGCTGCTCTGTCATAGCTACAATAGCCCTTCGAGATTCATTAACTTCAAAACTGCATTGGGCTGATGGTTCTGCAATCTTTTCTTTCTCTGCACAAAAACTTGTTATGACTGAATGTTGCTTCATTGAATCATCTTGATGATGGTCTAAGACTACTTTCCTTCGAAATTATTTTAACATTTCTGAAATTTTGGTTTCAGTAAAGGATAACTTATCCTCTGAAATAACATGTTTCTTACCCTTCATCTCCTTTACATTTAAATCTTCATTCTCTTCTAACTCTTCTTGGGATGTCGAGTCTTGTATCACTATAATTTTCTTCTGAGCTAACTTAGGGTTTAGCAATTTTTTCATATTCAATCTTAATTTATTCTTGGGTCTAGTCTTAGGCCTCCAACCTACCCCAATCTCCCCTACCATGCTCAAATTTTTTGCTTGATGTTTGATAGAGGCTAGCTGAACTACCTTTCTTTTGATTCCTCGTGACATTACCCCTTCTTCAGACTGTTCCTATAAATCTTGTTCAGTGTCATCCCTAGCTTCATCAAACAATGGACTTTCCTTTTCTATTGACTGTACTCCCACAGGGACTTGTTCCTGTTCTATCAAACTTTCATTTACTTCTTGGTTTACTTCTTCATGAAGGATATCTTCTACATGCTCCAAATCCTGCATTTGTCCCTTTGATATTTCATCTTCCTCAACATTATTCTGTAGTTCATTTTCAACATTTTCATCCCTTTGGGTCATAGACTTTCCTTGCACACTATCTTCTTCTATCTTGACTATGACCTTTTTCTTCAATTTCTTGACTAAATTATGTCCTTTATTCAGCTGCCTTTTCTTTGATTGGTCTTCTTTCTTAGATTGAAACCCAAACTAGAATAGAAAATAGTCCCAGGTTTTTTCCTTCTTTTGGAGCATAGTACTTATGATTAGCTTTATTAGAACATGATGAAATATGGACTGTTTAGTATGGTCTTGATGCTCCTTTACTCTGCTGGACATCTTCTGTAGACTCTTTAGGAAAAAGAAAGGAAGGTTCATCTTTGCTTCATGATTAAGATGCTGCAAAAAACTGAAATGATACTTAAATACAAATGCATATCTTCCTTCACAAGTTACATAACTTTACAAAATTTTAATTTTTTCTCTTCATTCTGGTTTGAATTTCTGGATATGCACTCCTTTACCCCAGTCTGCAACAAAATTTGGAAGCAAGTAATTCTGTGAATCAAAGGTAAAAGGTACCTTCTTGAACCAATATTCACCTTCATCAGGGATCCCTGTAGCCTCTGCTATTAGTTCTCTGGTCAGCTCAATATTTAGGGTGTCAAAGGTAACTATGTCATTATCCAATCCCTGAGAAAACTTATATGAAACTTCTATGTGATGTCCATCAATCTTCTCAAAATAGTTTAACCATCCTGCTTCTAAAAATAACCTTGCATAGTCAGGGAAATCTTGAACCCAAGACATATATGAGGGTTCAACTCTGTTTGTTTTCCCACTCATTAAAGGAAATTTCAACTCAAAATGGGCCTCCTAAAAAAAATTAATGAAATAATAGTTAAAATAATAAAATAATATTTATTAATTTTGGAGGAAAAAAAGAAAAAAAACTATCATTTGGTTTGTATTTTCGACATATCTCCCCGTGTTTTTACTGAAATTTCGATCAGGAGAGCTCATTGGATGCGGAATTAAATTCCGTATCCAATGAGTACCCACTCGGAATACTTTCGACGGACCCCGCTACCCCAAAAACAAGAAATACCTGAAAAACAAGAAATACGAAAAAATAGTTTTTTTTTTATGATACCTATCCCCAAATTTATATTAAAAAAGTGTTTAAGACCTATACGACATTTCAAATTTAAAAAAATTTCATTGGCTAACACATGATGACATGGAATTTGAGTTAAAGTTAAAAGGCCCATTTTGAGTTGAAATTTCCTCTAATGCCTCTTCATTCTGGATAATTGAACTTAAAAATTGCTTCCTTCAGTAAAGAACTTAACTTTATTCAAATATTTGCAATTTTAACAGTCAATCATATGTTGAGAAAACTAAACCCTTGAGCTAAATTTTACTTCTCAAACTGATAAGTATTTTAACTCTATTGACAGAGAAAATTTGACATTGAGCAAAAATTGAGTTTATACACTAGCATTCTTAGTTAATCTCCATAACTAATCTTCTGTAAGTGTGAACCCGAATACATGGAATATGATACTAATTCGCTTCATACCTGTCTGAATAATGGATTTAGTTGCTAGAAATATGCTTTTCTGTCTTCCCAGGTGTCCAATTTCATTCTTAAGTCTTTCTCTGACCGCCACGACAGTGTTAAACAGTTATCTTGAAAAGACCTAAATTGTCGACCTTCTTCAATCTTCGATCACAAACTTATAGATCTTGCCACGACTTCTATGATCTTCATGCGTTCAAGAATGCGTAGCCAATGACGAATTTTCCTCATTGTGCATAATCATTATGGTTCCACTACTCTGTATCTCATAACTTCCAAACAACCGCAACTCACCCAAATGATTGCTTTCCTGATCTCATAACACTCGTCACAATGATTATTGTGGCTGAAAACATGTATCAAACTCATCAACAAGTGTGAAAGACTTCTCCTATGCACGAATTTTGAAAATTTCGAGCCAAAATCATGATTTTTCAGATAGCACGATTTTCTTGTAGCGTGCGTGTTTACCATTTCTGAGCTTGCGCTACAAGAATATCTTTTTTAATAATTTTCAAAACAAAACTCATAGAAAAGGGTTAAAATTTGGTTAAATGGATTTAAATAAAACCTTATGATATTTTTTAAAACCTTTAAGTCATATATACATCCTACAAGCCCCTAGAAACCATAAATTTCACTAAGTAAAACCAAAATTGGAAAAAACCTATGAAATCAACTATAAGTATAAGCATAAAATCATAGAAAAATTTGAAGGAACCTAAAGTCAAAACTTAAAAATGAAAGAAAGACCATGTTTTAAAAAACAAGCAAATGCTTTAAAATGAGAAACAAAAACAAGCTATAACAGCTGGATTCTCAACGACAAATGGAGATACCCATCGACATGTCCACTCGTGTAACCATTATGATGACCAACTAAGGAGTGTGTGGTAATGTTGACCATTCATCTTCGGGTCCATATTCATCACCCTATATAAATGCCACCTTCTGAAGCCACTGAAGAATAGGAGATGATTGAATGTTGGGGAGAAAATTCAGAGCGTTAATTTGCATAAGGCCTTGAGTGTTTTGGAAAATTGAAATGGCTGTTTGGTTTGAGAAGCTCATTTGTCAGGGACTGTTTGTGGTTGGAGAATATTCCTTTATGACCCTATATCATCCTGGGTGTTTACACTAGGAAAACACCAGCCATCGGGGAACATATGTGAAGCACTTTGAGAGATATACCTGTTTTCAGATAGCCATACCTCCTATTGCGCGGTGCCTGGGTTTTCATGTATTGTGGGTGTCTCTCAAGAACCATCGGATGCAATCACTGCCTCCAAAGCCCCTGTACATGGTGAACATGTTTATAAGTTTGTGAATTCCACTTGCCAACTTTATCTGAGGTGGTGAGGAGGTCAAAAGCGCACCCCATCGTATTTCCTGTAGGAGATCCCACCTTGAGGGAGGTGAGTAGTACAAGAATGACAAGCCACTGTAGAGGCTTGTTTATGCTAGAAACAATGTGGCCCTTCTTCAAATCCCCTCATACAACAATGTTACCCATAGAGGGGGGAGCTATGAGGAAGGTTGAGCATGGAAAGGATATAAACTCCTTTTCTAGCTCTGAAACCATGTAGAAAGGTGCCTTTGAGCACAGAACAAACACAAAGAGAAGTACACACTACTGACTCGATAGACAGACAGGTGGTCGAGCCCAGTCAGAAATGAGCCACTAGAAAAATCCTGAGATGTCGTTTTCATGACCCGCAAGCTCAGAACCAAAAACATTGTGTTTCCATCCAAATCGAGCGTGCACATTAGCTCCATGCTGTCTGTTTAAATATATATAAACTATTGCAGAAGTACCACGCTCTAGTTATTAGTTTTGATTATGACTTTAAACAGTTTTGGATCCTATTTTGAGGATTAACCTCGGGGTTCTAAGACATTATAAATAGCCCCCCCACAGAGGGGAGAAGGGTTGGGTTTTCAAGAGTGGAGAGGCTCTGTATTGTAATGGGTTTCAATTTTTTCAGAGATGAATAAAATTGCAGAGGAGGAACGTTAAACCTCTCATGGCAGAGATTCCTGTTCCATCTTTTTCTTCAATAAGTGATTTCTTTATGTGACTGTTTATCCCATTTTCACTCCATTTTGTATTTGATTTCATGCTTGAGCATTAGTGTATACGAGCCAGAATTCATCTCACATGCTCTAGGTCCCTTGTTCAAGCATTTTAAACATTTTCTTTTAAAGTCTTGTAGAATTATCCTCAGTTAGGTGCTCTGTTTGATGGGTTGTCTCCTTCTTTCCACTAATCAACCTGCTAAAACCCCCAGATTGAAGAAACAATGTCTATATTGCCTCTGTCCACACACCTTTAGACTTCCTACTTTCTGCAACCTACTTTCATACTTGATTGTTGATTCCATTTCCCAATGGTCTCCTCCATGATTGTCCCGCCAAACTTTATAAAAGGAAACCTGTTCTATTCAGAAATCTGACCTTCTGACTGTCTTTGATTGAATATATTGAGTATTAAGACTGTGTAAATAGTGAGAGATCCGTTTCTGATTGTATTATGTCAGATATATAGTCTAAAGTGGTTATGATGTTATCTCAGGATTTACCTTCCACAACCTAGGTACATTCTGAGTGTTAATAGAACATATCTTAATGTGAAATACATAGTTTGAAAATCCAACCCACTGCCCGAACGATGTGATAATTAATTCACGAGAGACCACCTCCACTCAATTGTTAATTCATGAGTCTAGTTGTTTTCATCCCTTCAATTATGGGATAGAAATCTATCCATACCAGAGAGTAAGAGAAATATATAGAAACTGAAATTTTTTCTTGGGTAGTAGAATACCTTTAATTTAGTTTTAAATGTAGACAACTAATGTTTAGAGACTTCAAAAATCATTTTTAAATTTTGCCAGTTGGGAAATCTATATCTGATATCATGGACAAGTGAAGCCAAGTGTATACTAACTAGGGGTTCTCAAAATAAAAAAATGTTTTTATAGATAGGTTATGAGAAACATTTAGTCGATCATTACAGTCTAGTCAGAATCTATTTAAAATAATTAGCAAAGTACTTCCATTTACAATCATTTTTTGAGAAATATACATTTTTTTTGGATGTATTAAGCTCATATATTTGGGCAGGGTTTCTGTCAAGGTCTCAATTATGAGGTTTTTATGTGAATTATTATAGTTTTCTATATATGCAAAGGAATATTAGTACATGATGTAATTGGCCCTGAATTCTTAAATATGAAAGGATTTCTATCAACAATAGTGAATCCATTCATGCCGCTCACAACAAATTTTCTAGACCATATCCTTTTGTCTTTGATGAATAGAAATCGGTTGATAAAGAGGATGATGTAAGCCATTTCATAAGCTATTTACTAGTTGATGACACTCTATATGAGTTATATGGGTTGAAAGGAAGGCCCATTATTATTGGACAATATAATGAAGTTTGGCATAGTTTGGAATGGTTAAAGAAAACATGGGCATGTTGTCCTATCTAATCCTCATACAACAATCAAAATGAGTCCTAGGCACATTCCTTGATGACCTTGACATATTTTGATACTCCTAACAACCTAATTAATTGATATGGGATATTGTTGGTTAGTTCTGGTATTTGTTAGCCTCAAACAACAATAGAAAAAATATGTCCCAGCCTTCAAAAACCATAAATCAACCAAATCCAAGTTTTAGTGTGTTCTGGGTACAATTTTGACAAGATGGTAAAGTGGATAAAACTCAGACCTGGGCACTTTTGAGAATTAGTATCGGTAGTAAACAATCGATATTTGAGAAATAAATCCATGTTGTTGGGAACATACTAGGGCCTAAAATAAATTCTCAGCCCTATTTGATCCCCTAATCAACAATGATATAATTTTAGGCTAAATTTGAGGACAAACCTATGCATCAAAATTGAATTTTTGGAAATCTAAGTGCTTCTATGGACTAAATCAGTAGCAAGAACCATTTCTTCTTGAATTTGGAAAACCCATGAACCTCAAATCAAGCATATTCATTTCACTGTGCCCGTGATGCATTGTCCTATGTGTGATGGGCTGTGATATTCTTCCATCTACAGTTCTAGTATCTAACCTATTTTATATTTTCCATTGGTATTGACACCTATAGTATCAGTAAATTATTCTCTGTAATATATTTCGATTTTGATGACATCAAATGACGATGAGAAAATTGCAGTTTATGTTTTGTGTATTGAATATTTTAATTTTTTGTGTTTGATCATCATTTGACACTTATATTGATATAGTAACTAGCTGTATCCATATGAACGAAAGATATATCATCAAAGGAGTGTTATACACCCAACACTAGGTTCATTATTGGGGCTCTTAGAACATTTTCAATTATGCTTCTGTTATTGGCCCAATTCATCCAAAGATTGGAATCTCCAAAGACTTTCAGATGATTGTGTTCTGATTATTTTGTTGTCTTCATCAAATCCAGAGTGCATAAAATTAGCTCTATTGTTGGTTCACATGTCCTGCCTTTGATTTTGGCATGTTTCGTGTCAGATAATTGTAACAACATGTCATACATGTCCTGTTTTCGAGAATCACATGACTTGGCTTAAAAGTTGATCAACTGAACTTTTTTTCACAATCCAGTGATTGTATAACTTGATAATTTAATATCATATATTGAAACATCTCTATACCTCAGTATTCTCAGGCAATGTCCTTATTCATGATGAAATCTATTTTGGTATGATAATGTAAAATTTCATGTCAAAGGTATGAAAACTTACAAGTTATAAGTAGATAGAATCAGTTTTGAAGATGGGAGGATTTTTTAGTTTTCTCCGAAGATGCACAGTGTCATAAACAAAAGTTGCAGCATACAAGTTTAATTTTCAAGTCGATTAAAATTCTAAAGTTATTATTTGTAAACGAAGTCTTCTGGTATCCAATTATTTTTTGGGATAGATAATTAGAGAAGAGAATTTATCAATGTTTAATGAACAACCATAGGAAGTAGGCCAATGGGACTGAAAGAGATTAAAGTGTACTGACCACTATAATGAGGAGTCTTTTAAATCTTTACTGTAAAGTTGGATTGTTTTGTCACTATGATTAATAATAACGCTGTATTGGGAGACATGTTGCAAAATGGAATGAGAGGAGCATTTGGATAAACTCAGGGATCCTGTGCAGGTGTGGCCATAGGCCAAGTCCTTATTTTAGTCCGGTGCATGAACAATCACTCAAATCATGCCCAAGAAGCTCTACTTTGGGCCAAGCTCAAGTTTCATAGGAGACATAAAATCATTGTCAGCAGAAAATGGTATCTTGCATTAATCCCAATTCTATATATTTTTAATGCCTAATTACTATACATGAATTAATTTATTGTTATTCATCTTTTAGGGGTTTCACTAAATTCACTCGGCGTGACAAGATCAGATAGTAGTACAAGTAAGAATATGTGACAAGAGTTAGTTATTGAATGCAGGTGCTGTATCGTCCGACCTGCCCGTGGATTGTTATCACTTCTCTATGTGAAGCTGATACATTGGTAAAAGGTGGGTAGATGGGTGCCTGGTTGTTAGCAGGTCCTAACATGAAAGCAGGTAGGCGTTTCCTACCTAGAAATGATGTCATAATCCATAACAAGTATCTAGGTTTGAGCCTAATATGGAACTTACTATAGCTGAATTTGTAGTTTTTGGATTGAATGGGTGTGATTTTGAGATGATGTTGTTAGAAGCTCAACGTAGCAACCTTTTGGGCTGTTCACCACTTAGGCTTAGTATGTTTTGCATTATATATGCAATTACTTTGAAGGTGATCTCATTAAACAACCTTCTAGTTTTCCTTTTGTAGTCAGTCTCATATGCCAAGAAAATCTTGTGGGAGAAATGTTGGAATAGGTAAGCAAAGGATAAATGTGTGTTTGTTGTATTCAAAATCTGCTGAAATAGTCCATACTACCAAATTTCAGCACTCCCTAGTTCCAAAAGCCAAAATGTTTTAAAGAGTAAGGGTAATTTGCTTGTACTATTAGTTGTAATCGCTGGATTCTCCATCAAATATGAAATAAAGACAATTTTATGTTTAGGATTTTATTTTTGGTACTTTTGACTACATGAATACAACCTCCGTAGGCACATTGTTTTCGAGCCAGATGCTGCAACAAAGGGTAAGTGGGTATCTTGAAAAATTCCAGTAGTTTCAAATGCGATATTAGATTTCATGGGGAGTGTTTATTGATAATTGTGTATGAAAATGGCAGATCCTGCAATGGAAACACTAAACAAGAAGGCACTAGCATCCATCAACAACAATAGGAGGGCCTTGGGTGATATTGGCAATTTGGTGGGAGCTCTGAACGCCAATTGCAATATCAACAAAGATGGTGTCACAGAGTATGTTGTTTGATGTTATTTAGTATTTATTATGTCATATAACAAATCAACTCCCTGCTAATGGCCTTGTCTGCTTGCAATTGGATTTATGTTTTTGCAGTTCTATTGTTCTATTTGGTGTTTTCTGCCTCAAATATTCTCTCCTAAACTTGTGGACTAACTACTATTTCAGGAGGTCTCGAGTAAACATGGTTGTCAATGTCAACAAGGTAGAGAGTTCCAGTACTCAGGTAAGTTTAAACATAGCCAGTTAGTAACCCTACAGATTGTTTTCTAGTATAATTGTTGAAAAGGGTTTAGGTTATTTTTTTAAGGATAACCTTCAGTGCAATTGAACTAGCAACCAAAAAAACCTCTATGCTGTCAACCTATTTCCTGATCTTTCTGTACAGTATTGTATTTTCTATGCTTATTTAGTTTGTTTCCTTTATTTTATTCCAAGGATCTCATTCTATTCTCTATTTTCTGTGAGCCTGAGTAGGAGACCTCACAAAATCTCTCTCATTTGATTACAACAATCCCAAGTAGAGATTGTTGTTAAGGAAGAAGAAAATTCAGAGGCAGGAGAATTTTGGGTAAACAAACAGAGGCACACTATCAGAAAGGAGCCACAACTATGCCACAACTATGCAGAAGGATACTGTCATTTCTGTCAGTGATAGCAATGACTCAACTGCACAAGATGGTGGATTTAAAAGGCCTAGTCAACTAAAAATGAGGAAAACCCGAGTACAATCACTGAATGCAATGCTAACAATTCAAAGAGAGGTATGTAACATTGCTTTACTTGCTATTAACTCTCTGATACTTTTCTTGTTTATCCCTATCTCAAATCCAAATATGCATGAGCCAAAGGTACCCACATACACACCCAATTACTAGCAGGTTTTATAGACTTAAGATATCTCTGTGTTTATTATGATGTAAGTGGGATAAATATGATCAATAATTTTGATAAGGATAATTTGAGGATGCATGCAGGGACTTCCATGAGGTTCTCCCAGCTAGTATTGATGATGGAGATCTTGAAAACCAATTAGAACTTGTTGAATGTGTTGAAGATATATATAACTTCTACTAGAATCTTGAGGTGCATTTCTTTGTTAATGATTGTAGTATTTAGGGAATTCTAAGGTTTTTTTTTTTTCTAGTAAATATTTGTAGCACTATATGTACACATAATGAGCTGCATACATCTAGATTATATGACAAGGGAGGTTGAAATCAATGAGAGCATGAGGGAAATATTGAGTGATTGGTTGATAGAGTTACAAATATTTTCCCATGCTAGTTTCATTTACTATCAAGGCCAAGACTAGAAGATGTTTATATGGGCTATTTCTTAGGCTTGATATCAAAATCTTAAAATTTTCAGGTGCATCTGAAATTTGAATTGATGGGGAAAAACATTGTATCTCACTATGAACATTATTGATAGATACCTTTCTATTCACATTACCACAAGGAGGAAATTACCATTAGTGGGTATCACTGCAATGCTTATAGCTTGCAAATATGAAGAAATATGGCCTTCAAAGTTAAGACGACTTACATATATCCATAAGGATTGGTGTAAGGAAACATTTAGTGTATAGATCTAGTTAATAAAGGATGTGGTTGGTTCTTGAAAGGTAAATATTATATACAAACTTACACACAATTAATAGGGGAAACACCAATCTCAGTTCCCTCTCCATATGTATTCCTCATCAGGTTTCTGAAGGCAGCTGGTCTTGAAAAAATGGTGAATGTTTATTTTATATTGTTGGAATAATCCTCTACTACATTGATCAAATCTGCTTTCAAAATGATTTGGAAAATCTTCTTGGTTTAAACTTTTCTTCTGGTCTAATATTATTCTGTCGTACTATTGAGTGCTTTAGATGGAAAATATGTCATTCTTCTTGGTTGAGCTCTGTTTTCTTCATCATATAATGATCGAATATAGTCCATCTAAGATTGTTGATGCTGCTGTCTACACTGATCAATGCACTTTGAAGAAGGATCCATGTTGGAGTAAAACACTTGCCCTTTTCACAGGCTACTATGAAGAAGACATCAAGTAAGTCTTCTAGCTTATAAGGCATCTTCCTTTATGAAGACTATGCAGACAACTTAGATTATTTCAACAATTATAGGTATGCAATCTGTAGATTATAACACCCAAACATAGTTGATCAGTTACAATCAATACATTGTGCATTGATATACTATATGTTGGAACTTGGAACTAATCTACTCACATTCTGTCTATCTAATACATGCTATTATAAAGATTGAATTATGTGCACATCGAACTATCTGGGGTGTGTGAACCTTTAGTCAACTATGTACATATTGAGATAATAAAATTTATTTGACTTGTCCTAGGGAATGTGCACATTTAATGGTCAACATCCACCTGAATTCAATAGGGAACGAGTTGAGAGTTGTTCATAAGAAGTATTTAGTTCCAGTCTTTGGTTGTGTTACTTTCCTACGCCCTACCAACTTACCTGTTGAAGATAATTGCAGCTCCAACAACCATGCTGTCATTTCTGTTAGTGATAGCATAGATTCATGTACACAAGAAAGCAGATTAATAACATATATCCAACTGAAAGCAAGGAAACCCATAACACAATCATTGAATGCAATGCTAGCAACACAAAGTAAGGTCTATCTTAACACTTAAGTTGTATTGGTTCACTGATCTTATCTAGAATTGGTTCAAATATAAACATACATAGACCAAAGGCACCCACATATACATACATTTACTATTGGATTTTATAGTCTTAAGCTTGATTTGTGTTTATTTATGATGTTAAGTGGGACAAAAATTATTAATAATATTGATAAGGGTATTTCAGGATACATGCAGGGACTTTCATGAGGTTCTCCCTAGAATTGATGATGGAGAGCTTGAAGACCAATTGGTAGCTGTTGAATATGTTGAAGATATTTACAAGTTCTACTGGAAGATTGAGGTATGTTTCTCTGCCAATGAATGTAGTTTTTTGTGAATTGAAAGGTAAATTTATATTTTCCTTAAGTAAAAATTGGTAGCCCCATATTGCAGACTGTTAGTTGTGTAACTCCATATGATATGACAATGCAGGTTGAAATCAATGAGAAGATGAGGTAAGTCTTAATTGATTGGTTAATAGAGGTACAACTATGTTCCTATGCTAGTTCCATTTTCTTTTAAGATTAGATCTAGAAGACGTTTATATGGGCTATTTCTTAGTCTTGACTTCAAAATATTAAATTTTCAGGTGCATGTGAAATCTGGACTAATGCCATAGAAATTGTATCTCACTATGAACATCATTGATAGATATCTTTCTACTGAGACTGTTACAAGGAGGAAATTACGTGGAAATTAGAATTATTAGGGATCAGTACAATTCATATAGCTTGCAAATACGAAGAAATATGGCCTCCAAAGGTAGGATGACATATTGAAATTCATAGAGAACCAGTTAGTAGTTAATAGAAGACCCGTTGGGGTCTTGAAAAGTACATACACACTTGCACATGCTCTCTATTGAACCAAAATCTCTACTCCTAGAGAACTATCCCTTTGTGCTGACATCGGTACAAAAACTAGTACATTAATGACACAAAATATTGACGTAAAATAACTAATTCATACTTTGCCATAGGTCAATGACTTGCTCTATTTCTGGCCAGAAATATACACATCAGAACAAATAGCGGCCATGGTAATTAGCTCCAATTGATCTTCTGTTTTTCATTGGATTACAATATAGTCTCCAAAGACGTATTTTAACTAATAAATTGATGATAATACTCCTTAGGAGAATACAATATTTAATCAACTGAGATTCAATCTTACAGTTTCCACTCCATACTTATATTACACCCAATTTGTAACACAATATGGAATGGAGGGTGAAGCTTGTCTTCAGAGATCAAATTGTTTCTTACAATCCAAATCCCCCATACAGTTAAGTAGGGGAGAGCTTGCCATTTCTTCAGTATTCTTTCTTTATACCAACTAAAGAGATTGGATTTAATGTTAGGTCCCTACCATAAAACCTGTTCACCCGTGATGTTTCCCAGTTCAATCTATACCTGGGACAAGTAGGGAAAATATGAAATAAGTGTTCATTTGATATCGATTCCGATCTGCATAAGAGATATATCCTTGTCCCTTCCCTTCCCCTTCTAAAGAACTAGTATAAAGTTAATCCTTTTCCATTTAAGGCGAGCCACATGAATAGTTTGGATTTGGTTGGTGCCTCCGTCTTCCATAGTTTCCTCCACCACCACTTGTATTTGATTCCTCCCTATTCAAAGGCTTTCCTGTACCCAATATTGATAGAATATTCTTCCCCTACCTCATTATACACCCAAACCATAGAGTCCCATCATTTCATAACTGAATATGAGCTCTATTAAGCTCTGTCACAAAGGAAATCCAAATAGGAACATTTACTTCTTCCAACCCTAGGTCTTCAACTGATTTCCATCCTTTCTTCCACATGTTAATGTCCTCATGTTTGTTTATACGGTTTAATGTAAATCACCTTTAGACTTATAGTATCTCTACTAGAGCATGTGGCAATAGTATATTTTGGCCACAACCCATTATTCCATCTTTTCCAATTCTAATTTTAGACCCATTTCCAACTTTCCACACCAAAAAGGTTCCAACAAGTGAAAAATACATAGTTAGTACTTCCAAATAGTTGGAAGAATTTAGAACCCTCTTTGGCTCCTTTCTGATCCAATCCACCACTAAATTTTGTGCTATGTACTTATGGACTAGAATATGCTTCCAATTCCTATATTTTGTTAGGAAGTTCCAAAAGGACTTAGCAACCAAAGATTTCCCAATATGGGAGATATATTTTAACCCCCACACTCCCGTAGACGCCGAGCCACCTTCTTCCATCTAACCAAGTGAGTGCCTTTGTACTATGAACTTCCCTACCATAAGAAATTGAATTAACATTTTTTAATTGCCTCTCGAGGGGTCAATCCATACTAAAGTGATTAAAAGGTTTTCTTGATCTAGAAATATGGATCTGAAACTAGATGTGGAACCTATGGTTTATATGTATAAATACCAAATATCAAACAACCAATAAGAGGGTGTCTCTTGGGCCTTTGTAATGAAATCTAAATTCAGGTTTTCTTTTATTAGTTTTCAGACTTCAGACCAACAATCACAAAATTGATATTTATGAAATTTTAGAGGTTGGAGAGCAAGGCTAGTGATCATGAATTATATTGGGCGATGGGGTCTATGTAGAGAATATTCATTAGAGGAAATTTGGGGTCTAAAATGGGCCTTATAAGAAAACATGCCAACAATAAGTTCTTGTGAGTTGGAATTCAAGAACCAATAGAATTCCAATAAAATAAGTCAACCATAATGGTTGAATTGACATATTTGTCATAAAAAAAACTATTTTTTTTGTTCGTATGTTCAACATATCTCCCTGTGTGTTTACTCAAATTTCGATCGGGAGAGCTTGTTGGATAAGGAATTTGATTCCGCATCCAACGAGTACCCACACTACATACTTTTGATGGAACCCGCTACCCCAAAAACAAGAAATACCTGAAAAAATGTGATGATGATGTCATCATCACGTTTTTTCAGGTATTTCTTGTTTTTGGGGTAGCGGGGTCCGTCATCATCACATTTTTTCAGGTATTTCTTGTTTTTGGGGTAGTGGGGTCCATCAAAAGTATGCATTGTGGGTACTCGTTGGATACAAAATCAAATTCCTCATCCAACGAGCTCTCCCGATCGAAATTTGAGTAAAACCATAGGGAGATATTTCGAAATACGAACACAAAAAGTAGTTTTTTTCTTTTTTCCTCCAAAATTAATAAATATTATTTTATTATTTTAACTATTATTTTATTATTTTAACTATTATTTTATTATTTTAACTATTATTTTATTATTTTAACTATTATTTTATTATTTTCCTTAGGAGGCCCATTTTAGACCTCAAAATTCCTCTAATGTGTTGAGTTGTTTCTCACATGAATGTCAAAGGTTACGGCTGGTTAATTATAGATCAAATTATTCCTTTGTCATGGAAATAGATGATGACGATTGCTATTTGTTATTCCTATAGAGTGAATTGGTAAATGTTGATGTAATTGTAACTTCGAAATGCATTCACTTGTATTTCTTATCTATAGTAACCCAGTGTTTATTCTGGGATGTTCTTGTGTCATGTCATGACCCGATGTTCCTATCGGGAGGATCTATAATGTAAACAAGTCATGTCAAGTCATTGTGGGTAACCCTCCTATTGTCTAAGGGTTAAAGTCCCCGTAGTTTCGGGGCACTAGGGTTATTAGAATTTCCTAGTGAGGTCGACCTTAGTAGGGTTTTAGTCATGTCGGGAATTAGTATAAATAGAGAGGTGACCTCTCTGTTTAACACACATCTCATACACACTCAGTTGTAGCACATAGATGAGGAAGAGAAAGACACTGGGGAAAGAGGAAAGAGCTTACTGCTGTCGGGAGATTGTCTTACCATTTTTTGGGTTTCACTTTGGTGCTGATTCTATCTTTGAGGAAGTTGCGGGGTTTTCTCCATTTATGGTTTCCCCAAGGAAAAACATTGTGTTCATTGTCTCTTGTGTTTGATTGCTATGCTTGTTGTTCTCTCAGTTAAAGATCCTAATGATATGCTAGCTTAATGTTTAAAATCTAACATGGTATGAGAGATAACCTGAGAAGAAGACACTGTGCAGCTGCGGGAACTAGGGCTCCTATTCTGTGGATCTCTCTCCACATATTTTCAGCAAAAGTAGGGTGGAATAAGTCTCCTCCCTAGGGCACATATTTCTGTCGAAGCAGAATCCAATTCTGAGGTTTTTCAGTTTTTTACCCGACACTGTTGCCATAAATTACGGCTTTTCACAGAAGTGGAGTTTTTCATTGAGCCCAAGCCTGGATTGATCTTCTCCCCAAAATTGAAGTTAGGGATCAAATTCAAAGCATTTGGTTGGACAGAACTTTGGAAAAGCAAAATCCTAATCTGCTCCTGAACTAGTACTGCAGGATTTTGGTTTCAAATCCAGATCCGACATCTTGACTGGTAAGATATAAATCTTTTGTATTTCCATTTGAGGTTCTCAGTTAATATGTCTCATCATACCAAGCTTGATGAAAATCTTGAGGGATCTGATGACTTCCGAGCCTAGAAGTATAGGATCTCCCTGGTCTTAGAAGAAAATGAGTTGGACTCCTATATCCAGGAGGAGGTTCCAATTCTAGAGGGAAATGAGGCCAAGGCCTTACATAAGAAGAAGTTGGTTATGGTAAAGAGGATCATTGTTGATTCTATCAAGGATCACCTCATTCCATAGGTGTCCTCCCTCAAGACACCTAAAGCCATGTTTGATGCCCTAACCAAATTGTTTGAAGGGAAGAACATCAATCAGAAGATGACTCTAAGGAACCAGTTGAAGAATGTTAAGATCTAGAATGAGGAGACCATCCAGTCATACTTCACAAGGGTCTCCCAGATCAAAGAACAACTAGAAGCTATAGATGAAGAAGTGGAGAATGTGGAAATTGTGATGACAACATTGAATGGCCTCCCTAGGTCATGGGATTCTTTCATCCAAGGAATATGTGCTAGAAAGAAGTTGGTCAAGTTCAGTAGACTGTGGGAATAATGCTCTCAAGAAGAAGCTCAGATAGATGATCGAGAAGAAAATATGGGAAGTGAAGATCAAGATCTCACAGTACACTCCAAGAAAGGAAGAAGGGAAAATCATCATCACCAAGGTAAGCATTCTCATTAGAAAAATAACTTTATGAGAAGGGAACCATCTAGACTTAGATGTTATACATGGGATGAAATAGGACACTTTGCTAAAAATTGTCCCAAGAATAAGAATGGATCCAAGAAGAAGAAGAAATCCAAAAGAAGACATCATGCTCACACTGTCGATGATGATGATCCTCCCAAAAAGAGAGTAAAACAAGAAAGTGAAGACTCTTCAAGTGAAGATGAATATGTTCTGATCTCCGCTCTCATGGGAACTCTCACTCATGGAAGCAAAGATTGGCTTATTGACAATGGGGCTTCCAAGCACATGACAGGTTTCAAGGAACTCTTTGAGAAACTATTCAAACATAATTCACCCCATAATGTGAAGCTTGGGGATGACTACCAATATCCCATAAAAGGTAGTGGTGAATCCTCCTACAAGCTAGAATCTGGAAAATCTATAAAAATGAAAGATGTCTTGTTTGTACCAGGATTGAAGAAGAATCTTATATCCATATCAGCATTGGATGCAAAAGGTATGAGGGTTGCATTTGTAGATGGCCAAGTCCTCACGTGTCCAAGAGGAAAGATTATTAATGATGCAATAGTGATGGGAGAACAAGAAGGAGGATTATACAAGCTGAAGGGCCATCCAGAACAAGCTATGGTCCATGACACAGTAGAGCCAAATGAACTTTGGCAGAGAAGGCTTGCACATGTGCATTACATAGCACTACCACTTGTAAGCAAAGTTATTGAAGGTCTTCTAGAAATTCAAGCAAAACATGAAGGGGTCTACAAAGGATGTGCAAAAGGAAAGAATACAAAGAAGCCATTTCCAAGTAGCGAGAGCAAGGCAAAAGGAATCTTGGAAATCATCCACTTCGATGTATGCGGACCAATGTCATCAAGCTCACTAAGCGGGTATGTATACTATGTTTCTTTCATTGATGAATTTTCTAGGAAGACATGGATTTACTTCATGAAGAACAAAGATGAAGTTTTCAGCAAGTTCAAGGAATTCAAAGCCTTGATCGAGAATCACACAGAAAAGAAGATCAAGTCCTTTCGATCAGATAATGGTGGAGAATTCACATCAAATGAATTCAAAGAATTATGCAAAGAATCAGGGATTAAGAGGGAGTTGTCCACTCCTTACATCCACAACAGAATGGGGTTGCAGAAAGGAAGAATAGAACCATCATGGAAGCTACAAGAGAAATGCTTCATGATCAAGATCTTCATATGCATCTATGGGTAGAAGCATCTAGAACGGTGGTGTATGTACAGAACCGTACTCCACACAGAGTACTCGAGAACAAGACTCCTGGAGAATTCTTCTCCGGCAAGAAACCAGAAGTCAGCCATCTCAGAATATTCTGCTGTCCAGTGTACATACACATACCAAAAGAAAAGAGAACTAAACTAGATCCTTCAAGAAAGAAGGGTATATTTGTGGGATACTCTGAAAGCTTGAAGGCTTACAGAATATACTTCCAAGGATACAAGAAGATTGACATCAACAAGGATGTAACATTTGATGAAGACACAACTTACAACAAATCCAGGAAGAGACCTGCTGAAGATACTAAAGAAGCATAAGAACCCAGAATTCATGATACAACCATGAATGAAGAAATTTAAGAAGAAGATCGAGAATTTGAAGAACCACAAAGGCCTGTAGATCCACCTAAAGAGAAGAATCCTCACAAGAGTAAACCTGCATGGGTACGAGAAATTATCCAAGGTGTAGAAAGATATGGGGCTCCAGAAGAGAATCACAGACAAACAAAGAGAACCAGATCTTGTTTTGGATATGTAGCTTTACTGTGTGATGTTATCAATAAAGAACCTTCCAACTATGAATAAGTGGCAGAAAGGAAAGAATGGAAGGATGCTATGATTGAAGAGTACCAATCGATCATGAAGAATGATGTTTGGGATGTTGTCCCAAGACCAGAAGGGAAGTAAGTTGTAACTTCCAAATGGATCTACAAGATCAAGCATGCTCCAGACGGTAGCATTGAAAAATATAAGGCAAGATTTGTGGCTTGTGGCTTCTCACAGAAGGAAGGAATAGATTATGAAGAAACCTTTGCTCTCGTGGCTAGATACACTTCCATCAGAACAGTACTTGCTTTGGCTGCAGTAATGAAATGGAAGATACACCAAATGGATGTCAAGACTGCTTTCTTGAATGGTGTAGTGGAAGAGGAAGTGTATGTAGAACAACCACTCGGTTTTGAGACACATGACAGGGAGTCTCATGTGTGTAGATTGAAGAAATCCGGTTTGAAACAGGAACCCAGGACATGGTACGATAGAATTGACAGCTTTCTATCTAGTTTGGGCTTTACCAAGAGTAAAGCAAATTCCAACCTTTACTACAAGGTTGAAGATGGCAACCCAGTGATGCTTCTACTATATGTAGATGATCTGTTTGTTACAGGTATGGATGGGTTGATTGCTGATACAAAGAGAAATATTTCTGCCAAGTTTGAAATGAAGGACTTGGGTATGATGCATTATTTTCTAGGTATGGAGGTGTAGCAAAATGTAGATGGAATCTCCCTCAGACAAGGGAAATATGCAGTAGAGATCCTGAAGAGGTTTGGGATGATGGACTGCAAGGATATGGCCAAACCTATGGCATTGAACCTGAAGCTATTGATTGATGCTTCATCAGATACGGTTGATGCCACGATGTATCATCAGATGATTGGGTCCTTGATGTATCTGACGAACACAAGACCAGACATTTGCTTTGCTGTGAACATCTTGAGCTAGTTCTTGACAGATCCGAGACATGTTCACTTGATTACTACAAAGCACATTCTGAGGCACCTAAGGGGTACATTTGATTATGGGCTCAAGTACGAGGAAAATCAAAAGATTAACCTAGAGGGTTATGTTGACTCAGATTGGGCAGGCAGTGCCATCGATAGGAAAAGCACTTCAGGTTGTTGCTTTAGTATGGGATCAGGTGTGATCTCTTGGTTTAGCATGAAGCAATCCTGTGTGGCACTAAGTATAGCTAAAGTAGAGTATGTCACAGCTTTTTCAACTAGTTGTGAGGCAGTATGGCTGTGGAAGCTACTATCTGATTTATTTGATCTCCAGATGGATGCTACTTGTATACATTGTGTCAACCAGATTTGTGTGAAGTTGTCAGAGAATCCAGTGTTCCATGATAAGTCGAAGCATATCAAGATCAAGTATCACTATATCAGGGATATGGTTCTAAAGGGAGCAGTGAAGCTCCAGTATGTTGCGACGGAGGAACAGATAGCTGATGTATTGACGAAGCCATTGGCTAGGATGAAGTTTGAGTACTTCAAGGAGAAGCTTGGTGTTCTCCAGATCGATGTTTCCTCCAAGGTAAAGTGATGAGACCCATAGCCATTCTGACATGGTGAGAGGATTGGTTCCTTCCATGGTCAGATGTAAGGGCTGAGCCATTCTGTCATGGTGAGAGGATTGGTTCCTTCCATGTCAGATATGAGTGCTGAGATCCATAGCCATTCTGATGAGTAGGTCAGATATAAGGGATGAGCCATTCTGTCATGGTGAAAGGATTGGTTCCTTCCATGTCAAATATGCATGCTGGCCATTCTGTCGAGTAGGACAAATGTAAGGGCAACTGCCATTCTCCTGGAGAATAGAGGCACCTAGTCAGTTACCAAGTAGCTCAGTCTAGGACTGGGGGCCATTCTGATATGACTGTAGGATTGGTTCTTACAGGATCAGATGTGAGTGCATGCCTTTTCAAACATACTTGTTGGATTGGTTCCTTATATGTGTTGAATGTAAGTGCAAAGCCTTTATTCGATCATTGGTTGATCAGATATAGGTGCTGAGCCTTTCTTCGATCATTGGTTGATCATATATAAGTGCTGTGCCTTTCTTCGATCATTGGTTGATCAGATGTAAGTGCAGTGCCTTTCTTCGATCATTGGTTGATCAGATGTAAGTACAGGAGCCTTTTGTCATGGAGGATTGGTTCCTCGCATGGCCAAGTGTAAGTGCTGGGCCTTTCTTCGATCATTGGTTGATCAGATGTAAGTCCTGGGCCTTCCTGATAGGGTTGTGGGCTATGTTACCACATGGTCAGACGTGAGTGCTGGGTGTTGCCTTTCTGATATGATTATAGGATTAGTTCCTACATGATCAAATGTAAGTGCTGGGCAGGCCATTCTGACTTAAGTGTCATATATAAGCGCTGAGGAAGACCTACATGGTGGCTAGGCCTACATCCAGCATGAAAAAAGGCTGGCTTTGTAGAACTTCCTGTGACAAGAATAATCATGAGATAGCACTTGTGAAGATTCAATATTGATGATCCAGGAGAGATGATCCAGATCGAGGGATGGTCCAGATCCAGAGATGATGCTCCATAGATGATCCAGTTCGAGTGATGATGATCCAGATCTAGTGGTGATCCAGATCTAGAGATGAAGATGACTTGAAGACGATGAAGACTTGAAGACAAATATGACTTGAATATGCAGATGACGAGAAGATCCATAGAAGAAGACCAGTGATGAAAATTGTGTCGAGAGAATACCTTCCTAGTTAAGAGGGAGTGTTTATGTAATTGTAACTTTGGAATGTATTCACTTGTATTTCTTATCTATTGTAACCCGATGTTTATTCCGGGATGTTCTTGTGTCATGTCATGACCCGATGTTCCTATCGGGAGGATCTATAATGTAAACAAGTCATGTCAAATCATTGTGGGTAACCCTCCTATTGTCTAAGGGTTAAAGTCCCCGCAGTTTCGGGGCACAAGGGTTATTAGACTCTCCTAGTGAGGTCGGCCCTAGTAGGGTTTTAGTCATGTCGGGAATTAGTATAAATAGAGAGGTGACCTCTCTATTTAACGCACATCTCATACACACTCAGTTGTAGCACATAGCTGAGGAAGAGAAATACACTGGGGCAAGAGGAAAGAGCTTACTGCTGTCGGGAGATTGTCTTACTGTTCTTTGGGTTTCACTTTGGTGCTGATTCTATCTCTGAGGAAGTTGCGGGGTTTTATCCATTTATGGTTTCCCCGAGGAAAAACACTGTGTTCATTGTCTCTTGTGTTTGATTGCTATGCTTGTTGTTCTCTCAGTTAAAGATCCTAATGATATGCTAGCTTAATGTTTAAAATCTAACAGTAAAGAATTTGTTAGGAGATGAATTGATGACTGGGAAGTCACTTGAACCTCATCTTATGCCACCAGCCTTTGCATCTGACCCACCTATTTTTTTGGTTGCTACCCACTCACATGGAACTCCCAGTGCCAATTTACCATCAACTATAGCAAAGAAGACATATGCATCAATAGATTCAACATAAACATCTTTTAATGTTTCATACACTTCTAGAAATAGGTCAGGTACTTCTACTATCTCAAGTTCAGACATTGTTGGCACATATGGGGTTGTTTCTGTCAGTATCCAATCTGCATTGACTATTGATTCTCATTTCAAGAAGTATTAGAATACAATTGGTGTAATTCCTCACAAATTGACAATGTATTTTCCCTTCAATACTTTTAATCAGGAAGAAGCTTATGCCAATGATCATATAAGTCTAAATTTAGAGAACATAGATTATGGAGTGCTTATAGATGAACTTTCTTGTAGCTATATTTTTAGTTGAATTCTAATAGTGTTTGGATGATTATGAGAGCCGTTAACTTCAGCCTGGAGAAACAACAAGAAAAGGTTCATATTGTGGTGACAAATACAGTCCAACATTCTCCCCTCATGATGATGATGATGAAAGAAAACGGAAGTATATTCGATGGGGTGAGTCTTTTCTTTTACGTGTTATTTTGTGAAGTGCATGCTTTCACGTTCTGTGGTGGAGTTTTACATGTGATCCAATAGATTATTTTCATGCATGGGCTGTGGATTATGCTACACTTGATAAGACATAGAGAAAAGAGAGGTCTAAAGGTAGCCATCATTATAGAAAGTGATTTGAAGTTTTGGTGATGGCTGGTTGTAGGTGCCCTTTCATCCTTGTTGTATTTTGGAAGTTAGTAATTACATGTGATTAGCATAGATATTTTTGTACACTTTAATGAAATTATTCCTTGATGTATCATCCAACAAAAGGAAAAAAACTGCAATTTGAAGCGTAATTGAATTAATATAATACTTACACTTGTCTAATCTTGTTTTCTTTTTCTAAATGCAACTCTGTAGATAGGGACACACCATCCAATTTCATTGCTGCAGTACCGTTTATCTTCACCTTAAATTTTGATGAACCTGTCACCTTTTGTGATGCAAGTTCAGTGCCATATATTATAGGGGAAACTTGCTCATGCTTGCAAACAAACAACTGCTTAGCTAATTTCCATTGGTTAAACTTCTCTGAGCCATACTTCCCATGATATTTCTTAAGGCCTCTGCTATTTTTCTTTGCCGAGGATGCACAATATTTATTCACCGTAATTACCTTTGACTTGTATTCATATTGCTCAGCCTCACTGTCCCAAATATTTCAAGGAATTGTCTAATATATATAAATTGTGACATTGATTCAACTTGGACAAATCAAAATCCTTGCAAGTCCTTGTTCTCATTTGACAAGGATAGTAATTCTGGAAAATATAATTTAAATATTTTGTATCTGATGTATAAAAGACTAATATGATCATCTTGGATTGTAGATTCATGCAGTTGCATTTTCTTTGCCACCATTTGTTAAGAAGGCACTGCAGTATTTAGGGTTTAGGGTTTTAGCCTTTAGGACTATAGGATTTTGGAAATATTTCCATTCAAATTTTTTTTGGGGGGGATTGGTGGGTCAATAAAGAATTGGAATTTTTGGGATTTGTTTCAAAATTTCAGGATCCCCTTCATTTTTCATGGGATATGTTTCATAGGCTCAGATTCCATTTCCTTCTCTACGGGATCTGCTTCCATGGTGGATTCTAGGTGGATCTTGGTGGATTTGGATCAGAGCCAGAGATCCTACACATAAGGGTGGCACATATGGTATCACAGTTGGTGGTAGACTTGCAAAGTTATTTCATTTTCATTTTGATCATGATACTAGAATGGAATTTTTGACATGTTGTTTCCTATCCACTTTACAAACATAGACGTATCTCCCATTGTCTAATACTCTTTGTTAATGGTTTTAAGGCTTTGGGTATTTTATTTCCCCTAGTATCTAATGCATGTTACATAAAAACATACCCATTTTCCTTTGTTAGGAAAAAACTACAGCCAAAGATCTATGTATTCCCCATCCATGTGTAGTTTTTAACTACATGCTTAATTGTCCATCCACATTTATAAATTTCTTTGGAGCTTTTACAGTTTCATGTTGTCAAATTATCATAGTGGCCACACCACTCATTAAATGGGATGGAAAATTTTTAGACTACAAGTTAAGAGTTGCTTATGTTATTTAGCACGATTTTAGGGTTTTGATGTTAATATTGAGTGTTTAGCCATGTTTTGGACATCATGTAGAACCTTGATGTGACTGTCCATTGTTGAGAGGAAAAAGGTAAAAAGAGATCTCTATTTGTCAATTGAATTTAGCAATATTTGTGTAGATATACTATGAGTTTTATCAAGCGTTTGGTGTTTTTTCTCTTGCTTTTGAAGAATAGTCAAGTAGTGAGTGTTTAGTCATGTTTTGGACATCATGTAGAACCTTGGTGTGACTGTCCATTGTTGAGAGGAAAAAGGTCAAAGGAAGAGTGACAAAACTAGTGTTAATTTAGGAAAGGAATGTGATCTTTGTGATGTTGATCATTGTGGGTGAAGTAATGCGCATCCACAATATACATCAAAATAAGAAAGGTGCATTGTAGAATGCATGTGGGGTATCATGTCAATATACTAGGTAGAAATATAAAGGGGTATAAAAAATGTAAATGAAAAAATGGATACATGCAATATATAGTGAAAATAGGGGTTTTTTTAAATTGGGAAGGAATATTGGGAGGGTTTTTTTTTTAAATGTAAAAGAAAAAATGGATACATACACTATATAGTGAAAATAGGGGTTTTTTAAATTGGAAGGCATATTGGGAGATATTTTCCAATATTTTTTGAAAATAGGGGTATTATTTCATATGCCATGAATGAACGTGCTATGGCATGGTTTCACTAAGTGAAGACCCCGTGGTTCAGAATTAGGGTTACCTCTTGTATGTACTCTCCTGAAAGCCAAGATGTCGTCTTTGAAACCACCTTCTTGAATCTGAATGTCAAGTCTCCAGGGAAAATAAAACCAACTTCAAATGCCAAGAACTCATGTTTTCCCTCAAAAATTCTACTTTCTTGAAAATATTAACATTCTTCCCAAGATATATTTGCCCTCTCATTGCCCGGTAATGACGCCAAGATGTTATCACTCAGATTTTACCCTTGGTTGTGGGAGGATAATTCCAAGGTAACCACAAAACCAATCTTTAGGAGGAAAGTTAGCTTCTTTCCTATCAGAGAGAGATCCTCAATAAATAAATACAAAGGCCAAAAATATATTTAAATAATTTTTTTTAAGGATTGTAATGGTTGGAACAAGTGGCTAACAATGGGCATGGAGTCAAAGTCACAAGTTGTATATCAATGTCAATGCTTTGTAAGACAATTTCTTCAGAGAGGAAAAATAGTTACTCTTTTATAGTCAATTTGTTGATTGTCTTGTGGTAAAGAAGGAAAATGAATAATCCATTAACATGGGCATCAAAAGATGAATCCAATATTAAGTTTAGAGGAAAAAGTTTATGGATGCTTGAAATCAAAGAACCAAAGAATAAGCATATGAATTGTTATTCAATATACACTTGTCCAAGCATGAAAGATAAAGAAATGAATAAGATAGGAGGAGATACATTCACAATAAGGAAATGAAATACAAACTGTTATAAGAATAACACAATAATTTATGATAAAAAACTTGCTTGGCTTTGGAATTTTATTAACTTGGAAACTCAGTTACAAAAATGTCTCTCTTTCTCACGGGTTCCAACCCTCATTACATTAAAAAATGGTCTTTTATACATCAAGATTGCTCCTTGAGCTGCTAACTAACTACATCATAAAAATAGGCATTTGTAATTGCCTTATTACATCTTTCAATTAACACCTAACAAACTAATCCTTTAAACTATTTGGAAAGTTTATTAACTTATTCTAAATAATACTTGTCTTCAACATGGCTCAGTCCTTAAGATGAGCTTCTTCACTGATGTAATTTGTATTTGATCTAGACAAAATTTTCTATAGTATTCCATTGATCTCCACATGGGAGCTCCATACTTGCAATCTCCTTTGCTAGCACTCCTAATTCCATAAGGTCCACATAAGAGATAGGTGGCGACTGAGCTCCAATTGTTCTGAATGTATTTATTATATCAAATTCCATTACAAACTTGTTAATTATAACTTTCCCAGATAAGGATTGAGTCATGTCCTTGAATTTTTTGTGATCTAATCTAGATTTAATCAGCAATGCTTGAAATCCAGATTGGGAAATAAGCCTGCCATCTTCTTCCCAAAAGAAGGAGACCCCTTTTGAAATAGTGAGATAAATGAGCCTTTAAAAGTTTTCACCCAATGAAACAGTATATCAATCTTTGCTTGAACTGTTTCAATATGTTGATTCTTTCCCACAACTTTTCTGGCCCAAGTGATTACTGCAATCCTATCCTTAACGCCAATAGTTCTTAATTCCTCTCCAGACAAAGTTTAGAGGAAATTTATTATATTTCTAGATGTGTCTATTTGTTTTCAGTTCAAAGCTTCTTTCACAGCTGCACAACTTTGTTTGGCTTCATTAATCACCATTTACTTATCTTGAATATAATTTAAATATTGTCTTATCTCAACATCCTTTGAAATTATCATATCCCAAAGTAGATGTCTAGCTCCCTGCACTGGTAGATGTCCCGATAGCTGTTTTACCAAATTTTCATTCTTATCCAACAAGTCTTTATTTTTACTCTCAAACAATTTCCTCTCTTCCTCTTCTTTTTGACTGCTTCAGCCAAGTTCTGATTTTGACTCTTCAAACCCATTATCTCCTTTTCTCTTCAGATAACCTGTGACATAGCATGAACAATGGCCTCAGTATTTGTTTTTGTACTTGGCTGTGCTATTTATATTGATTCTCTTTTATTTTTGTCTTCTCTTTCCCTATACAAAATCAACCGGTTCTCATTTAAAACATCTATTTTTGTAGTAAGGAAATATTTTTCCTTTTCCCATTGAATTTTCTCTCTAATAAGCCTCAATAATTTAGCTTTGTAGTCATTCAGTTCTTAAGATACTAATTATTTTTCTTTTTCTAACTTTGTTATTTCGGAGGTATGAATTAACCGAGTTGCTGAAATTTTCAATTTATTTTCTAGCAACTAGATATTGCTCTCCTTTTCAGCCAAAATTTTCCATGTTACTTTCCCTTTGTCTACCTCACTATTCATAGTCAACCAATCTCCCTGAGGTTTTTTAATTTGCTGTCGATGTACCTTGTTATCCACCTTTTCTTGCCTCAATTGATTTTCTATTTTAGACAGTGTAGATTGCAGCTTTGACACCTTCAAAAAAGCTTTCATTAAGTCAATATAAATGACTTCCCTAGTTTGTTTATGTAAATGAATCATGTCATCTACCAGGTTGTCTTTCAAGTTCAACTTCATTTCAACAATTCTATTTCTAGTAACTACTGCTAGATTCAAAGTATTTCTTGCATGATCTTTGATAATAACTAATGAAACCTCGTTGTTTGAAATATTTTTGTTCTCTAAATACAACTTCAAGGATTCTTTTAAAGAAATATCCTTATCTTGCCTATATTTATCATAGAGGTCGTTTCTATATTTGAATTTGTCAATAGATCCTTCCTGTACTTTTGAAAATTCATATTCTTGGATTTCAAAGGCTGGGCCTTTGACTTTTATCCTTCTTTTTCTTACATTCATCCTCAACCATTTCTCCCTTTGATTCAGTTTTTGCCTTTTGGGTGCCTCTGAGTCTTCATATTCAACCTCCACAACTTCTAAATTACTCTTTTTACTAGTTATTTCCACTTTACTTGGGGTTGTATTTATCATTGTTGTTGATTTCACTATGGCATATGGATTCACCTGTAGAGTTTCTCTATCCTCGATATTGACTAATCCTTCAACTAATCCTTCAACAATTTGATGTTCAAATGATTTATTCTTATTCAATTGTCTCCTCTAAGAGATAATGTGATGTGGGTCATAATTAATTGGAGTAGACTTCTTAAAATTCATGTCCTGCAGAATACCTTCAACCACATGAATTGCAACTTTATTTTTGATGATGAAAGGGCCCACTTTTAGAGGAAATTTGATTTCATAATCCTTTCTGAAATTTAGAAAATGTTCGTTTTCTACAATCAGCTTCTTCCTGATGAACTCTTAGGAAAAAATTATGGGTGTTAGAAATGCTGGTAAGATGTATGGTTCATGGAAAAAACCATAAAATCTGGTTATAGTATGTTCCTTCAGCAAGAATCAGTCTCCCATTCTTCTATCAGGAGAAAACTGCAACATTTCCTGCATTTCTGGAAAAATTCTAGGCATCTTACTCTCAAACATCACTCTGTATATCTCTGCCATTATAAGGTTTATGTAATTGAAGTTGTTATTATTTATTTATGCAGTATGAAACATCTCGAGAAATTGTAGGTTTTCCTCATTGAATAACAAAGCCGCTCCTAACCAAATAGGTATGGAATCTAAAATTTATGGTTGTGTGGAAATTTAGCAGCTGAGAATGGATATTCTTAGCCAGGAATTCATCATATTTAAGACAAGGTAATTGACTGGAATGTGACTCTGGCTGACTCATACTCATGTTAAACAACAATCCCAATAACAAATATGGGACAAATCTATTTGTATCCAAACCTAAAAATTGACTCAACATGGAAATACTGAGTTGTATTCTTCATTAAACAAGCTAATATTAAGGGGAAAATGTTGATTTGTGTTGGAGACATCATTTTTAAAGAACATAGAGAAAAAAAATTGTTTCTCCTCAATGTCGACATGTCTGAATTGTTAAATCAACGACTTCTTCTTGATTTAAGGTAAATGATGACGAGACCTCGAGGAAATCTCTGATAACAAGGGAATTTAGAGGGAAAAGTATCTTAGACTTAGCAACATCCATTATCACTTTCTCAGAGGAGGAATAATTTGAAACACACCAGGAAACAAATTTGGGGAATTTTAGGGTTTGGTCATTGTTAACCCAAAAAATAACTCACTAAGCTCTCTATGGCCTACACCACCAAAGGACACCACTCCATGACCCTCCATTAGACCCCCACACTCTCAAAAATGCTTAAGGATGAAGAAAAGGGCTTAAAAAACCCAAAACGGAGCCCAAAATACTCTCCTAGGAGCTAAAGCCCCCAAAAGGGGCTAAAACCCTAAAAGGAGCTAAAATTAGGGAAGAAGGGGCTAAAGCTCGGACCAAGGGCTTAAAACCCTAAAACCCCAAAAAATAAATAAAAGGAGGGTGGGGGGTCACTCTCAAAACACTTCTCCCTTGCATACTGTTATGCTGCCCGTGGATGCCTTGAGACCCTTTGTCTCTCAATCCACCCACACTCCCTCTCTTCCATCTTCATTGAGCCATAGCTCCCCCATCCAAGAGAGGTGCTTCCACAAGCTAGAGCATGGTGGCCCATTTCCACCCAAAGAGAAGGTATAACTGTTTTCTTGTTTTGTTTATTTGCTTAGTAGTTTCTTTGTTTTCTAACCCATGATTTCATTTACAGGTTTATTTCCTAAATTGTTTTGTAGGTATTTTGGTTTACAGTAGCTTAGTCATTGTTTGCAGGTCATTGGAAGCAGAACCCGAACCTTTGTTTGCAGAGGGGTTCTCCATCTTTGCTTTTATTTCTGTTCTTTACATTCCATTTTTCCTTT
This sequence comes from Pseudotsuga menziesii, assembly GCA_001517045.1. Classification (NCBI taxonomy): domain Eukaryota; kingdom Viridiplantae; phylum Streptophyta; class Pinopsida; order Pinales; family Pinaceae; genus Pseudotsuga; species Pseudotsuga menziesii. Next base: position 62,117 of record LPNX010381464.1, read on the forward strand.
CAGTATTTTTCCAAGCAGGAACCTACCCTTCTGTCCTATAGATAGAAGGGAGCCATTTCTGCCTCTATAGCAAGGAGAAATCCCTGCTACAGAACTGGCGACCATACCAGGTCGATCCCACAGGATCCCTGGTCCAAATTTTTAAAATTTCAAGTTTTTCAAGTTTTACCCTAGTTTTTCAAATTTCATGTCAAATTTAGTTTAGGTCTTGTTTATTTCCAGTTATTAGTCTTGCCAAAGCCTTTTCTAGGAAAATCCGAGTCAGTTTGGCCACAGTACAAGTTACTGTCGGTCAGATCTGACTATAAATCAGAAAAAATCCCAAATTCGGGGCAGGTCGCACTTATCGAGCCTGAACAGGGGATGAGGGCGCACTTAATGGCCTAATAGGCATGCCCAGGGTGCACTTAATCCCTTGAAAAGTGCAACTTCACTCAGAAACACAGAACGCGTCTGTCTATGAAATCTGTGCGACCCCCTCGCCTGTTTTTGAAAAAATCTTGTGGCCCCCTCGCCAGATTTGATCAGAAATGTGCGGCCTGTCAAACAAAGCTTAAAATTTAGTTTTATAGGGACTGTTAGTGTGGCTCAGCTGCCTCTGTCCCAACACTATAAGTCAATTTCAGTTTCTGTTACAATTTCCTGCAATTTCTTTTACAAACAATGTGTAGATTCCAAGTAAATTTTAATGGCTTAATCAAATGAATGTAGCTTAACTAAAATCAACCTAAAACTAACTATCTTGCTTACCCTTCCTCCTCTACCCAGTCATCACCCTTCGGGGTATTTTGGAATACGACGAAGGGCAAGCTCGTATAGATATAGGCCCTTCACTAATATTGTTCCAAACCATTAAAACCAGATGACTTGGAAGGTACATTAAAACCGGATGACTTGGAAGGTACATTAAAACCGGATGACCTGGAAGGTAGAGGGGGTAGAGAAGGAGGGCTTCTCATGACGCTAAGTGTCCTCCCTGTTGACCAACCTTACATCTGGGAGGTGACCTATGGATCTACGGATGGGCTTAGTCCCATTGTGTTGAGAGCCCAGCACCTTCTCTTGGTTGAAGAGGAATATTAGTGTGAGGTAGTCATCTAGTTAGGCCATCAACATTCAGGGTTAAAAACTGTATTTGTTCACAAAATTTTGATTATTCAATGCTTGCATACACAATGATATGAACTATACCACAATATGATGAAGTCATAAACCATTTACAGCTACCAAATAGCAGAAAAATAGATAAACAAATACACCATACCAAGTAATCGACCCAACTCAGTTCATGACGCTGAGAGAGCCTTAAAATTTATCAATTTACACTAAGTACAAACAAATCTGTAGTATTTGAGGACATAAGTCCCTGACTGCTTCAACTGTGGGAAGTACTTGGGCTCTGCCCAGAAATTCATTGTGAGGAGTACCATAGGAACCCTAAAGTAGCTAGCTGCTGAGAGGAATTTCCAAGTGAAACAGGCAATGACCCCTTTCGATTGAGTAGAAACACCTGTGAGGAAAAATCCAAGCACTGTATTTTGGCAGTCTTGGTGGTTGAGTGACCACCTACAGCCAATAGGAAGCCACTGAAACCGGGGTCCAAACATCATTCCCATCAGTTTGATAAACATTTAACACAATTGATCCCCCACGCTCTTCCTCATGCCTAAGAGGTGAACCACCACCATTCGGAACATTGAACCGACACCATTGAGCCTATTCTCGATGACCTCGCACACCATCAGAAGGCCACACAGCCTCTGATTCAGATTCAGACCCGTATCAATATGAACCAGACCTCCATACAACACCATCAAGCCCCATGGCTAGTGCAAACCCGGATCCATTTTTCGGCATAGCCATAGCAAGTGGACCCACGTCCACACCACAACTTGTTACCAATAACCCTTCAGGTGGCCCAAGCATAGTCATGCAAACTGTCATCAATCAGTTGCCACCACCTATAGTGACCAGCCAAGCTGGCCCATTTGCAACACACGGGGGCAGTGGCCCCTGCACCTACACTGCCCCTCCTGTCAAACATGGGGACAATGGAACTTCCAATTATGTTTCCCCTACTACCATGCATGGGATTAATGTCCCAGCCACCCATACTGTCCCCCCCAAAACACTTGGGGGCATTGGCCCATCCACAATGGTGCCATCGCAAGTGCCCCTAGCTGTGCAAATGCATTATGCACCTACAAATCCCACCACCATCGCATCTCCATCCCACATCAACCTGGGGTCAAATCTTCCATTCATGGCTCGTCTTAACCTACTTGATTTGGCTCGGTTAACAAATGACCCCATCCTCCACCAAGATTTCTGGCCACCCTTGCCAACTAAGCTGCCATCAGACATCCTCAAGTTTGAAGGCAAGGCAGGGGAATGTCCCCAAAACCACATTATGACATTCCATCTATGGTGCTCATCCAACAACATCGTAGATGAATCCATCAGGTTGAGGCTATTCCAATGCACCCTTACAGGTGCTGCAGCCAAATGGTACATTGAGCTACCGTAGGCCAAATACTCGAACTTCAACTCCCTAGCCTTCATGTTCCTACAGTATTTCCAACTCCCCATCAGATTTTATGAGGGGGTGGAGATCCTGTTATCTTGCCGTCAAAACACTGCCACTCATATAACCAACCATATCCATGAGTGGCGGTGATGTCGTAGCCTATACAAAATCCAACTTGACGATAGGATCTTCTTAGATTAGTTCCTTAAGACCTTGCTCCCACCCATAGCAAAGGACGTCGCATCCAAACATCCCCAATTCGAAGAAGAGGCCATACTAAAAGCTCAACAGTTTGAACTCATCTATGCTCAGTCTGGATACCTGTATACTGTCATCCTAGACGCTCTTCGTGTAGGCACCTCCTACCGTGATACATCGGGGGAATCCCATGTTGTATATGGCATCATAGGATCATTCTCCCAACAGCCACAACACCGACTGACCCCACCTGTAGTTCCATCACAACCAAGCAACACTGCTAATGTTTCTTACCAAAACCAAGCTCCGGACTATTCTAGAATGATGTCCCAGTCCAGAGCAACAACTTCCTATGCACAACCTATGCCACCGCAACAGTATCAGGCCATGGCTTGGCCAACACAACAGTATGTGGGGAAAATGCCCACATTTGTGGCACCACCACCCCCACAAATTTACTATGCACCACCAGTGCAACCAGTTCAAGCTCCCGCCCCCGCTCCACCTGCTCCGTTGGGACAAGTGTTCGCACAACAAAACTGTCCCAAATAGCCTGCCCCCAACAACCAACAAGGGCAAGCTAGAAATAATCAACCCCAAAACCAAGGAAACAACCAACCTTAGGGAGGAGGTCAACAACCGAACCCTCCCAACAATGCCACGGCAAACCTTCCAGCTCAAAACCCCCCACGACTAAATGCACCAAGACACAATGCCCCGTTGCACACAAATCAACCGTGCACACTCTCTGATGTTTATGGGAACTACACATTCAAGTGTCCCCTCATGGATCGAGCTAAGCAGGCCATTCAAAATGAGGTTCAACATGCCACCAACGCTACAAATCAAGCCCAACCCAACTGAGAACCACAAGGACCTCCTCCTATGGCGCTTCAAAACCCACTACCAGTCCAAGGATTGGTGGCAACCACACCCCCTCCCCAAGGCAATCCTAATGCTCCAGGGGCACCTCCCACAGTTGAAACAGGTGTTCACCACCTGCTAGCCATGACGACTGAAGAGGTCAACATGCAAACCAGACGGAATCAGTACGGTACCACCACCGAACCCGTTGACACATCAGTGGCATCAACGTCCAAAACAGTCAAGATACCTCTTCAATTACCCCCATTCCTATGACCCCCCATACACAGGATTGCCAATAACACCACGGCTAAAGCTGCAGTCAGCTTTAGCATTGTGGATGATTTGGCCCAAACGCCAACCACCATGTCTACTCTTGAGGTACTTAAAATGTGCCCAACACAGTGGAAAGCCTTACTAGACGTTGTTGGGGCAGTAGACCCCTTCGACTCCAAGTTGATCACATTAGACATGGAGAACAGAGAACCATGCATGCCATCAACCATCACCTTTCAAATCCTGGTGTCCATCTAGAATTTGGTTGTGCACCGGTGCATAGTGGACGAGGGGGAATCCACATGGGTTATGTCTACCTTGGTTTGGCAAAAACTTGGATCACCAATTCTGCAATCGTCCTCCACAACTCTGTGGGGTTATGATGGACATCCCACTAAAGCCCAAGGAATCCTCCCTCATGTCCCCATCACATTAGCTGGGAAGATAGTGCTGATCGACATAGAAGCCATCAACGCTCAACTAGACTATAACCTTCTCCTCAGGAGAAGTTATATGTATGCCATGCGAGCTGTCGCATCAACTATCTTCCATCTCATGATGTTCCCCCACGAAGGGAAGATTGTGATAGTTGATCAACTCACTTATCACGATTCGCAAGGGTTAACGGCACCTACCAACATTATCCTGATCATCACCACTATTGAGCCACAAGGGACGACTACACATGCCAAAGTCATCCCTGCAATCAACACCATGGTTGAAAACACACAAGCCTCCCCATTGTTGAATGTGGGCCCTAGGTTTTTTGCTGATACCACCATGACAACTCCTTTCCCATTAGTCTCACCATCACTGATGTAAAATGAGACTGTGAACTTGTGCATGGTCTCATCCAGCACCGCTGCACCCAAACAACAACCACAACCACAGCCCCAACCACAACCATAACATCGTCCGCAGCTGTAACACCAACAGCAGCTGCAACATCACCCGCAGTAGCAGCATTTCGTGCAGCTGCAACCACAACCGCATCCCCACATGCAACCAGGAGGGAGTTATTTGGGCTCATCTCCAATCCATACAATTCCCTTCCTCTTTCCCCCACCTGGCATCATGAGCAAACTAGTAATGACCACTTTAAGCTTACCCAACTTTAAATTGGGAATTCCAGCGTGGTATCTTGATCCACCGGGTCAACAAGCAATGCCCCAGGTTGTTTTAACCTCGATACAACTCATTGCGGTGGAGTCTCACCCTCCACCCGGCCCACAAAAGCCAACAGTTGCATCTGCACCCATACCGCCCCACCCGAAAAGGGCCAGGGGCAAGAATGCCAAAGCCACTGCAGAGCCACGACAAGTCCCACCTTGTGCTGTCTGCAAACAATAGGGCCATCCAAGTCAAAATTTCCTTGAAATCCCAATGATCTATGTGCATTTAGACACCATGGATATAAACAAAACATCCCCGTGGTTGAACTCCCAACCGCACCGATAGTCAGGAACAAGGCATTGAGAACAAACCATGCTTGCGCCCTTTATGGCTTGTATGGCCATTACTCTCACCATTGCCAGGACCTGCCTAAATTTTGAATGGATCTAGCTGGCCTCCGTGAACATTCCCTTGAGTTTGAGATCACCTTAATCAAAGAAGTTCACCCACCACCTCCTTTGTTAGACACCATGTCCATTTACATGATGTCCGATTCCACTGACCCGCTCATCTCCTCCTCCACCGATGGTCCATCAGACCTGTCTCTTCATTGCTTCAGCAATGATGAGGAGATACTTGAAGCTCTGACCACCCCAAAATACCCATGGGATGACATGCACCATCGCTCGTTCTTCCTCCTTGAAGAACACCACCTCATCAGCATCCCAGAAACTCACCAGTGTTTGCATTAGTAAACGCAAGCTCCGCATAAGGGGTATCCTCATAAACTTCAGCAATCCACAATGGGCTAATGTATCTCTAACATTCCCATCATGTAAGAATCCATCCCTAAGAATCTTGTAGTCTCTCTCTCTCCACTTGATCTCTGCCATCCTACACAAGCAAAAACCCTGATGCAAGCCACTGCCATCATAAAAAAACACCCAAAAGAGGCCAAGGCGCACCTGTTTGGAAAAAATGAGCACCCAAGGTGCTCAAAATTGCCCCAAAGATGCGCCCAGGGCACACATTTTCCTTCTAAAGGTGCGACTTGGCCCCCATGAAACCCCAAACTACTCATGGGGGGCCTCCGGGTGACCAAATCCAAAAAATAAACCACCAAAAAGAAGAGGTTCAGTGAGAGATTTTACCTGCAAGTCGCGGCACTCGAAACTGTCGATCAGATCAAGAGAAATCAGCAAATGAAGAATTAGGGCCCACTTCTCCAACTCCACAATGAACAGTGACAATGACACCTCATCAAGTGGACCCCACCCTTATATAGGCCCCATTTAACCTAATTTCTTCCGATCGACATAATAGGACCATACGGACTCCATTTGAGACGCCGTTCACGCCACTAGTTTTAGAATTCCACCCTCTATCTCTTTATGAGACCATTGTCTCATGTTTAATAAATAAATTTTTGGACCATTTCCCACAAGTCACCTCGATTTATGAGCCATGACATGGCGATGCGAGTGTCCACAGACCTGTACTTGTATCACACTTCTCGATCGCTATTCATGCGAGTTTTCGGGCCATCGCCCATTAAGGAATGCCATTTTTTCTTTTATTTTGTATTTTAACACATAGTTGTCTTCCCCATTCACTGCACCTTATGCGAATTTTTTGACCATTGTCCACAAAATGATTTATTTTTCTTGCATGTCTTTGGCATTGAGGTGCCCCAGGATTGCACTCACATCGCATGTAGTCAAGTTCATCCATCACAACACACACACACACTCTCCTGACCTCTGTTCGAGAGCCACCTCGGTTTGTGTGCCTCTGCCGCACCGACTCATGAGCCTCTGCCGCGATCTATCCCATGCATGTATTGGTATGTTTGAGAGCCGTCTGCTCCATCCATACTGCATGGATGACCTTTGGACCTCTGTCCACTGTCTCGACATGAGGCACCGCCTGTGCCACCGCAATCGGTTGATCGCACTGGAGTTTCGTTTAAGCTCTTTTCTGACTCCTAAAAACAATGAAAAGATAGCTGAGCGCAGCTGCTTCCTTTCCTGCTCGCTAAAGTATAGGAAAGGGTGTCTACATCATCTTGTTTACCTCCTTTTGCAGACCATGTAGACCATTAATTGAAAAGGACTTCCCTGGCACACTCAAGCCAAGACCGTTCCCCTCTGCATACTTTTATGCTTTCTCGGGCAAAGGGGCGCACTTTACGAAAAAGCTCACCACGAGTTGTCATTAAGCTCTTTTCCAGCCTTCTCATCAAGAAAAGATTGTCGAGCAAAATTGGTTTTGTTCATGCTCGTAAAAGTATCTGAATGACAGTCCAGTCAGTATAGGTTTAACCTTTTCCGGCATAATTGGACTACCAATGGTAAAGAAGTCTCTCATCCCCTCCAGGATGGGTGAGCTCTCCTATGTATACTTTTATTCTTTTTTCAGGCACAGGAGACTACCAAGGAAAAATATCCTCCACTGGAGTCTTCTTCGTGCTTTCAGACTCTCTAAAATTGAAAGCACCATTGAGCATTTACCTTATCAGGCTCGCCAAAAAATCCATGAGATCGTACCATAACGGTGTCCCTAGACACCACCCCACAGAAAATAGTTTGGCAACATTCCCACTGTTACGAAGAGAAATTCCTATGGCTTGGCATACCACAACAGACAGCTAGACTCCAGAAATCAATCTTTCCCAATATGCAATAGAAATAAAAACATCTAACACTAAAGGATCGAACCTCGTACCTTATTCCGGACGGTTGAAGTAGATCCCCGTTGAGCTTTCCAATATTCAGCTTGAATTGTTATGGCACGTCCTCAACAACAAGTAAACAATACAAGCATACTATATTTCATGGTGCTAGATCTATTCTAGCATATATAAATCAATAATGTATGAGCATTTGACATATTCCAATGGAAACAATATTCATTCAAATACACATTACTGGACAGGAAAAGATATTTCTATTAATATGAATCAGAGATTACAAGTGACAACCTCTGACGGCATGTCTACGAACCGGAGAAACTGAATCCCCCACTTGGGCCTCCACCACCTCAATCCTCCATCACTTTGATAGCAAGCTTACTAGCAAAGGGCAAGCTTGGGAAGAACACAACAATGCTCCAAGGGAGAAAGGGATGCAGACTCATGCATACGTTCTGGCAACAATGGACTATAGTTTCGGTACTCTCAATTCTCTCTTATGCTTTCAATGTCTCAAGGGTTCCTTATATAGCTTTTCAAAGTGATACTGAAAGGTCGAATCCGTGCGATCTCAAGGCATATGGAAGGCCAGGAGTCATGTGAGTCGGATCCAAGACAAGGAACACTCCAAAGGATTTTGGATTATGTACACATCCCGATGTACGCGATTATAATGGGAATATCCGCGTATGTACCCTCTTATCGGGGAAAATTCCGTGTATATCAGTTTTCTAATGTTTTTAGGGATGGTCAATGATACATCAAAAGACAAAAAGTGGTCCATAGGGGCTAATGAGTCTGCAGCGGGACAGGGGAAGGCCATACAATGTGTGATTCACCTAGTGTGGTGAAATCCGCTATAACAGATGCCCCCTAATGTATGAGATCAGAGGGTTTATACGATGGCTGAAATACATTATAAGTCCATCCCAAAAGTGAAGTGATGAAGGTACCCAAATGGAAGACCAGCCACCCAATCAGCATAATACCATAATACAAATCTGCATATAACTGCAAGTACATATAGCAGTCCCGGATACATAAGAGTACAATGGCCATGAATAGGCATGAAACATGATAACACATAGATGTGGTCATTGCCATGTACAATATACATAGATCAGAATCTCCATGATGAAGATATACAAAGTACAATGATCTCCACATAGGCTGAAGATATACAATAGATCAAGATCTCCATAGTGGCT
>LPNX010381464.1:81767-187895 GCA_001517045.1 Pseudotsuga menziesii
TTTTCTTCAAATGATGAATGCAAATTTCCCTATATGAATTCCTAACTATTACTCCAAAGCAAATCTAGATCTAATGCAAGTACAATGCAAAATGCATAATGCAATGCATGATGCTAAGCAAATATTTTGGATATTTTGAAAATAAAGAGATACAAAAAGCAAGAGAATGATTCTAACCACCCCAGAATTTGCAAGCACACATAAACAACATTCCAGTAAAGCACTAAGGCAAAAGGACTCTAATGCACTAATCTCAAACGAAAAATCAAAGATGCCATGACAAGAACTTTCCTAAAAGAAAAAATTTAGGCTAAAAAAAACATTTTTGGTCAAACATAGAGGTATTAACAGACTCAGGCAGTGCCAAAGGAGACTCAGCAACTAACAGCATTCACCCAACAATCCACAATCTTCCACAAAAAGGTAAAAACCAGAGTATACACGACTGTGCGCAGTGAACCCGCGTGTATACACGGAAATCCCAGAGGAAACCGCGTGTATACGCGACTGTAATTGAACAACCCGCGTACAGGAAGAGAAAGATGCACAAATTCAAGGCAAACAGACAGGCTGAGACTAAATTCACACCAATTAGGCTCTACCAGGCATACATGCCCCCATACCCGACACAGAAACAAGAGAGAGAGAGCACTTCAAATACATTGAATGGCAAAAGATCAACCCCCAAAGGACAATTACTAGGAAATCCCCAGTGGAGTCGCCAATTCTGTTATGGAGAGAAATTCCTATGGCTTGGGGTACCACAACAGACAGCTAGACTCCAGAAATCAATCTTTCCCAATATGCAATAGAAATAAAAACATCTAACACTAAAGGATCGAACCTCGTACCTTATTCCGGACGGTTGAAGTAGATCCCCGTTGAGCTTTCCAATATTCAGCTTGAATTGTTATGGCACATCCTCAACAACAAGTAAACAATACAAGCATACTATATTTCATGGTGTTAGATCTATTCTAGCATATATAAATCAATAATGTATGAGCATTTGACATATTCCAATGGAAACAATATTCATTCAAATACACATTACTGGACAGGAAAATATATTTCTATTAATATTAATGAGAGATTACAAGTGACAACCTCTGACGGCACGTCTGCGAACCGGAGAAACTGAATCCCCCACTTGGGCCTCCACCACCTCAATCCTCCATCACTTTGATAGCAAGCTTACTAGCAAAGGGCAAGCTTGGGAAGAACACAACAGTGCTCCAAGGGACAAAGGGATGCAGACTTAAGCATAAGTTCTGGCAACAATGGACTATAGTTTCGGTACTCTCAATTCTCTCTTATGCTTTCAATGTCTCAAGGGTTCCTTATATAGCTTTTCAAAGTGATACTAAAAGGTCGAATCCGTGCGATCTCAAGGGATATGGAAGGCCAGGAGTCATGTGAGTCGGATCCAAGACAAGGAACGCTCCAAAGGATTTTGGATTATGTACACATCCTGATGTACGTGACTATAATGGGAATATCCGTGTATGTACACGGTTATTGGGGAAAATGCCGCGTATATCAGTTTTCTAATGTTTTTAGGGATGGTCGATGATACATCAAAAGACAAAAAGTGGTCCATAGGGCCTAATGAGTTTGCAGCGGGACAGGGGAAGGCCATACAATGTGTGATTCACCTAGTGTGGTGAAATCCACTATAACACTATCTCTGAGGAATTTGGGGGGTTTTCACCATTTATGGTTTCCCCGAGGATAAACACTGTGTTCATTGTCTCTTGTGTTTGATTGTTGTGCTTGTTATTCTCTCAGTAAAAGATCCTAATGTTATGCTAGCTTAATAATAAAATTCTAACATGGTATCAGAGCTAACCAAAGCAGAAGACATTGTGCAGCTGCATAAGCTAGGGCTTCTTACTTTTTGGGTCTCGATCCATAATCCATCAGCAAAAGTATGCTAGGCTGACTCTCCATTGAAGGGCACATCTTTCTATCGAAGCGGAATTCGATTCCGAGCATTTTTAGTTTTCGATGCGGAAATTAGGGCTTTCTACAGAAGAGAAATTTTTGAGTGAGCCCAGCATATGATTTTTCTCCTCATCAAAACTGAATTTTAGACACCTGGATCAATAAATTTGGTTGGGTGAAACTCCGGGAGAGTCAAACCCTAGTTTGACCCCGAGCTAGAAAAACCCTAAATACTAAAACTACTAAGTTTTGGTACATTCGCTATATCCTGAGATTAGCGAAGGCTCAAGAGATGAAATTTTTTGGGGCCAAATAAATACTCCTGATGTACATTGTATCCAAAATTCAGCCTCATATTCGCTATATTCTGGGAGATATGATCCCTCCAAGTTAGGGTTCGATCCTCTTCCAGAATTCATCCCTAAACAGGACACCTAGGGAGAATTGCAATATCTTGGGATACAAAGGTCCAAATGGAATTCCTAAAGATGTTCCAAAAAGGGAACATAATTTAAGTTTGTTGGTCCAAATATCATACTCAGAAGATGAACCAATGACACGTGGCATTCCATACAACTTCACTTTTCTGAACCGTCCTGTAACAGGTCACCTTGGGAAAAGGATCATAAATCCCAATTTGTGAAACAAATTCTGATGAAACCTATTGTGTTGGATCAGGGACATGTGAGGTTACCTTAGTACAAAATTTCAGACACATAGGAGCATTAATTGCATATATATCACAAAAACTGTGACAGGCATTTCTGCAGAAGAAATTGGAAAACTAGGGCTTCCTGTTCCGAGAGCTTCCCTCCACTGTTTTCATAAAAGGAGTACATTGGATAGCTCCATTTGAAGAGATATATCTGTATATCCAATAATATCTAAAAGATTCCAAGTTTTTAAAATTAGGGTTTCTGTGACAAACCCTAGATCAGCCAGCTCCATAACCAAGATGGACATCTCAAATCAGTAAGATCTAATCCTTTGCTATTTTCATTTGAGGTTCTCATCTCAAAGTGATATATCACATCAGCTTGATGATAAGCTTGGTGAAGTTGACAACTTCCAAGCATGGAGGTATATGATCTCTCTAAATAAAATGAATGGGACACCTACATGAGTAGAGAGGTTCCAGTTCTAGAGGGAGATGAGGATAGAAGCCTTACACAAGAAGAACTTGGTCAAGGCCAAGGAGATCATTGTTGATTCAGTCACAAATCAACTTGTACTACAAGTGTCTTCCTTAAAGACACCAAAGATGTTTGATTCCTTGACCAAGCTATTTTAAGGGAAGAACATACATCAGAAGATGACCTTAAGAAACCAGTTGGAGAATGTGAAGATCTAGAATGCAGAGACCATGTAGTCATAAGGGTCTCTCAAATCAAAGAACAACTTGAAGCGGTAAAAGAAGAAGTGAAGAATGTAGAAGTGGTGATGGCCACCTTGAATGGCATCCCAGGATCATGGGATTCACTCATTCAAGGAATGTGTGCCGGAAGGAAGTGATTACTTTCAGTAGACTCTGGGAAGAAGAAGAAGCTCGACTCATAAGAAGAGAAGAAAAGATGGGAGCAATTGAAGATCAAGCTCTCACCATCCAAAGAAGATCCCTCAAGCAATGAGGAATATGAAGAACTCAAATCTTGAAGAATATCTTATCCACCTTAGCATTTGGATAAGAAACGATGATATTATGAATGAAGAAGACGATGAAGCTGAAGGCTCAAGAAGGAGTCTACCCACAAAACAAATAAAGATAAGTATTCAATTGTCATTTCATGATATTGTTTTGTTATGCATTTCTTTATATTCAGTTGATGTATTATGCATGATAGGATGTTTGTATTAATGATAGTATACTTCTAATATGCATGTGATGGGTAAGTAGCTCATGGTTCTATACAACTCTCCATTGCTACTTATATAGAATGAAACCTCTTTGCTGACATATTGGATTAGTGCACAATCTCAATGTTGTTCTGGTAGAGATGGAAGGCATCTAGAAAATTTTCTGTGAGATATGGATGAATGTTGTATTGGCTAAAGTAGTTGCATGATCATATATTTATGCATAAGAATTTGCCAGTATGAATATTCCTTATGAAATATTTCTAACCATATAAATGCATTTGACTTGTAGGAAAGATCGCATACATAATCAGCTACAAGAAAAGAAGGATGAGACTTGTTCCGAAGAAAAAGTGATGACATTTCAAAATGAAAATAATATGAAGAATGCAACGACATCATTGATGCAGAACCTTCCAAGAACAAAGGAAAGATCAGTTCAAGAAGAATGATGTCTAGAATGCAGTATCGATACATGAAGGAAAGTTCATAGTTCCATCATGCAGTAGATGGAAACATCGTGGGATAGAAGGCAAGATTCGTAGCACGAGCATTTTCATGAAAAGAAGGCATAGACTATGAAGAGACATTTGCAGCCATTGCAAGTGAAGACACATGACAGGAAGAATCATGTGTGCAAATAAAATAAGGCCTTGTGTGTGCTCAGAAGACACCCATGGGATAACACATACATGAGGAGCTTGATGAAGATCTGAACCTTTGCTACAAGGTTGATAAAAGATGACAAGCTCACAGATGGGTGTAAGAAGAACTTTTGAAAGGGTTCGAGATAGAGGATCCTGGTATCCAGTGTTCCTAGATGGATATATAGAAGATTAGTAGCATAGGAAGCTACTTGTCACTCCAGTACAGAATGTTTCAGTGCATAGAGTACAGAAGATAGAGGGAGTATGATGCTTCAGAGGGAGTGACTGCAGAAGATCCCGAGGTTCGACATGATATGATAGGATGGACAGATTACTGATGACTCTAGGCTTTACTGAGAGTAGAGTAGATTCCAACCTTTGCTTCAAGGTTGAAGGCAGAAGACCAGTGATGCTCTTGTTATGTGTCGATGCACTACGTTCTAGGCATGGAGGTGTGGACAAGGGAAGTATGTAGTAGAGATCCTGAATAGGTTCAGGATGATGGATTGTATGACCACACCTATGGCATCAAACCTAGAGCTATTGAATGTTGCTTCATCAGGGTCGGTTGATGCCATGATGTATCGTACCTGAAGGATACGAGACCAAATACTTGCTTTGTTGTGAACACATTGAGACATGTTCACTTGATGGCTACAAGTATGATACGAATCAAAATATTAACCTGGAAGGTTATACAGATTCAGATTGGGTAGTGCCATTGATAGGAAGAGCACTTTGGGGTGCTTCTTCAGTATGAGATCATGTGTGATCTCTTGGTTGATAGGATGGAGTCCTGCATGGCGCTGAGTACAGCCTAGGAAAAAGATTTTTCCACTTGCTATTTGGGATATAGGAGTAGTGAAGCTTTAGTTTGTGATACAGATCGAGATCTCTCGAAAAAGGGAGTTCTAGCATAGCTGGGAGATAGGTTGTCTAAGCATAAATCCTGGTGAATCTTGTAGGTTTCTCAAACATAAATGGTCCTGTAGGTTGTCCTCGGATGTAATTGGTCCTGGCAAAACTCACCGGTTATCCTTGGACGTAATCAGCCCTGATGTGATTCCATGCTAGAAATGGCCAGAGTGAAGTTTGAGTACTTCAGGGAGAAGCTTGGTGTTCTCCAAATCAAGGTTCCTCCCAAGAGGAAGTGATGTGTCTCTGTTGTGCCATTCTGACATGGTGAGAGGATTGGTTCCTTCCATGATCAGATGTAAGTGTTGTGCCATTCTGACATGGTGATAGGATTGGTTCCTTCCATGGTCGGATGTAAGAGTTGTGACATGGCGAGAGGATTGGTTCCTTCCATTGTCAGGTATATGTGGATGCTACATCCAGCATGAAAAAGGGTTGGATCTATGGAGGCTCATCTAGTATGAAAAAGGACTAGCTCTAAGTAGCTGCCACATCTGGTATGAAAAATGACCAGCTCTGTGATGCCCTATCTAGTATGAAAAAGGACTAGATTTAGGAAGGCTCATCTAGTATGAAAAAGGACTAGCTCTAAGTAGCTGCCACACCTGGTATGAAAAAGGACCAACTTTGTGATTCCTCATATAGTATGAAAAAGGATAGGACCATCTCTGTGATGCCCTACCTAGTATGAAAAAGGACTAGCTCTGGGAAGGCTCATCTAGTATGAAAAAGGACTAGCTCTGAGTAGCTGCCTCATCTGGTATGAAAAAGGACCAGCTCTGTGATGCCCTACCTAGTATGAAAAAGGACTAGCTCTGAGTAGCTGCCACACCTGGTATGAAAAAGGACCAGCTCTATGATGCCTCATCTGGTATGAAAAAGGACCAGCTCTATGATGCCCTACCTAGTATGAAAAAGGACTAGCGCTGGGAAGGCTCATCTAGTATGAAAAAGGACTAGCTCTGAGTAGCTGCCTCATCTGGTATGAAAAAGGACCAGCTCTAAGATGATACATCTAGTATGAAAAAGGACTGGCTCTGTAGAGGTTCCTATGACAAGAAGAATCAAGAGATGGCACCTGTGATGATGCCCAGTGATGATCCAGATCAAGTGATGATGATCCAGATCCAATGATGATGATCCAGATCAAGTGATGATCCAGATCTAGTGATGATGCCCAGTGATGATCCAGATCCAGTGATGATCCAGATCTAATGATGATCTCCCATGATGATCCAGATCAAGTGATGATCCAGATCTAGTGATGATAGCTAGTGATGATCCAGATCCAGTGATGATGCCCAGTGATGATACAGATCTAGTGATGATGTCCCATGATGATCCAGATCGAGTGATGATCCAAATCCAATGATGAAGATGACTTGAAGATAAAGAAGACTTGAATATTACAAGGACTCAATGATGATACAGAAGATACAGAGAATAAGACTTGTGCTGAAAATTGTGTCGAGAGAATACCTTCCTAGTTAAGACGGAGTGTTGATGTATTTGTAACTTTGGAATGTATTCGTCCATATTTCTTATGTATTGTAACCTGATGTTTATTATGGGATATATTGTAATGTATTTGAGTCATGTCATACCCCGATGTTTATCCAGAGAAGTTTCTATAATGAGAAATTCATGTCAAGTCATTGTGGGTAACCCTCCTATTGGTCAAGAGTTAAAGTCCCCACAGTTGTGGGGCCCTTGGGTTATTAGACTATCCTAGTGAAGTCGACCCTAGGTGATTCATTGTACGTCGGGGAAATAGTCCCCACCATTGTGTTACCATCCTATTGGTCGAAGGAGGCAAAGTCCCCACAAGTGGTGGGACACTAGGGTTATTAGACACTCCTAGAGATGTCGGCTCTAGTAAGTAATTGTTAAGTGAGGCCGACATGTTGGAGTGGGTTCCAACTGAATGAAAGAATATAAATAGAGAGTGAAAGACTCTCTATTTATCATACTCATACACACACACTCACTCATTGGGGTGCATGAGTGAGAGAGGAGAAGCTCTCTCAGTATGACAGAGAGAGACTGCTGCTATCGGGAGATCACTCACTGTTTTGGGGATTTTCCATTTTGCTGTTGATTCTATCTCGGAGGAAGTTGCAGGGTTTTCAACATTTATAGTTTCCCCGAGGATAAAAAATGTGTTCATTATCTCTTGTGTTTTATTTCTATGCTTGTTATTCTCTCAGTTAAAGATCCTAATGTTATGCTAGCTTAATAATAAAATTCTAACAAAAGGTCCTAATGTTATGCTAGATTAATGTTGAAAAACTAACATGGTATTAGAGCTAACCTGAGAAGAAGACACTGTGCAGCTGTAGAAACTAGGGCTTCCTATTTTTTGGATCTCTCTCCACAAATTTTCAGCAAAAGTAGGGTGGAATAACTCTCCTCCCTAGGGTGCATCTTTCTGTCGAAGCAGAATCCAATTCTGAGGTTTTTCAGTTTTGGACCTGACACTACTGCCGAAAATTAGGGCTTTTCACAGAAGAGGAATTTTTTAGTGAGCCTAGGCTTGGATTGATCTCCACCCTAAAATCGAAGTTAGGGATAAAATTCAAAGCAATTGGTTGGACAGAACTCCGGAAAAGAAAAACCCTAATTTGCTCCTGAACCAGCTCTGCAGGATTTTCAGCTCCAAATCCAGATCAAACATCTTGACCTGGTAAGATCTAAATCTTTTTTATTTCCATTTGAGGTTCTCAGCTAAGATGTCATCATACCAAGCTTGATGAAAAGCTTGAGGAAGCTGATAACTTCCAAGCTTGGAAGTATAGGATCTCCTTGGTCTTGGAAGAAAATGAGTTGGACTCCTATATCAGTGAGGAGGTTCCAGTTCCAGAGGGAGATGAGGCGAAGGCATTACATAAGAAGAAATTGGTTATGGAAAAGATAATCATTGCTGATTCTATCAAAGAAAACCTCATCCCATGGGTGTCCTCTCTCAAGACATCTAAAGCTATGTTTGATGCCCTAACCCAACTATTTGAAGGGAAGAACATCAATAAGAAGATGACTCTAAGGAACCAATTGAAGAATGTAAAGATCCAGAATGCTGAGACCATCTAGTATTACTTCAAAATGGTCTCCTAGATCAAAGAACAACTGGAAGCTATAGATGAAGAAGTGGAGAATGCAGAAATTGTGATGACAACATTGAATGGCCTTCCTAGGTCATGGGATTCTTTCATCCAAGGAATCTGTGCCAGAGAGAAGTTGGTCAAGTTCAGCAGACTATGGGAAGAATGCTCTCAAGAAGAAGCTTGAATAGCAGCTCGAGAAGAGAAGATGGGAAGTGAATATCAATCTCTCATAGTTCACTCCAAGAAAAGTAGAAGAAACTCTCATCACTCTAGAGGTAAGAACTTTCACCATAAAGATAAAATTAGAAAGGACCTATCTAGATTGAGATGTTATACATGTGATTAAAGAGGACATTTTGCAAAAGACTATCCTAAAAACAAAGTTCACTCTCATAAGAAGAAGGGAAACAAAAGAAGACATCATGCTCATGCTGCACAGGATGATGAACCTTCCAAGAAGAAAACCAGATATGAAAGTGAAGATTCTTCCAGTGACGATGAATATGTTTTGATTTCCACTCTTACGGGAAACATTACTCATGGAACCACTGATTGGCTAATAGACAGTGGGGCTTCCAAGCATATGACAGGATTCAAGGAATCCTTTGTGAAACTTTTAGAATATGAATCACCTCACAAGGTAAAGCTAGGAGATGATTACCAGTATCCAATAAAAGGTAGTGGGGAATCATCCTACAAACTAACTCTGGAAATTCTATGACAATGAAAGAAGTATTGTTTGTGCCAAGGCTCAAGAAGAACCTTCTCTCCATATCTGCATTAGATGCAAAAGGAATGAGGGTTGCATTCATAGATGCTCAAGTCATCATGTGGCCAAAAGGAAAGACTACCGATGATGCAGTAGTGATTGGAGAACAACAAGGAGGTCTTTACAAATTCAAAAGGCCATCCAGAACAAGCATTGGTCCATGACACAGTAGAGCCAAATGAACTTTGGCATAGAAGGCTTGCACATGTGCATTACAGAGCACTACCTATTGCAAGCAAAGTTGTTGAAGGTCTTCCAAAAATCCAAGAAAAACATGACGGGGTCTGTAAAGGATGTGAGAAAGGAAAGAATACAAAGAAGAAATTTCCAAGCAGTGAAAGCAAAGCAAAGGGAATCCTAGAAATCATCCACTCTGATGTATGCGGTCCCATGTCATCAACCTCACTAAGCGGGTATGCACATTATGTTTCTTTTGTTGATTATTTTTCTAGGAAGACATGGGTTTACTTGATAAAGAACAAAGATGAAGTATTCAGCAAGTTCAAGGGGAATTCAAAGCCTTGATTGATAATCACACTGAAAATAAGATCAAAACCTTTCGGTCAGACAATGGCAGAGAATTCACTTCAAACGAATTCAAAGAGCTATGTAAAGAATTAGGGATTAAGAGGGAGTTATCCACTCCTTATAATCCACAACAGAATGGGATTGCAGAATGGAAGAACATAACTATCATGGAAGCTACAAGAGCTATGCTTCATGATCAAGATCTTCCTATGCATCTTTGGGTGGAAGCTTCCAGAACAACGGTGTATGTACAGAACCGTACTCCACATAGAGTACTCTAGAACAAGACTCCTAAAGAAGTATTCTTTGGAAAGAGACCAGAAGTCAGACATCTCAGAATATTCAGATGTCCTGTATACTCACACATTCCAAGAGAGAAGAGAACAAAATTAGATCCTTCAGGAAAGAAGGGTATATTTGTGGGATACTCTGAAAGCTCAAAGGATTAAATAATATACTTCCCGGGATTCAAGAAGATTGACATCAGCAGGGATGTAACATTTGATGAAGACACAACTTACAACAAATCCAGAAAGAGACCTGCTGAAGAACTTGAAGAAGCAGATGCACCCAAAATTCATGATACAGCCATGAACGAAGAAACTCAAGAAGAAGATCGAGAATTTGAATAACCACAAAGACCTGTAGATCCACCTCAGGAGAAGAATCCTCAAAAAAGGAAACCCGCTTGGGTACGTGAAATTATCCAAGGTGCAGAAAGATATGGGGCTCCAGAAGAGAATCACAGAGAAATAAAGAGGACCATATCCTGCTCTGGGTATGTAGCATTACTATGTGATTTCATTGATAAAGAACCTTCCAATTATGAAGAAGCAGCATAATGAAAAGAATGGAAGGATTCTATGATCGAATAATATCAATCAATCATGAAGAATGATGTTTGGGATGTTGTCCCAAGACCAGAAGGGAAGTCAGTTGTGACTTCCAAATGGATCTACAAGATCAAGCATGCTGCAGACAGTAGCATTGAAAAGTATAAGGCAAGATTTGTGTCTCGGGGTTTCTCTTAGAAAGAAGGAATAGATTACGAAGAAACCTTTGCACCTATAGCCAGATACACTTCCATCATATCAGTACTAGCTCTGGCTACAGTGATGAAATGGAAGATACACCAGATGGATGTCAAGACTGCTTTCTTGAATGGTGTAGTGGAAGAGGAAGTGTATGTAGAACAACCACTCGGTTTTTAGACAGGGAGTCTCATGTGTGCAGATTGAAGAAATCCCTGTACGGTTTGAAACAGGCACCCAGGACATGGTACGGCAAAATTGACAGCTTTCTATCCAGTTTGGGAATTACCAAAATTAAAGTAGATTCCAACCTTTACTACAAGGTTGAAGATGGAAACCCAGTGATGCTCCTACTATATGTAGATGATCCGTTTGTGATAGATATGGATGGGTTGATTGCTGATACGAAGAGAAAGCTTGCTGCTGAGTTCGAAATGAAGTACTTGGGTATGATGCATTATTTTCTAGGTATGGAGGTGTGGCAAAATATGGATGGAATCTTCCTTGGACAAGGGAAGTATGCAGTAGAGATCCTGAAGAGGTTTGGGATGATGGACTGCAAGGTTATGGCCACACCTATGGCATCGAACCTAAAGCTATTGAGCGATGCTTCATCAAATTCGGTTGATGCTACGATGTATCGTCAGATGATTGGGTCCTTAATGTATCTAATGAAAACGAGACCAGATATTTGCTTTGATATGAACACCTTGAGCCAGTTCTTGACAGATCCAAGAAATGTTCACTTGATTTCTACAAAGCATATTCTGAGGTACCTGAGGGGTACAATTGATTATGGGTTCAAGTACGATGCGAATCAGAAGATTAACCTGGAGGGTTATGTTGATTCAAATTGGGCAAGCAGTACCATCGATAGGAAGAGCACTTCAGGGTGTTGCTTCAGTATGGGATCAGGTGTGATCTCTTGGTTTAGCAGGAAGCAATTCTGTGTGGCACTTAGTACAGCTGAAGCAGAGTATGTCGTAGCTTGTTCAGCTAGTTGTGAGGTAGTATGGCTGTGGAAGTTACTGTCTGATTTATTTGATCTCCAGTTGGATGCTACTTGTATACATTGTGACAACCAGAGTTGCGTGAAGTTGTCAGAGAATCCAGTGTTCCATGGCAAGTCAAAGCATATTGAGATCAAGTATCACTATATCAGGGATATGGTGCAAAGAGGAGCATCGAAGCTCTAGTATGTTGCGATGGAGGAACAAATAGCTAATGTGTTGATGAAGCCATTGGCTAGGATGAAGTTTGAGTACTTCAGGGAGAAGCTTGGTGTTCTCCAGATCGAGGTTTCCTCCAAGGGAAAATGATGAGACCCATAGTAATTTTGACATGGTGAAAGGATTGGTTCCTTCCATGGTCAGATGTAAGGGCTGAGCCATTCTGTCATGGTGAGAGGATTGGTTCCTTCCATGTTATATATGAGTGTTGAATCCGTGAGCCATTCTGACGAGTAGGTCAGATGTAAGGGCTGAGCCATTCTGTCATGGTGAGAGGATTGGTTCCTTCCGTGTCAAATATGAGTGCTGAGCCATTCTGATATGACTGTAGTATTGGTTCATACATGATCAGATATAAGGGCTATTTCCATTATTGGAATGGAGCTTCCTGGTGAGGTACCAGGAATACTTGGTCTAGGACTGAGGGCCATTCTGATATGATTGTAGGATGTGTTCCTACATGATCAGATGTGAGCACATGGCCATTCTGATGTGATTGAGGGATGTGTTCCCACTTGATCAGATATAAGGGATGTTTCCATTCTTTGAATGGAGCTACCTGGTGAGGTACCAGGAACCCTCAACCTAGGGTTGAGAGCCTTTCCATCATGGTTGCAGGATGTGTTCCCGCATGGGTGGATGTAAGTGTAGAGCTCTTCCATCATGGTTGCAGGATGGGTTCCCACATGGGTGGATGTAAATGCAGAGCCCTTCCATCATGGTTGCATGATGTGTTCCCACATGGGTGGATGTAAGTGCAAAGCCCTTTCATCATGGTTGCAGGATGTGTTCCCACATGGGTGAATGTAAGTGCGGAGTCCTTTCATCATGGTTGTAGGATGTGTTCCCGCATGGGTGAATGTAAGTGCAAAACCCTTCCATCATGGTTGCAGGATGTGTTTTCGTATGGGTGGATGTAAGTGCAGAGCTCTTTCATCATGGTTACAGGATGTGTTCCCGCATGGGTGAAAGAGCAGAGCTTTTTTACCATGGTTGCAAGATGTGTTCCTGCATGGCTAAATGTGAGTGCTGGGCCTTTCTAATGTGATTATAGGATTGGTTCCCACATGATCAGATGTGAGAGTTGGGCATGCCTTTTTGACGAGTAGGTTAGATGTAAGTGCTGGGTGGGCCATTCTAACTTGGTGTCAGATATAAGCACTGAAGAAAGACCTACATGGAGGCTAGGCCTACAACCAGCATGAAAAAGGGTTGGCTCTGTAGAACTTCCTATGATGAGAAGAATCATGAGATAGCACCCGTGATGATCTAGTGATGATGATCCAGCAGTGATGATCCATATCGAGTGATGATCCAGATCCAGTGATGAAGTCCAGTGATGATCCAGATCAAGTGATGATCCAGATCCAGTGATGATCCAGATCCAGTGATAATCCAGATCCAGTGATGATGTCCAGTGATGATCCAGATCCACTGATGATCTAGATCCAAAGATGAAGATGACTTGAATATGAAGAGGACTTGAAGAAGACTAGTGATGAAAATTGTGTCGAGAGAATACCTTCCTAGTTAAGAGGGAGTGTTGATGTAATTGTAACTTTGAAATGTATTCACTTGTATTTCTTATCTATTGTAACCTGATTTTTATTCTGGGATGTACTTGTGTCATTTCATACCCCAATGTTCCAATTGGGAAGATCTATTATGTAAGCAAGTCATGTCAAGTCATTGTGGGTAACCCTCCTATTGTCTAAGGGTTAAAGTCCCCGCAATTCTGGGGCACTAGGGTTATTATACTCTCTTGGAGAGGTCAGCCCTAGTAGGGTTTTAGTCATGTCAAGATTAGTATAAATAGAGATCCAGACTCTCTATTTAACACAAATCACATACACACTCAAGTGTAGCGCATATTTGAGGAAGGAGAAGACACTGGGGCTAGACAAGAAGAAGGTTACTGCTGTCGAGAGATCACTGTTAGATTTTTATCATATAAGCTACCATTATGATCTTAGGATCTTTAACTGAGAGAATAACATGCAAAACAATAAAACACAAGCACAACACAAGAGACAAGAAACACAAATAATTTTCCTCGGGGAAACCATAAAGGAGAAAACTCCGCAACTTCCTCTGAGATAGAATTAGCACCAAAGGTAAAACCCGAAAACATAAAGATGATCTCCTAACAGCAAAAATATCTCTCTCATACACTAAGAGAGCTTTTTCTCTCTCAATCATGTGCCCCAATGAGTGAGTGTGTGTGTCCTAAATAGAGAGACTCACTCTCTATTTATATTCTTTCGTTCACTTGGAACCCACTCCATCATGTCAGCCTCGCTTAACAATTACTTACTAGAGCTAACATCTCTAGGAGTGTCTAATAACCCTAGTGCCCCACCACTTGTGGGGAATTTTCCTCCTCCGACCAATAGGAGGGTAACACAATGGTGGGGACCATTGCCCCGACTTACAATGACTCACCTAGGGTCGAATTCACTAGAATAGTCTAATAACCCAAGGGCCCCATAACTGTGGGGACTTTAACCCTTGACCAATAGGAGGGTTACCCACAATGACTTGACATGAATTTCTCATTATAGAAACTTCCTGGAATAAACATTGGGGTATGACATGACTCAAGTACATCACAAATACATCCCAGAATAAACATCGGGTTACAATACATAAGAGATATGAATGAATACATTCCAAAGTTACAAATACATCAACACTCCCTCTTAACTAGGAAGGTATTCTCTCGACACAATTTATCAGCACAAGTATTCTTCTCTATATCATCTAGATCATCATTGAGTTCTTGTCATATTCATCTTCAAGTCATATTCATCTGGATCTGGATCATCACTCGATCTAGATCATCATCATTGGATCTGGACATCATCATTGGATCTGGATCATCACTCGATCTAGATCATCACTGGAAATCATCATGGGATATGGATTATCACTCGATCTATATCATCACTGGATATCATCACGGGATCTGGATCATCATGAGATCTAGATCATCACTCAATCTAGATCATCACTACTGGATCATCTTCAATGGATCTGGATCATCACTCGATCTGGATCGTCACGGGTGTTATCTCATGATTCTTCTCATCACAGGAAGTTCTACAGAGCCAGCCCTTTTTCATGCTGTTTGTAGGCCTAGCCTCCATGTAGGTCTTCTTCAGCACTTATATCTGACCTACTTGTTAGAAAGTCATAGCACTCACATCCATCCAGGATGCAACACATCCTGCACACAATGATGGAAGAGTTTCATACTTCCATCTAGGTTGGAACACATCCTGCACACAATGATGGAATATTTCCACACTTCCATCCAGGATGGGACACATCCTGCACACAATGATGGAAGAGTTATGTACTTCCATCCAGGATGGAACACATCATGTACACAATGATGGAAGATTTCCACACTTCCATCCAGGCTGGAACACATCACGCACACAATGATGGAATATTTCAACACTTTCATCCAGGCTGGAACACATCCTGCACGCAATGATGGAAGAGCTTTGCACTTACATTCATCCAGGCTGGAACCACATCCTACCACAATGATGGAAGATTTCTGTACTTCCATCTAGGCTTGAACCACATCCTACCACAATGATGAAAGGGTTCTGCACTTACATCCATCCAGGCTGGAACACATCCTGCACACAATGATGGAAGGGCTTGCACTCATATCTGATCTTGTAGGAACCAATCTTATAGTCAGATCAAAATGGCCCCCAGTCCTTGACTGAGCTACCTGGTAATTGACCAGATGCTTCCATTCTCCTAGAGAATGGCAATTGTCCTTACATCCGACCTGCTCGTCGGAATGGCCAACACTCACATTTGACATGGAAGGAACCCAATCCTTTAGCCATGACAAAATGGTTCAGCCCTTACATCTGATCAAGTAGGAACACATCCCTCTATCACATCAGAATGGATTCTCAGTCCTAGACTGGGTTTTCCTGGTAACTGACCAGGTACCTCCATTCCCAGAATGGCAGTTGCCCTTACCTCTGTCCTACTTGATAGCATGGCCAACACTCACATCTGACATGGAAGGAACCAATCCTCTCACCATGATAGAATAGCTCAGCCCTTGTATCTAACCTACTCGTCAGAATGGCTATTGATCTCAGCACTCATATCTGACATGGAAGGAACCAATCCTCTCACCATGATAGAATGGCTCAGCCCTTACATTTGACCATGGAAGGAACCGATCCTCTCACCATGTCAGAATGGCTATGGGTCTCATCACTTTCCCTTGGAGGAAACCTCAATCTAGAGAACACCAAGATTCTCCCTAAAGTACTCGAACTTCAGCCTAGCTAATGGCTTCATCAATACATCAACTATTTGTTCCTCCGTCACAACATACTATAGCTTCACTGCTCCCCTTTGCACCATATCCTTGATATAGTGATACTTGATCTCGATATGCTTACGACTTGTCATGGAACACTGGATTCTCTGACAACTTCACGCAACTCTGGTTGTCACAATGTATACAGGTAGCATCCATCTGGAGATCAAATAAATCCGATAGTATCTTTCATATCCATACTGCCTCACAACTAGCTGAACAAGCTGTGACATACTCTGCTTCAGCTGTACTCAGTGCCACACAAGATTGCTTCCTACTAAAACAAGAGATCACACATGATCCCATATTGAAGCAACACCCTGAAGTGTTCTTCCTATCGATGGCACTGCCTGCCCAATCTGAATCAACATAACCCTCCAGGTTAATCTTCTGATTCATATTGTACTTGAGCCCATAATCAATTGTACCCTTCAGGTACCTCAGAATATGATTTGTAGCAATCAAGTGAACATGTCTCAAATCTATCAAGAACTGGCTCAAGGTGTTCACAGCAAAGCAAATGTCTGGTCTCATGTTCATCATATACATCAAGGACCCAATCATCTGACGATACATCATAGCATCAACCATCTCTGATGAAGCATTACTTAATATCTTCAGGTTCGATGCCATAGGTGTGGTCATGTAGTCCATCATCCTGAACCTATTCAGGATCTCTACTACATACTTCCCTTATCCACACCTCCATGCCTAGAAAATAGTGCATCGACACATAACAGGAGCATCAATGTTCTTCTGCCTTCAACCTTGAGGCAAAGGTTGGAATCCAATTTACTCTCAGTAAATCCTAGAGTCATCAGTAATCTTTCCATCCTGTCATACCATGTTGAAACACAAGATATTCTGCAGTCACTCCCTCTGAACCATCATACTCCCTCTGTATTCCATACTCTATGCACTGAAACATTATGTACTAGAGTGACAAGTAGCTTCCTATGCTACTAATCTTCTATGTATCCATTTAGGATCACTGGATACCAAGATCCTCTATCTTGAACTTTTTCAAAAGTTCATCTCGCACCAATCTGTGAACTTGTCATCCTTTATCAACCTTGTAGCAAAGGTTCAGATCTTCATCAAGCTCCTCATGTATGTGTTATCCCATGGGTGTCTTCTGAGCTCGTACAAGGTCTTCTTTCATTTTCACACATGATTCTGCCTGTCATGTGTCTCAACTCCCACTGGCTACAAATGTCTCTTCGAATCTTGCCTTGTATCCCACGATGTTTCCATATACTGCATGATGGAACTACGAACTTCCCTTCATGTATCGATACTGCATCCTAGACATCATTCTTCTTGAACTAATATTCCCTTTCTTCTTGGAAGATTCTACACCAATGATGTCATTGTATTCATCATATTATTTTTCATCTTTGAACTGTCGTCACTTGTTCTCCGAAACAAGTCTCATTCTTCTTTGCTTGCAGGCGATTATGTACGCGATCTTTCTTACAAGTCAAATGCATTTTTATGGTTAGAAACATTTCATAAGGAATATTCATACTGGCAAGTTCTTATGCATAAATATATGATCATGCAACTACTTTATCCAATACAACATTCATCCATATCTCACTGAAACTTTCTAGATGCCTTCCATCTCTACCAGGACAACATTGAGATTGTGCACTAATCCAATATGTCAGCAAAGAGGTTTCATTCTAGATAAGTAGCAATGGAGAGCTGTATAGAACCATGAGCTACTTACCCATCACATGCATATTAGTAGTATACTGTCATTAATGCAAACATCCTATCATGCATAATACATCAACTGAATATAAACAAATGCATAACAAAACAATATCATGAAATGATAATTGATTACTTATCTTTATTTGTTTCATGAGTATACTCCTTCTTAAGCCTTCAAAATCATCGTCTTCTTCATTCATGATAGCATAGTTTCTTATCCAAATTCTAAGGTGGATAAGAGGTGCTTCAAGAGTTGAGTTCTTCATATTCCTCATCGCTTGAGGGATCTTTTTTGGATGGTGAGAGCTTGATCTTCAATTTCTCCCATCTTCTCTTCTCTTCTTATGAGTCGAGCTTCTTCTTCTTCCCAGATTCTACTAAAAGTAATCACTTCCTTCTGGCACACATTCCTTGAATGAATGAATCCCATGATCTTGGGAGGTCATTCAAGGTGGCCATCACCACTTCTGCATTCTTCACTTCTTCTTTTACGACTTCAAGTTGTTCTTTGATTTGAGAGACCCTTATGACTGCATGGTATCTGCATTTTGGATCTTCACATTCTTCAACTGGTTTCATAAGGTCGTCTTATGATGTATGTTCTTCCCTTAAAATAGCTTGGTTAAGGAATCAAACATCTTCGATGTCTTTATGGAAGACACTTGTGGTACAAGTTGATCCGTGATTGAATCAACAATGATCTTCTTGGCCTTGACCAATTTATTCTTGTGTAAGGCTTCTAACCTCATCTCCCTCTGGAACTGGAGCCTCTCTACTCATGTAGGTGTCCAATTCATTTTATTTAGAGAGATCATATACTTCCATACTTGGAAGTTTTCAACTTCACCAAGCTTGTCATCAAGCTGATGTGATAGATCACTTTGAAATGAGAACCTCAAATGAAAATAGCAAAGGATTAGATCTTACCGATTTGAGGTGTCCGTCCTAGTTCCGGAGCTGCCTGATCTAGGGTTTGTCACAGAAACCCTCATTTTCAAAAAATGGAATATTTCATATATGATTGTATAGACAGATAGATCTATTCAAATGGAGCTGTCCAATGTACTCATTTTCTGAACCAAAATTACTACTCCTCTATGTATGAAATTTTGTACTACGGTAAACGCACATGTCCCTGATCCAACACCATAGGTTTCATCATAATTGGTTTCACCAATTTGAATTTATGATACTTTTCCCAAGGTGACCTGTTACAGGATTATTCAAAACAGCGAAGTCGTACGGACTGCCACATGTCATTGTTTCATCTTCTGGGTCTGAAATTCAAACCACAAAAATTAAATTCTGTTCCCTTTTTGGAATAGCTTCAAGAATTCCATTTGGACCTCTATATCCCAATCTATAGCAATTATCCCCAGGTGTCCTAATTAGGGATGAATTATGGAAGAGGCTAGAACCCTAACTTGGAGGGATCATATTTCCCATAATATAGTGAATCGGAGGGTTAATTTTGGATACAATGTTCATCCATATTTTATCTTTGGTCTCTACAATTTTCAGCTCCTGAGGCTTTTACAATCGTAGGATATATCGAATCTACCAAAACTTAGCAGTTTTAGTATTTAGGGTTTTTCTAGCTCGAGGTCAAACTAGGGTTTGACTTTCTCAGAGTTTCACCCAACCAAATTTCTTGATCCAGGTCTCTAAAATTCTATTTTGATGAGGAGAAAATCCTATGCTGGGCTCACTCAAAAATTCCTCTTCTGTAGAAAGCCCTAATTTCCGCATCGAAAACTGAAAATGCTCGCAATTGAATTTTGCTTCGACAGAAAGATGCGCCCTTCAATGGAAAGTCATCCTAGCATACTTTTGCTAATGGATTGTAGAGAGAGACCCAAAAATTAAGAATCCCTAGCTTCTGCAGCTACACAATGTCTTCTTCTCAGGTTAGCTCTAATACCATGTTAGATTTTTATCATATAAGCTACCATTATGATCTTAGGATCTTTAACTGAGAGAATAACATGCACAGCAATAAAACACAAGCACAACACAAGAGACAAGAGACACAAAGAATTTTCCTCAGGGAAACCATAAAGGAGAAAACCCCACAACTTCCTCAGAGATAGAATTAGCACCAAAGGTAAAACCCGAAAACATAAAGATGATCTCCCGACAGCAGCAGTCTCTCTCTCTCTCACTAAGAGAGATTCTTCTCTCTCACTGAGAGAGATTCTTCTCTCTCACTCATGCGCCCCAATGAGTGAGTGTGTGTGTCCTAAATAGAGAGACTCACTCTCTATTTATATTCTTTCATTCACTTGGAACCCACTCCATCATGTCGGCCTCACTTAACAATTACTTACTAGAGCCGACATCTCTAGGAGTGTCTAATAACCCTAGCGCCCCACCACTTGCGGGGACTTTGCCTCCTCCAACCAATAGGAGGGTAACACAATGGTGGGGACTATTGCCCTGACTTACAATGACTCACCTAGTGTTGAATTCACTAGAATAGTCTAATAACCCAAGGGCCCCATAACTGTGGGGACTTTAACCCTTAACCAATAGGAGGGTTACCCACAATGAATTGACATGAATTTCTCATTATAGAAACTTCCCAGAATAAACATCAGGGTATGACATGACTCAAGTACATCACAAATACATCCCGAAATAAACATCGGGTTATAATACATAAGAAATACGGATGAATACATTCTGAAGTTACAAATACATCAACAATCACTTACTGTTTTAGGGTTTTACTTTGGTGTTGATTCTATCTCTGAGGAAGTTGCAGGGTTTTCTCCATATATGGTTTCCCCGAGGAAAAACACTATGTTCATTGTCTCTTGTGTTTAATTGTTGTGCTTGTTGTTCTCTCAGTTAAATATCCTAATGTTATGCTAGCTTAATGTTGAAAAACTAACATGTTTTAGATCAACAAAGAGTGAAACAGAAATTCAGTGGGCCAAATCCAAAAGAAGTATCCAATGAATATGAATCTATCTATGAACCTATAGTTCAAGCATTTTCTTTTGATTTCAATGAAGAAAACATTTCAATGATGCAATGGTATGCAGTGAATCAAACTTCACAAACCTCAGAACAAATCGATGCAGAACACTCTTTCCAAACCCATCATCAGACCTTGGGAAGAAATTATTAACAACAAGCACATAATAGGACTCGGATATGAAAATGATCTAACTTTTCATATTCCAGAATACTCCAAAACAATTCAATTTGTGAGTGTAGGATTCCTTCATGAAAATTTGACTTCACCTATTCCAGTTAAGCTTCAAAGTGTTAAGTGCCAATATTTCCAAATATTTGGTCATATGGAAGATCAATGTTTTAATCTCCATCCTTTTCAGCATTGTGGAAAATGTAATCATACATCATAAAAATGTTCCAAGAGAAACAATCCTACAATATTAAAGATTCACTATGGGTGGATCAATCCTTGGTAATGGACATCAATAGCCAAGAATTTACATCAGTCTTACCGAAGAGTACAATCTCGAGCAAAGACTCATCTTGTATCACATAGTATTTTTGTACTTGATAGAGTATAAGTCCAGTGGTCCCCTTATGGCCTATCTTTTGAGCATGGCCCTCACAGGATGAGATAACATGTGGAAGTTTCCACATGCCCACTTTGATTTTGAAATCTAAATAGTACTCTCTTGCATCTTAAGGGGGGGTAGTTAAATCAAAATGATACAATAGTGAATTGGTTCAGGGTAACCCACATGGAAACCCATATCTTCTCAACTTTCAGCTAACAAAGGGGGGAATATTGATCATGGTTTTCATTCTTCAATTTTCGATAACAAAAGAATGTAGATGGAAGACCCTGAAACAAAAATCTGAATATGGACAAAAGTCTGTAGATGGAAGACTCCGATACACTACTATGAAAATGGACAAAATATTGTAGATGACAGACTTCAAATTTTCAAATGGGAAACAAAATTTTGTAGATGGAAGACTCCAAATTTTCAAAATGAGAAACAAACAACAAAATTATGAAGATGACAGACTCAAATACATGATTCATTGGCATGCTGATAGACACATAACAGTGTTAAAATATTAGGGAGCATTTCAGTGATTCACTGATTGTATAATGCTGATACTATATGTTCACCAATTACCAGAATACACCAACCTATTCTAGCTAAATCACTTGGAAAATGATGGAATTTTCAAGCAGAGAGGGAATGTTCAGACATGGTAGTTGTTCACTCCAGAATTTCAGCTCTCTTCAAGTTCATTTCAGATGAATAATTCAGAATTCAGATTTGATGGTTTTTTAGGCGGATTTTTCATTTGAAGCATAGATGAAGGCTTCTGAAAGATCCAACTTCGGATTTTACCAAGCCACTTGGTAGAATAAAAATTCACTAAGTTTAGAGATGAACTTGGCATTTGTAAATATAAAACTTTCATAGTAAAGGGAGGAATGTTAGACCTCTTAATCCTAGGTTTTATACTCTAGGTATTTTGTAGAATAATATTAAAGATTAAATTAGTTTAGTGATTAATTAGACTTTGAATAGGACTATTTCTTCGTAAATGGAACCTATCATTTTCATGTGATTATATGATTGGTTGTATTCCTACTTTCTAGTCTAGGATTGAGCTATATAAACAAGCTCTCTTGTCTATGAGATGTTAAG
This sequence comes from Pseudotsuga menziesii, assembly GCA_001517045.1. NCBI lineage: Eukaryota > Viridiplantae > Streptophyta > Pinopsida > Pinales > Pinaceae > Pseudotsuga > Pseudotsuga menziesii. Next base: position 104,514 of record LPNX010381464.1, read on the forward strand.
AAAGTTTTGTGAGTGTGATGTAATTACACTTTTTCTTGTGAATAAAGTTATGTGTCTGAGGACACTTATTCTTCAGAATCACAGATCAAACAATCAGCACAAAAATTGTTGAAAATATAGAAAACAATTTGATGAAATATGTCTTAAGAACATGTATTTAAAGATCAATGATCGTGGCGGTTATAGAGAAAATGCACAACGATTAAATTTCAACAATAAGAAAAAGTCAATGACTGTTACTGTGATGACCGTTGATTTGCAAGTGTTTAGAGTTTCATCGGTTTAGTGAAGAACGTGTGTCTTTGTTGCAATAGAGACAAACTTTCATCGCTATAAAGACAAAGAGTTATTTACGTCGCAATAGCGATGATGATCGGGGCCATAACATTTTCTTTTCAAAATTTTTATCAATTTATCCATGAAATTTCCATTTTAACTTATTCGTGGCAATATTTTGTGGAACTTTTGAGCCATATGTACTAGTGACTTAGTAGTTCTTGAATTAATGCATACATTTTTTCCTTTTCTTGCTTCATAGTTTTATATCTCCTTAGTTCCTTTAATTATAACTGCAAATTTTCCCAACGAAACCTCTGAAAGGTCAATTCTTTATCCCACTTCTCTCTAAGTTTCTTAATGACTTTCCTATGTGTGGGAAGAGAAATCATGCCTTCTCCATGCAAGGTAGCCTAATATTTCCATTTATTCACTTCATATTTTAGTATAGAAATTTCCTCTACCACAATATATGCTTCTTCATCCAATTCAATGATCTTATAAGGCTCCTGAACCTTTAGATCACCATTTCTCCTAGGAAAAGTGAAGTCCTGAGTTGTTGGTTCTTGTGTTTCAGCAACTAAAGTTTGTGTCTTAGTAGCTTTTTTTTGTGCCACTGGTTCTTATGTTACAGTGGTCTCCTCATTTTCTGATGTCACTCGTTCTTGTGTTACACTGACTTTTTCTTAGGTCACTGGTTCTTATGTTTGAGTGAATTTTTCTTGGGTCACTGGTTCTTATGTTTTAGTGACTTGTTTTTTATGAGTAAACTCTTCCACAGATTCTTGTGTTTTCAGGTCCAATCTCTTCTCCCTAGTAGGTATGGTAGTATTATATGCTTGCATTGTTCCAGATTATTCCTAAATTAACTACATAAGTATCCAAGCTGAAGGTTCCATAAGAGTGACCTTTTACCATGTGATTCTAAAGATATCTCACATTTTGGGCATCATGTTCGGCAACGTCTGAAATGAAATATTCCATATTATCAATAACTTCATCTAGTGTGTTCAGTCTATGAACCTCTTGACTTTTCAATGTATATTTTAAACCTTGTAATTCTCCCCTGAGAACCTATACCTCCTGTTTTAGTAGGTCATTTTCTCAATGTAAAGTCTCTAATTGAACTAGATTGTCTTCTACAGCAGGCTCTTGTGGATCGGCATACCTTGGTATTTGGGTTGAGTTGCTACATAGTTATAGTGTTTTAGGAGAAACCCCTCGTTGTCCATCTACACCCCCTGGTTCTTGGGTGATAGGGGATGACTGAGGTCTTAAGATTTGGACTTCAATATTTGTCTTATGCATTTGTGTTTCCTCTGTTGCGACGGTATCCCAAGTCCTAATTCTTTTTAGTGGATGGGACGAATGAGCTTGAGTGCTTAATATTCTCTTATTTTGTCGTGGCCGAGGAGAAATAAACCCCTCTATAAGTATTTCAACCTAATATATGACAGGAGAACCATCCTTTTGTGATGATTATTTTCCCAATCTCCTTATTTATTCACGTTTATTGGAGGGTTCATCCTCCTGAGTCACCTTCCCTAAATTTGCAATCCCCTTTACCCTGGAAATCCTTCTTGATTTATTTCCTAAGGATCCTTGGGGATTGTTCCTAATTCCTCACTCATGGGAGGTAAAAACCCTTCATCATGAGAGTTGGTTTCTTCATATGGTTTTCCTTCATTACATTCTTCAATAATTTCATGAGAGAGCCTGGGAATTATCCTTGGGCTGTCCATTTTTTGAAATGGGCTTCCAATTGGCTCCTAGGGATTTGTACCATGGGAACCATTTACAATTGTAGCTTCCAACTCATTCGAACCATGGTCATTTTATACCTCTCCATATTCCCTACCCATCTATCTTCCTGACAAGCTCTGTTCATTTTCCTCTTCGGTCTCACTGTCTCCTTCTTCCGTGGACAAAGGGTTTATCCTCATAACAAATTGCACCCATGATTGATGCCTTTGGTCTAGTTCCCTTAATACTATTAATTTAATGATTTCATTTTTTTTATTGAAGCCTCAAGGTACTAAGACCTTCTCACATAATGTGCCATATTTTGCAGAGACCTCGAAAGATAATAAGGCATATTCAATAAAGTACCATGATGCAGATGAGACAATAAAACAAAGTCATATGTGTAAAAAACTCGGTACCTACCGTCACAGGTGATATTTGTTTTTGGGAATAGTGCAAACTGGTCCCAAGGGCAGGGCGAAGGCTTCAATATAGTCCCCCATCCTCTTGATCAAACATTCTTTGCTCCTGCTAGAAAATGTTCTTTTGCGCTTGGCAACGGCATCTTCTAGCCAAACCAGCTCCTTCATGTTCTATGAAAACCTGTTAATTCTATTATGAATTACTCAAAAAATTCAATTCTCATCCCCCCAACTTCCTAATGGCATTTCATCATATTATGTGGAAACAGTAATGTAGTAGCCTCATCAAACCCAGTCAACCTCTCAAAATACATTATCCAATCGGCTTCCTCAAGAATTTTGAAAACTTCCATGTTTTGGCGCAATGCATCCATCATCTCTAGCTCATGGAATGATCCGGATTTATGTGTGAATGAAATGAAATAGCAGATACAAAATCATAACACAGACATTTTGCAACGATAATAGAGATACAGTAAACACATATTCTATTAAATGGAGGAAATAGAATAGACTGTAATACAATTGTTAGAATGGTGGTAGCTATATTTGAGAAAAGATGTGGATGCTACGCTCATTCGTGACAAGATGAATACAAAATGAGACCAAAGGGGCTTATTTATAATAATAATGAGGATGAGAACCCCAAAAGTCCAAAAGGTAATGCTAGAAGATGAACCGTCATAAATTTTGTGGCCCCATGGTGGTAAGTTGAATAGTCAACTTCCCGGGGTCATAACTTTTGCATACGATCTCTGATGTGGGCGTTCGATAACTCGTTGGAAAGGTATATCTAATATTTACAACTTTTGATTGCATAAATACATATTAGTGGCAACCATTTGACCTCAAATCACCAAAAAACATCATTTAGGGCCTCAAAACGGCTCTGGAATTTTAGGACCCGAAAAAATCATAGAAAAATAACTAGGAAACTGCCACAATGGACAATTATTTTGAGCCAGTGGAATAGGTGGGTGGCCACCTCGTCAGGGACATGTGTAGAGAAACAATCAAAGAGAATATTTCTCTAATACCACTGATCCAGATCTATGTGTGAACGAAATGAAATAGCAGATATAAAATCATAACACAGAAATTTTGCAAAGATAACAGAGATACAGTAAACACATATTCTATTAAATGGCGGAAATAGAACAGACTATAATACAATTGCTAGCATGGTGGTAGCTTTCTCTGAGAAGAGATGTGGCTGCTACGCTAATTTGTGCCAAGATGAATACAAAATGAGGCCAAAGGGGTCTATTTATAATAATAATGAGGGTGAGAACCCCAAAATTCCAAAACATAGCCCTAGAAGATGAATCATCATAAAGTTTGCGGCCCCAAGGTGGTAAGTTGAATAGTCAACTTCTTGGGGTCATAACTTTTGCATATGATCTCTGATTTGGGCGTTCGATAGCTCATTGCAAAGGTATATCTAAGGTTTACAACTTTTAATAAAACAAATTCATGTCAATGGTAACCATTTAACCCTCAAATCGCCAAAAAACATCATTTAGGGCCTCAAAACGGCTCTGGAAGTTTAGGACCTGAAAAAATCATAGAAAAATAACTAGGAAACTGCCACAATGGACAATTTTTTTGAGCCAGTGGAATAGGTAGGTGGCCATTGATCTCCATCTAGATCATGGAATACTGTGAAACCTCCCATGATATCCTTCTTCACGAATCTAAGTTACACAGGAAAGCAAAAAAAATTCCAAATTTGGATACCGTAGTTGCAACATGCAAAACAACAATGTACAATGGGAAAGTCATTGGGTGTTTTTAAAAAGGAAGCATAAAGGTAGTATAATGAAAAAGAATCTCGTGGAAGAATTTATTGCATGGATTGGATAAAGTAGTGACGGTTAATAAGGTGAGAGAGTGTAATAATATCCCCCTATCCCCCAACTAAAATTATTGGCTCAAACAATTGCTCATGGGGATAATCAAGGGTAGTACAATCATGATTATTTGTAAATTCATGCTTAGTCATATATGTGGTTAGGATTTGTACCTTTCACACTTACTATTAGCGTTGATTTGGTTATTGGTGAAAAGAGGGGATTAAGCCCCAATAAGGAGCTTAAAATTTTGAAATTTCACAAATGATACCGTGGGTGGTAGAATGGAAGCAAAATAGAAACAATGGTTTTCAATTTTCCCATGAAACCATAGGATAAAGTTTAAAAGCAGTTTAAGGAACAAAAAAGGGAGCTTGTGGCTTATGATCCAAATATCGACGATTCATATCTATGGGGAAGAAATATCAATGGTGAGTAAGGAGTACACCAGCAGAAGATGCACGGTGAAAGATTGGGTTAATGATTGGTGGAATGATTAGTGGAGAAGGTTAAAGATTGGGTTTAATCGATGGTGGAGGTAAAAGATAGGGGAAATCTATGGTTGATATGGAATCCATGGGGAAAATGTGTGCATCAATAGGAAGGATAGGTGATCAACATAAATAAAATGTAAAGTTAAAATGTAGATATAATCAATGGCTCTCTATGAGGGGACAAGCAGATCAACAATAGATAATGATTCCACTTGAGGAAGTTGTGTGTGAAGAGAAAAGGTGATTGAGCAATGGAATATGAAAAGGTAGAGGTTAAAGGGGGAACATGATTGATAGCCTAATATGAGTGGTGGATTATATCTATAGTAGAGATGAGTTCTATTCATGTAACATGCAAGGGAAATGGAGGAAGCTTGGACCAGCGAATTTCTTACCTCCAACCATGTGGCGGGTGTAGGATCATTCCAATGGGAGAAAAGTGGTAGGACAAAACCACTCCTCCCAATCCCAAAACCACCAATGTGAGGATATTATAAAAAAAGGGGGCACATGTTTGGGGTTATCCTTTATGCATTGGAGAAGAATGTGTCTCTGCGTGGAAAAGGCCAAGTTGAAAAAATACGTTTTCTGATGCCAATCATCCACGTAGGCCACTTATTAACCCGCTAATTGTTATTTGAAAATGGATGGAGGAGGGAAAATTGAAACATAGGCCCTGGAATTTGAAAAACTGGAAGAAATATTTGAAGATAGGGATGCTAATGTCTTCGACCCTATTTTGTTCTTTGGTCTAGTCCATGAGATAAAAGCTAAACTATAGCCCTTTAAATACCAAGGAACCGACTTGTACAATGTCTATCAATCCCAACTCCACCATTTTTACCATGACTGTAGCAGGGATTTCTCCTTGCTACGGGGGCAGGAATGGCTCCCTTTTGTCTATAGGACAGAAGGGTAGGTTCCTGCTTGGAAAAAGACTGAAAGGAAAAACAGAATGTAAAGAACGGAAATAAAAGCAAATATGGAGAACCCCTCTGCAAACAATGCTTAAGCTACTATAAACCAAAATACCTGCAAAACAAGTTAGGAAATAAACTTGCAAATGAAATATTGGGTTAGAAAACAAAGAAACTACTAAGAAAATAAACAAAACAAGAAAACATAGTTATACCTTCTCTTTGGGTGGAAATGGGCCACCATGCCCTAGCTTGTGGAAGCACTTCTCTTGGATGGGGGAGCTATGGCTCAATGAAGATGGAAGAGAGGGAGTGTGGGTGGCTTGAGAGACAAAGGGTCTCAAGGCATCCACGAGCAGCATAACAATATGAAAGGGAGAAGTTTTTTGAGAGTGACCCCCCACCCTCCTTTTATAGTTTTTTTGGGGTTTTAGGGTTTTAAGCTCTTGGTCCGGGCTTTAGCCCCTTTCGCCCTAATTTTAGCTCCTTTTAGGGTTTTATCCCCTTTTTGGGGGCTTTAGCTCCTAGGAGAGTATTTTAGGCTCCCTTTTGGGGCTGTTAATCCCTTTTCTTCATCCTTAAGAATTTTTGAGGGTGTGGGGGTCTAATGGAGGGTCGTGGAGTGGTGTCCTCAGGTGGTGTAGGTCATAGAGAGCTCAGTGAGGGATTTTTTTGGTTAATAGATTCCTCCCTGATGTGTGAGGGCAGGAGCTCATCGTATGGCCGATGGACATCATAGGATTTGTTGCGGTGAGGTGGTGCTTCCGGGGCTGGGGCATGGTGGCTTTTGGTTTTTGTATTAATATGGTCCCCATCAATGGGTGAGATACAAATAATGTGTGACATGTATATGGACGAGGTGGGCATCACCATGCTCGTGACAATGTCAAAAGAATAATTTGATCTATGCTCTAAAATATAAGAGTTGATCATATACAAATAATGATACAATAATGGTTGCCTCAATGTGAGGCTGAATACAATACTGATCTGGTACATTGGAGCCATGGAATTCTCATGGAATGCTATATCTTCATGATTGACGGTTTGCTGGATATAGAATGGTACATAGCTGTATGGACTTGCTGATTGAGAGTCAGAGTCTCTGTGGTACAAGTATGCTGCATCAATCATAAATCTATATAGAAGCATTGTTGGGGCTTCTGAACACTGTCTCCAATGCAACCCGAAAATCACAAGGGACATAACCTGTTTAGGTCCCTCCAGTAGACTCATCAATGTGCTAGATTCATGTGACATTTTGGGTCTTCAACCAAGTATTGTGAGGACCAAACCCTGTACAAATCTCAACGGTGCGATGATGTAGTTGGAGTCGAGCACGTGAGAAACATCCATCCTGAGAGGCACTAAGGACTCCTCTCAAGTGGTCCAAGGAACTCATCAATGACGTTAATGAAACTAGGATACAAGGACCTCTGGGTCTATCATCTGGAATATATGTGTTGTCGTCGATAGAGGGAGACCTGCCCCTAGTCAAGGAAATGATGTTTCCTTGACCAGGAGAGCGAGGGAGATAACCGAAAGGTGTGAGACAATCTGCAGACTGACCCACTGAATGGGGGGGGGTGGGGAGGGAAAGAATTGAACAGGGGCAGGGGGAGTGTGGTAGACTCAGACTTCCTTTGTTCAGAGTATGATGGCAGGGTGGACCAGGTAGCAAATGAAACTTGACTCATGGGAATGGGATCATAGCTGTAATACCAGGAATGTCACTGCAGATGGGAAAATCTTGGAGGAGGTAGACACTTTTGAAATTGATGGGATCCAAGGAAGACACATTGCAGAGTACTCTAAACAAAGGCGGCCCAATGTGGGTGTTATAGCGGATTTCACCACACTAGGTGAATCACACATTGTATGGCCTTCCCCTATCCCCCTGCAGACTCATTAGCCCCTATGGACCACTTTTTGTCTTTTGATGTATCATCGACCATCCCTAAAAACATTAGAAAACTGATATACGCGGAATTTTCCCCGATAACCGCGTACATACACGGATATTCCCATTATATTCGCGTACATCGGGATGTGTACATAATCCAAAATCCTTTGGAGCGTTCCTTGTCTTGGATCCGACTCACATGACTCCTGGCCTTCCATATTCCTTGAGATTGCACGGATTCGACCTTTCAGTATCACTTTGAAAAGCTATATAAGGAACCCTTGAGACATTGAAAGCATAAGAGAGAATTGAGAGTACCGAAACTATAGTCCATTGTTGCCAAAACTTATGCTTGAGTCTACATCCCTTTGTCCCTTGGAGCACTGTTGTGTTATTCCCAAGCTTGCCCTTTGCTAGTAAGCTTGCTATCAAAGTGATGGAGGCCCAAGTGGGGGATTCAGTTTCTCCGGTTCGCAGACGTGCCGTCAGAGGTTGTCACTTGTAATCTCTGATTCATATTAATAGAAATATCTTTTCCTGTCCAGTAATGTGTATTTGAATGAATATTGTTTCCATTGGAATATGTCAAATGCTCATACATTATTGATTTATATATGCTAGAATAGATCTAACACCATGAAATATAGTATGCTTGTATTGTTTACTTGTTGTTGAGGACGTGCCATAACAATTCAAGCTGAAGATTGGAAAGCTCAACGGGGATCTACTTCAACCATTCGGAATAAGGTACGAGGTTCGATCCTTTAGTGTTAGATGTTTTTATTTCTATTGCATATTGGGAAAGATTGATTTCTGGAGTCTAGCTGTCTGTTGTGGTACCCCAATCCATAGGAATTTCTCTCTGTAATAGATAGAATCAACACCAAAATAGAAAATCCCCAAAACAGTGAGTGATCTCCTGATAGCAGCAGTCTCTCTCTCTCATACTGAGAGAGCTTCTCCTCTCTCACTCATGCACCCCAATGAGTGAGTGTGTGTGCATGAGTATGATAAATAGAGAGGCTCTCACTCTCTATTTATATTCTTCCATTCACTTGGAACCCACTCCAACATGTCGGCCTCACTTAACAATTACTTACTAGAGCCGACATCTCTAGGATTGTCTAATAACCCTAGTGCCCCACCACTTGTGGGGACTTTGCCTCCTCCAACCAATAAGAGGGTAACACAATGGTGGGGACTATTGGCCCGACTTACAATGACTCACCTAGGGTCAAATTCACTAGGATAGTCTAATAACCCAAGGGCCCCACAACTATGGGGACATTAACCCTTGACCAATAGGAGGGTTACCCATAATGACTTGACATGACTTTCTCATTATAGAAACTTCCTGGGATAAACATCAGGGTATGACATGACTCAAATACATTACAATACATCCCAGAATAAACATCGGGTTAAAATACATAAGAAATACAGATGAATACATTCCGAAGTTACAAATACATCAACATCTTTAATTGAGAGAACAACAAGCACAACAATTAAACACAAGAGACAATGAACACAGTGTTTTTCCTTGGGGAAACCATAAATGGAGAAAACCCCACAACTTCCTCAGAGATAGAATCAACACCAAAGTAAAACCCCAAAACGGTAAGTGATCTTCGGACAACAGTAACCTTCTTCTTGTCTAGCCCTAATGTATTCTCCTTCCTCAACTATGTGCTACACTTGAGTGTGTATGTGATGTCTGTTAAATAGAGAGTCCATCTATCTATTTATACTAATCCTGACATGATTAAAACCCTACTAGGTCTGACCTCTCCAAGAGAGTCTAATAACCCTAGTGCCCCAAAACTGCGGGGACTTTAACCCTTAGACAATAGGAGGGTTACCCACAATGACTTGACATGACTTGTTTACATAATAGATCTTCCCAATCGGAACATTGGGGCATGACATGACACAATTACATCCCGGAATAAACATCAGGTTATAATAGATAAGAAATACAAGTGAATACATTCTGAAGTTACAATTACATCAACAAAACATCATCATTATCATTATCATCATAGAAAGGATTGTTTTGAACAAAAACTAGTGCAGAATGTTGTCAATGCTGGAGCTGATTGAAAACATCATCTTCAAAACTATTTATCAAGGATTCCTTCTCATCACTAGATAAGGAATCGACAGTCATAGTCTTTGTTTCACCACGTTGTGCTAGGCCATCTGTATCACAAGTAACATCATTCATTTGTTTTTCAATAAATTGTAGTTGAAGGAGTTTAATCACTTGCTCCTTTATTTCAAGTTGGTCTTGAAGTTTAACAACTTGATTTTCCAATTTTTATATGACTTCTTGAAGTTCTTTTATATATTGATTTTCATTTTGTAATCGGTTTCCTCCTTTACCCATTGTCACACTCACTTGAACTCGATCACTTGCACTTGCTTGTTTTCACGCTCGCTTGCTTATATGTCAATTTTAGGGTGACGTGCACAGCCAATCATGCACCCAAAAATGTGTTTTTACAATGATCTTGTAACAATCTTGATTTATATTAAGAGAATGGAGAGTGTCGGGTTCAAAAGAAAATGCACCCAATTACAGATTCAACTTGACTTGATTTCAAAAATACAAGTAAACTTACAAAAAAGGACTATTTGTAAGTTACAATTAATATTGATCTTCAAATTTGAATTTGTTGTCGATGCTCTGACTCATTGATTACTAGATTGTGTATTGCAAGTGCTTAATCCCATATGCTTGAATGATGAAACTTGATTTTTGTGTTTGCAAGACTTATAATAAGTACTTTGATTTCCTTGAATTGCATATAAAATGTGATGAAGGTTAAGTGTCAAGTATCCAAAAAGACATGTTCCATACACAAGCAAAAAATGTCTTTGATCCCCCTATTCCAATTATGGGACGGATCAAGAACACATCCACCACTAAAAATTGATATTTTATTAAAAACTTTGATACATTTACGCTTGAAACTCCAGAGTTAAAACATTGTCTTCACACCTCCTTTTACAAGCTCAAATATCCTTCTCCATTTAAAAAACTAAGTCTTCACCTAACCTTGCAAGCCTTCAACAATGAGAACCAAGTTATCTATCAACTTGTCTTTTTGGAACCATTATTAATAATCCCTTTTAAAGTAAATGATTTAACTTACAAAAGTGAACCCCCTTATAACTCCCTTTTGAAATGAACCTAGATTTCACTTTTAAACCTTTAATAAATACAAAACCCCCCTCAATATAATTTTTTCAAGTTTTGAATACACTTACTTCCAAATGAAGAAGTGTTTTATTTCAAAGCATTATAAAATATATGTTCCCTTTTTTTTTTCAAATTTACAATCTTTAAGGTCTTCATGCTCCTAGATCGGGGCAAAAAGAATGGATGTAAGATCACTGTGAGGATGTGAGCACAAATCACGTGAAGGATATTTTTTATCATACTGCAAGTTGAAATCATTGTTGCATTACACCATTAATGGAATTAAGAGGGACAAAGAATATCCATCCCGGAGTTGAGGATAATCAACACTTGTTCCATTCCTATAAAATCAATAGTCTCATCTCCATTCCATTCCTACAAAATCTCGCTTAGTGTTGCAACTTCATCGTAAGAGTTCTTGCCCTTATCTGACTCATTCATATGCTAGAAAGTAGTCCATGATACCGTGCAAAAATTGATATTGTTGTACCATTCTAGAGGATCGTGAGGGGAATGGTAGTGTTGTTCCGATCCATCTTGAAATCTTGTTTGCCCCTTTTTTCCTTGTTGCACTCCAGAAGGTACTCGATATGTGAGCATTTAAGACTCATAAGGTTTGGAAAAACAAAGATTCAATGCAAGAAAAATCTGGGAACCAAAATATTATGGAGAGGATACAAGCTTCATGGAGAATTCAATTGTTGAGATGATCTCGAATTCACCAGAATGAGGGAATTTCACTATGTGGAAACACTGTTTGATGCCCACATGGACACAAATTAAAGGTAGATCTTGAAGGAAAATTGTTGTGGGCACTTTTCACGATTTGGAGCTTGGAAGTAGTGCACCGATCACACTAGTTTGCTTTAGATCGTGGAGAGGTCGCTGCAATGTGATGTCTAGCTAGAGCTTCTTACAATCATCATCTCACAACATTGGCTTCACATATTGAAATTTGGATTGAGTCCTAGCATTTGAAGACACTTGAGTATAGATCCAAAGACATAAATCACCTCCAGATGCTCAGATCAAACTTTGGCTGCGTGAAGGAGAATCACAGCCACAAACTGAGGATCGTTATCAAACCATGACCGTAGGCTCAGATTTTTAGATCATTGGAGATTGTTGGGTGGAGGAAACTGCACCAAATCATTGGAGATGCTGCAAGGTTTGATGTATATTACTGCAAGATTTGATCGCTAATGGAGATCGATGCGTAAGTAGTTTGTAGGATCAAATCGTAGGATTAGATATGCATAGATCGCTGGTCCAAATCGAAGTGGATTGTGGATATGGAGTGGATCGCTACTGATGTAAATTTCCACTAGTTTGATAGATCGCTGATCTAGATCTACATAGATCGTTGAAGGATATCCTTGGATATATCTACGTAGATCTAACAAACAATCATCGTTGGCTCTACTACTTCCTTGCAAAGTTATCTCGGGGAAAATTTTCAAAAGTATTTTGTATTTTTACCTCCAAATATACCTGTTAGATTAGCTAATAACAAGAACAATGTGTATCTATTATTTTTTTTAAAAGAAATTTCCAATTTGCAATCTCATATCTTACAAATGTTAAGTTTTTATGGTTAATTGAGATCATATAACATTTAGCATCATAACAACATAACCATAATCCAAAAGATCACTAAAATATATACAAGCAAAACCATACAAAAAGAACACAAACATTTATCCTGGCAAACCCTCATGGGGAAGAAAACCCAACAAAAAATTCCTCTGTATAATATGTATAAAAGATAAAAGACAAGACCCAAAAACAAGTGTTCCTCTCTCTAGCAGATATCTCTCTCTCTCTCTCTCCATGCGCTATACACAAGTGAGTATCTGTGTATCAAATGAGGAGTGCCTCCCTCTATTTATATTCATTGGTTCACTTGAAATTTAACTCAACTATGTCGGCCCTAATGTACTTGACTGGGTCAACTTCTCTAGGGAGACTCTAGTGCCCCACAACTGTGCAGACTTTTCTGCCTAAATTACAAATGAGGGGGCTTCCTCATGACTCTTAGTAGTTCTCCCGATAGGAACATAGGGGTACATTGAAATGCAAATGATTCTACCTATAGGAACATCGTGGTACAATAAAATACACATGATTCTCCCGATAGGAACATTAGGGTAAATACACTTCGAAGTTACAATAATTAAACACTCCCCCTTAATGAGAAGAGTATTCTACAACAACAAAAACAACAAAAGTAGGAGGAGGAGAGAGAGCATCTTCAACATCATCAGGGTGATACATCTATACGTCACAAAAAAAAATTCAACATTCATCAGTAGCTTGGAACAACTACTGTTTAATTTCTTCATCCTCTGCATCATATGATCACTTGATCCTTTTGTAGCAATGCTTTGATCTTTCGATCCTTTGTGGTAGCAATTTGATATTCTGATCCTTTGTAACATCACTTTGATCATCTCGATCCTTTGTAGAAACACTTCGATCTTTTCGATCGACAACATCGACATTTTAGTCTTTTCAATCAGAAACATCATCATCAACAATAATAATCAGCAATACTTTGATCTTTCGATCATAATCATCATCAACAATACTTTGAGCAACATCATCAATAATACTTTGATCTTTAGATCATTATCATCATCAGTAATAATTTGACCTTTCGATCAACAACATCATCTTTGATACTTTGACCTTTCGATCATCATATTCATCATACTTTGATATTTTGATCAGTAGCATCATCATCATCAGCATACTCTGATATTTTGATCAACAACATCATCATCAGCAACAATCTAAGCAACATCATCATCACACTCTGATCTTTGGATCAGAAACATCATCATTAGCAACAACAACCTGAGCAACATCATCATCACACTCTCATCTTTCATTTAGCAACATCATCATCATTAGCAACAACCTGCAATCCACAATAATAAGATGAAATTCTTCATATCTATTGGTGCTTAGGGCAGACCCGGGTTCTTATACTTTTATTTACCAACCAACAAAGAGACCCACAGTGTTGGCCCTTTCGGAAACAACCTGTGAACAGGTTGCAGTCTCACCCAAAACAGCTATGGGGTGTTGCAGAATTAGGTTTCTACAGGCAAAGAGGGATATTACTGTACCTTTAGCCTTAACAAAGAATAACAGAGCTTATATATTCACTTAAATAGCTTCGCAGTTTAGATAAACAGATGGTTACTTGCTTAACCCTTAACTGGGAATTCACAGTGAAGTTAATACTTAACAATATATCTTACTTATCATTCACCTACTTATCAAATGCATAAAAACATAACAGGAACAAAATAAACAAGAACCACCACAACACAAGATATACGTGGTTCACCCCCAGTGTAGGGGCTACGTCCATAGAACTGCGTTTATATTCAACTCTTTACAAACAACATAGTTTTGATCTGTGCACTCAGCTACAGATCTTCTCAACAACCCAAAACTGCGCACTAAGATGTAGATCCTTTATTCCAAAACCCTCTGCGCACTTAGCTGCAGAGGTCGTCCACGTACTCAGCTGGGACTTAACCTTAACAAAACCCTTTGCGCACTCAGCTACAGAGGTCATCCACGCACTCAGCTGGGACTTAACCTTAAACCCAAAATAGGCCTTAGCTTCTTCACATCAAATTATCATCATTCAAAAACATTCGAAAAAGCCCTTTTCTCCTTTACATAAGTGCCTATTTATACTAGTGCACTATTACAATACCATGTGTTTAAACCATGGGCTTAAACCATGGGTTATTTGCAAAAAGAGGGGCTTCGAACCAACCCCAAAACCCCTAAGACTATTTTGGACCGCAACTCCGCTTACAAGCTTCGCACCAAAACCACGGAGTTGCCAAAATTAAGGACCTTCAAGGTCCGCGCCCCAATAGGCCCCTAAGACTCACCAGTGTCCCGTCCCGGGGCACTCTGCTGCTTTTGTGGTGGGAGAATCTTGTTGGCAAAGATAGTGAACTACTTGTTGAGGCTGCGCATGATATCTTTGGCTGCTTTCTCCTTCTTGACTATCTCCTGTAATACTGCTGCATATGCTTCGCTGGCCTTTTCCTGTGCGAACGCATCATACTCCTTCAAAACTTTGAGTTGGCTGTCCGTAGCTGTGCTCAAATCTAAGGCCTCATTAATGAGAGGCTACCGAGAGCTCACTAACAGTGTCTCTTTTCTTCTGTAAGAATCAATTTCTTGCTGGAGCTCATTGCTATGCTTCACCTTAAGCATCTTCTGCATAGGAGGCGATGTCTTGATTTCTGCTTTGACTGCATCCAGCTCTGTTTGTTGCTGCTTGATGGTTTCTTGCAACTTTTCAAATTATGGGTTGTCCTGCAAGTTTTCCCAGGCCTCGACACTTTCGTCCAGTAGCTTTGATGCACTACTCACAAGATCTGAGATCTTCATCGCTGAGGCTTTAATATATCTGCAGCGCTGTTCCCTGACCTCTGGTGGACTCTCAGGAATAATGCGAAGTTGAAGCTCCACAATCTGAGCCTCATGTTCTGCTTTCAGCTTCTCTATCAGGCTCCGAGACTGTTGTGCATAGTCTTTCAGCTTGACGATTCTCTGCTCTGGTTCTTCTTCAGCCTGCATGTCAAAGTCAGGGAGACTTCGACACGCCTCATCCAATACTCGCACCGGTGCAACTTTCTTGCTTTCTGCTTCCCTCTTCTGCTGTTCTGCTTCTTCCAACTGCACTATGAGGCTCTCACTCTGCTTCATGGAATTTTCTAACTGCTTGTGTGAGTAGCTGTCGTGTTCTTGGATCTTGTTCATGACTGCCAACTGACAAAGATGCAGCTCCGGCATAGACAACTTGGCGTAGTCTATCTCAACTGTCATACTCATCTACGATCGAGATGCTACATCAGTTATTATGAGGGTTGCACTTGGTACTTTCCCTCTGTTGTTTCTGGTGGGCCATTTCCTCGTATTTGGCTGCGCACCTATTGGGGCACTGCTTGCTGCAGTGCCAGTCGCTGATTTTTCTTTTAATGCCTTAAGTTCTTCAATTCGTTGTGCTACGCCAGCGAGCGCGTCAAGGTGTGTAGCTGCAAACTCTGACCACTTGCTGGATAATACTTCTATGGACTTCGTCAGAGCCTGGTCAAGCTCTTCCATCGTCAAAGCGGGCTCTTCGACGATATTCTTGCCCTTCGACGCCTTAGCTTTCTTTCTGGGTGAAGGCTTTGTAACTTCCTCCACTTCTGGAGTCTTGCGCTTATCTGGGTGATTGGGGTTTGAGATGGTTTTGACTGATTCTTCTTCTTCTTCATCAGCTCCGTCATCTCCACCCTGGTCATCTCTGCTCTGCTGCGACTCATCTTGTTCTTCGCTCTCTTCTGGTGGGTCACTCTGTGGTGCCTGACTAGGGCCTGTGCCCACATCTGTTACTGGGGGAACTGGTATGCTCGACCTTGTTCCTGCATCCTTCATCCATTCAATCGACCACTGCTAGACTATTGCGACGATGTCTTCCTGGTTCACCACGTATGGCTACTTCCAGCATGTATGCTTCTTATCTGCGTGGGCCTGGATGAAGACATTGTGCATGTCAGCCTTCAATTTGGCCACTCCAACATATTGAGAGAATAACTCATTACTGAGCTGCAGCATTTTCAGGATCTCATATGAGATGTTCATTGCATAAAAGGCGAACACGTAGTTCATCATCCGCTGCAAGGCCTTATCGTCCGAGACCCAAAGAGATGCATACCTTACTGCACCAGGCATCTCCGAAGGCACATCAACAAACTGTGCCTCGGTAGGCTCTCTCCATCCTACCAGTGCAATAAGCACTAACAACCATGAGTAATGAAAGGGTCTACCTTTCTCCTGCGCATCGTGGACATCTTCAAGGAATACCTTAGCAATGTACTCTACCCATTTGTAACTGTAGCCTTCGGCACAGTTCGCAGCAATACTGACAATCGGGGTAGGTACTTCATTTGGTCTGCACTTCCGCATTAGTTTGCATGCTAGGAGCTCCGCGGTGAAGCGGATATTTTGATGTCGAATTGTCGAGGTTTGATACCCTTGCTTTCCTTTCGTTAGGCTGAAGCGGTCCTTCATGTGTTGCGCTAGCTTCGTGTCTTCGTGCTTTCTGACGAACTCAATGCCAAGATCAGGCCCTTCCTTCGGCAATCCTGTAATCCTATGAATGAGCTCTCCATCAATAGGAATTCTCTGGTTTCCAATCCATAGGTGCCCATCATGCACCAATGCCAATAGCTTCTTGACCACTATGGTAACCTGCGTGTTGTGACCAAAGTGGGGGACATTGAGCATCTTCAACAGGCCAGCTTGCTCCAAGCCAGTAGCCCACTGTTTCACTTCTAGTAGTGTCGTACTGGCCTCTGGATAATGGGCAGAGTGCAAGTATTTCCCCAGTGCAAGCTGTAGAAATTTCCCATGATCATTCGTATCATGGTCTGCGTACTTGAGCTGGTCTATTTTCCCTGTCATTGCTCCGACCAACTGCACACCTTGTGGCAGCGAAGGGGTGCGTAATATGATCTTGGCTATCCACCAAGGTGGCTGAACTCCTGGTCGAATAGGCGGAAGATATGGTGGACATTGTGGTGCAGTGTTCTCATCCTCACCAAATTCTTTGAATTCTCCAGGAGGATCCATCACGGGATCCTCTGGTGTCTGTCCTGATGGTTTGTGTCTTTCTTCGTTCCGCTTAGAACGAACTTCTGCCTTAAATTTCTTTTTGGTTGATTGTGTCTGCATTGTCTGATTCGGTGCTATGGGAGTCTCTTCATAAGGTGTATATTTAGGTGGGTTCCTCATAAGGTTCTATAGACCCCTCTGTCTGAATTCGCTCAACAATTCCTGGACTTCACGATCAACTGACATGGACTGAACTGTAAAACTAAAGAAAATGTGTAATGCGAACTTCGCAGGTCTGGGTGTCTTCTTATAGAATCCATCGACCAAATATTCCATAACCATGCATTGAAGACACCATATCTGAAAGAGCTGCTATAGATCTTGTCCAAACGGCACTAGATTTCCTCAAAATCTCATCATTACAGGAAGTTAATGCAGTTAACGTACCAGTGCCACCAAATCTGATTTTTTCCAACGGTCGCATTTTAAGCTTCGACACAACTTTCCTCTTCGGCACAACCACTAACTTCAGCTTCACCAAAATAAGGACCTTCGACACAGTACATACCTTCGACACATCCTGACACCACGACAAAATTTCTTCGCCAGCCTCAATGATTCCTGCAGCGAGCATCTTATCTAGCTCCATCCTGACTTTTTCTTTATACTTAGGATTCAGCCTTTAAGGGCGCTGCTTCACAGGCTTTGCATCAGCTTTCAAAGGGATTTTTATCACTCTTATATCACCAAGGATACCTTTCATTTCTGAGAAATTCGTCAGAAATAAGTCCTGATACTCATGGAGGAGTTCAGTCACTTTGCTTACCATTTCTTCGTCCCAATAATCTCCAATGGTAGCGTACTTAGGCATTTCTTCTGATCCAATGTTTACTTTCCTTGTTTTCAAGGGCTGAGTTACTTCAGGTGATTCGACTGCTCGTCCATGTACTTCACAGTGTCCTTCTGACTCAGGAATATTAATGTTGCGAGGGTCATCATCTTCATCAATGGCGAGGTTATAACATTCTACTGCATTAGCTTCTTGTTCCTTCTAATCAAGTTGGTGCTTGGCTATTTCTTTATCATCAAACACCTTAGTATGGATCACCCTAATAGCTGCATCCAAAGCAGGGCAATCCTCATTAATAGAAAATGTGAGCAAAAAACTATCGACAAGGCTAGCCCAACTTACAGTACCATGGCGAAGCTCCACCTCCGCATACCAGTTCTTTGCTACAGGTTCCAGAGTGTGTACAAACCTATGTACCCATTCTTCACAAGGTACATGCTTCCATGCTTCATAACACTGTTCCAAATGTTCATGAGGGATAGTCTTACCATTAAATATGCTTCGTACCTCCTGAGGTTGATCCATGAATCTCAGGCAAAGAAACTTTTGACAAGCTCTCCAACTATGAATATACTTTTTATGACCATTCCACCATCTGGCAGCTGCGACTCTGAATACTGAATCTAGAGTCTCCATTTTCTGTGAATCTGGTACTTTCTCTGAGAATTGTGCAATAAAATCTTCTGGGTCTGTCAAGCCATCAAAAGTAGGTAAGATCTTTGTCTGTGAGCCAACCCATCTGATAGACTTGGTAATTCTTTCACATCGATGTCCATGTAGCTCATAAAGTCTATTCTGCCAATTCTCTAGGCCTTCGTCTGAATCAGTCATACAAGAACTGTCACACTGCCAATCCATTATACCTTCAGTAGTAGGGTTAACATAGTCTTCTTCTTTAGCTGTGATGTTGTAAATATGATCTACAACATCCTGATCTTCATCTTTGACTAGCTCTGTATACCTTTCTCTTTGAGAAGGGTCCAACGGTACTATGACTCTCAAGCATTTTCCTTCAAAAGTCATCTTTCTATTCTTAAGGTTGATTAGTGCATCATTGTTTAGTGCCCATTCAATTCCTAGCAATGCTGGATAGGGGTTGCTATCATCAATTATTTCAATGACTTCAAAATATGCTAAGGTACTGACTCCATCAATGTCCACTGGTACACTAGGGAATCTTCCCAAGGGCACAATCTTCTGCTGATTGGCTAATCTTAGCTGTATAGGGGACCATTCAAGCATAGGTCTTCCCATTTGTTCCCATGTTTGCTTAGTTAGGATATTCACTTCGGATCCTAGGTCTAAAATGATATCATTCATGTCATAATCTCCTATCTGAGCATGCAATCTCATTTCTCTTCCAGTCCTTCTAACTCTATTAACAATTTTTCCTCTATCAGAGCTTCGCTGAGGTTCGCAAGACTGGATAACTTTATGTAACTCATTCAAAGCATTCTGATTTATTAATAGCTTCATACAACTCTGTAAAAATGATGTTAGTGAACTTACTTGATCCGGCAAAGCTTCTTGAAACTGTAACTGCTGTTGATGCTGTTGCATAGTTGCTACCGATGTTCTCGGATCAACAAAGTCTTTTTTATCTTCCATAAATATTCCTTTTTCTCTTCCAACATCGAAGACTGGGATTTTCTCTGGGGTCTTACGGACCCAAGCCTCATCAGGCTGTTTCTCCTTATTCTGCACTTGCGTCGTAGCTCCACTCCTTGTAACAACGTTAACGGCTGGGACAGGTATTTTCTCTACAGCAATCATCTGAACATTCTGGGTAGGTGCGCCATTTCTTTCTTGTATCTTGGCTATCAAATGTGGGCATTGCTCAATCCCATGATCGACTGCTCTACAATATCGACATGTTGTAGTTGGGTTCCGACAGTCTCTAGCTACATGTCCTGCTTAATTACAGTTATAGCAAACAACTTGGCCTCGACCTCTTCCAGGCATACCACCACGACCACGACCTATGAAATTACCTCGACCTGATGTACTACCATGGTAACCATATCTGTCATTTCCTTGTGCATCAGGTTGTACCCTATAAACATCATAGGTTCGCTCTCTCATGAGGTCAAAGCTGCGACATTCGTCTTCGTTGTGTCCAACTGACTTACAGAACTTGCATTAGGGATTCTTAGGTACTTGAACATATCTCTGCAGCAGATAGCAATCTTCAGGTCGATGTTGGCCAGTTTTTTTACAGATCTCACAATATAGGACATTAGGGTTAAACGGGTTTGGTGCACCAGTATTCAAATAATTTCTTAATGCAGGACCATTAGAGAGAATTTGAGGTCAAAAATGGGCCTCAAAAGGACCAAAATGTACTATAAAAATCAACCAATTACATTCTAGTAGATGACATCACCCCCCATGGTTGAGGTGGCATTGCATGAGTTAAGAATGTTTATTTGTCACATTTTTTTATGGTGGATGAAAACCCATAGTTAACCAATTTTAGTGGTACAAGTACTTTTAAGTCATAAAGTGAAGTACTCACAATAAAAGTCATTTCACACTTTCTCATAAAATAATATTATTATTATTTTCAAGTAAAATACTCACAATTCACTTTCTCATAAAATAATATTATTGTCATTTTCAAGTAAAGTACTCATAATTCATAAAAATGTCTTTTTACATTTTTTTATAAAATAATATTGTCATTTTCATGTTTTTTAATTTTAAATTATATATTCACTCAATTATATTTAATATCATAATGTCAAACTAATATATATATATATATATATATATATATGTATGTATGTATGTATGTATGTATGTATGTATGTATGTATGTATGTATGTGTGTGTGTGTGTTAAATCTTGTACTTTTAAAATAAATTAAATTCATGAATGATATTTATATGAAAAAAAATATGTTAGTTATGCATATAAATTAAATTCATTTTTGTTTAATTTTATTTACAAGTTCAAGACAAATAAATGCTAAAGAACAATAAATTTTTGGGAATTTACAATGAATCTTAGTCACATCATTGTAGAGTTATTTTATTAATTTTATTTATAGTCAATTTAGAAAAGTAACTCAACCATGGTTATTTATACTGTGCATAAAAAGTAATGTAGGAGGTGAGTTGTCATATATACCTACCCCATAAATCCCCTAACTCATAATATTTTAATATATCTTATATTTTTGTAGTACATCTCTTAGGAGGCCCATTTTTTACCTCAAATTCTCTCTAATGACTATTCTTTGTCATGACCTTCTGTCTTACATCGTGTACACCAAACCTCTTCTTGAATAGATTTCCATTTCTTCATGTCATGAAGCTCCAAAGCCATCTCTGCTAACTGTGATTGTATTTGGGCTATTCCAGAATTATCTCCAACATGAGCTCTCTCAAGTTTCATAGCAATTTCCAATGCCTCTTGTTGATCAGCAACCTCCTGTTGCATAAGTGGAGTCCTGATATGAGGCAATAGTGCTGCGATGAACCATTCTTTATGCTTTTCTAGTCCAATAGTGAAACTAACTTGGTCCAACAGAACCTTGAACCTCTGGTCAAAGTCCCAAACTGATTCACCTCGCTTCTGCTGAATTTATTTCAGTTCAGTTATAGACTGTGACTCTGATTTAGGCTTCTCGAATTCTTTGATCATTGATTTTTAAATATCAGCCAAGACACAGTTCTGAGTACTGGAAAACTTCATAAACCAGGTCAAAGCTCAGTCTCTGAAAGAGGTGACCAGCTGCACTGTTCTTGTGTTTTGATCCATAATATTCTTAGCAGTCCAAACAGCTTCGCATAAGAACCAAAACTGCTCTGGATCCTATGATCCAGTTCCTCTAAAGACTGGGAGCTTGATATCATCATTTACATGGGCCATAGTGGATCGAGGGGGGGGGGGGGGGGGGGAGGGGGCGGGGGGGGGGGGGGGGGGGACTTACTGAGGTAGACTGACCTGCGACAGGACTACTCGAGCTAGGGTTACTTTCGGACTGCGACGGATTCTCAGGGATAACAGATCTTCACTGCGGAGTTATAGGAGGGTTTCTAACAAAAGGGGTTCTTTCAGATTCAGACTCTTCTGGGATTAATGAGGTATAATCAGTATTTTGGACTAGGGTATAGGATCCAAGAGTTCTCTTGTATCTTTTACCGTTGCGAAGCAAACCACTTTGCTTGTCAAATTCACTTTCGCTTTCAAACATAGGTTAGTAGCAATAAATCTAGCAATCTGATTCGATAAGCAATATACGTTTCTTAGACAAGAGCATTTTAATTTTCAGACTTAATAAATTCAGGTACTTACCCCTTGGTCCTTTGAAGAATTTTCTTTCTGCTTCGCTGAAAGAAATATGTGTGTCGATGGCGAACTCCGTCACAAATGCTTCAAGGGTTCGCGTTGTCCAGAAGTCAACAGCTCTAGATACCGCGTTGTTCACTCTTTTCAACAGCTTAATTCTTTCTGGGGTCCAGGTAGGAGACTGATCTTCTTGGAAGTTTGTCTTTCTTTCTGTCAACCTGGATAACCACTGGTGCAATTCTATGTGGATACTACCAAAGAAAATTTCATAAATATCAGAAAAAACGTACCTTTGCAAGAAGTCGTTTGAGCTACGACGAGGATATTTATTTTCTTGTTCAGCAAATTTCAGATAAGTATCTTCAATCTAGTCACCAATTTCTTTTACTGAGGACCTCCAAAACACATCCCTCGAGGTACGACGTAGATCCCTCTTAAAGCAGATACTGGTTCAACCGAAAATAGAACCAATTTGTTGGTGCTTAGGGCAGACCCAGGTTCTTATAATTTTATTTACCAACCAACAATGAGACCCACAGTGTTGTCCCTTTCAGCAACAACCTGCGAACAAGTTGCAGTCTCACCCAAAATAGCTATGGGGTGCCGCAGAATCAGGTTTCTGCAGGCAAAGAGGGATATTACTGTACCTCTAGCCTTAACAAATAATAACAAAGCTTATATAATCACTTAAATAGCTTCACAGTTTAGATAAACAGACAGTTACTTGCTTAACCCTTAACTGGGAATTCACAACGAAGTTAATACTTAACAATATATCTTACTTATCATTCACCTACTTATCAAATGCATAAAAACATAATAGGAACAAAATAAACAAGAACCACCACAACACAAGATACACGTGGTTCACCCCCAGTGTAGGGGCTACGTCCACATAACTGCGTTTATATTCAACTCTTTACAAACAACATAGTTTTGATATGCGCACTCAGCTGCAGATCTCTGCGCACTCAGCTGTAGATCTTCTCAACAACCCAAAACTGCGCACTAAGCTGCAGATCCTTTATTCCAAAACCCTTTGTGCACTCAGCTGCAGAGGTTGTCCACTCACTCAGCTTGGACTTAACCTTAACAAAACCCTCTGCGCACTCAGCTGCAGAGGTCGTCCACACACTCAGCTGGGACTTAACCTTAAACCCAAAATAGGCCTTAGCTTCTTTGCATCAAATTATCATCATTCAAAAACCTTCGAAAAAGCCCTTTTCTCCTTTACATAAGTGCCTATTTATACTAGTGCACTATTACAATACCATGTGTTTAAACCATGGGTTATTTACAAAAAGAGGGGCTTCGACCCAACCCTGAAACCCCTAAGACTATTTTGGACCGCAACTTCACTTACAAGCTTCGCACCAAAACCACGGAGTTGCCAAAATTAAGGACCTTCAAGGTCCGCGCCCCAATAGGATCACTTTTGGACTTAAGTCCAGGGATGACACAATCCTATCACATTATCGACAACCAAAGTCACCGAATACAATTATGGGATAATCACTCCCTATCACTTTAGGACTAAATCCAAGGATGATGTAATCCTACGACATTGTCAACAACCGAATTCACCGGATACAATTACGGGATAATCAGTCCCTATCACTTTAGGACTAAGTCCAAGGATGATGCAATCCTACCACATTATCGAGAATCAAAGTCACCAGATCCATTCTGAACAAAAGTTCAAGGATGATACAATCCTACAAGGTTCTCGAGTACCGAAGTCACAGGATTCGTTCTGAACAAAAGTTCAAGGAGGATACAATCCTACCATGTTCTCGAGTACCAAAGTCACTAGATCCATTTTGATCAAAAGTTCAAGGATGATACAATCCTACCACGTTCTTGAGTACTGAAGTCACTGGATCCGTTCTGAACAAAATTTCAAGGATGATACAATCCTACCACGTTCTCAAGTATTGAAGTCACCAGATACATTCTGAACAAAAGTTCAAGGATGATACAATCCTACCACGTTCTTGAGTACTGAAGTCACCGGACCCATTTTGAACAAAAGTTCAAGGATGATACAATCCCGCTTCATTCTTGAAGACCGAAGTCACTGGATAACTTTAGGGCAAGTTCCCGGGGATGATACAATCCCACTTCATTCTCGACGACCGAAGTTACCAGATCATTTTAGGGAAAGTGCCCAGGGATGATACAATCCCACTTCTTTCTCAAATATTGAAGTCACTGGATTACTTTAGGGAAAGTTCCCAGGGATGATACAATCCCACTTCATTCTTGAAGACTAAAGTCACTGTATCACTTTAGGGCAAGTTCCCAAGGATGATACAATCCCACTTCAACATCATTGCTCCCCCTTTTGAGGAAGGTCTTTCCGGACAACACCAATCTTGTCTCAAAAAATTTTGAACTTTATTCGAGACAGAGGCTTTGTCAATACATCAGCAACTTGTTCATTAGTACTCACATACTGGAGATTTATGAATCCCTTATATACAATATCTTGAATGTAGAAATACCATATTTATATGTTCTTTGATCTATCATGGAACACTGGGTTCTTCGACATATTTATACAACTTTGTTTATCACATAGAATCACAGTGGTATCGAACTCCAGGTTGAATAAACCTGACATTAGCTTCCGAAGCCATATGGCTTCACAACTAGCAAAGCAAGCTGCTGTAAATTCTTCTTCAGCCATGCTAAGCGAAACAATGGACTCTTTCCTGCTAAACCATGAAATCATAGTAGACCCCAGACTACAACATCCACCCGGTGTGCTTCTTCTATTTGAGACACTTCCAGCCCAATCTGCATTTGTATATCCATATATTCTGTAGTCATGATCTCTACCATAGTAATGTCCCAAGTCTATCGTACCTTTTAGGTATCTCATCACATGCTTTGCAACTATTAGGTGAACACATCTAGGGTTACCTAGATACCGACTCAAGGTGTTCATAGAAAAACATATATCTTACCTTGTGTTCATCAGATACATCAATGACTCAAAAAAACTTTCTGTACTGATTCATATACACTAACTCTGATGTTTCATCAGACAATAGCTTCATGTTGGTATCCATGGGTGTGGCCATGGATTTACAATCCAACATATCAAATCTTCTTTAATATTTCCACAACATACTTTCCCTAGTTCAGAAAGATTCCTTCTGAACTCTTCCATACTTCCAGACTGAGGAAATAAAGCACCAATCCAATATGTTTCCATCTCAAATTCTTCAGTTAGATTCTTCTTGCAATATGTGATCTGTTTCTCATTCCCCATTAGAAATAGGTCATCCATATATAGTATGATAGATTCATCTTCTATAACCTTTGAAGAAAAGGTTAGGGTCAGCTTTACTCTTGGTAAAGTCCAAGCTTGTTAGGAAACTATCTATCATTCGATACCAAGCTCTAGGAGCTTGCTTCAGGCCGTACAAGTCCTTCTTCAACTTGCACACGTGAGTCCGTCTGTCTTCAAATTCAAATCCTTGTGGCTATTCTATGTATATTTCTTCTTCAATCACACCATTCAAGAAGGCTATCTTCACATCCATCTGGTGTAAGTCCCACTTCATCATGGATGCAAGTTCCATGATAGTTCTGATGTACCTTGCTTCCCGAAGCAAGTGTCTCTTCATAATCAATTCCCTCTCTCTGAGAGAATCCTATAGCCACAAATCTTGCCTTACTTCCATCAACAACATAATTTATCTTGCAAATTCATTTGGAAGATACCACACTCTTGATTTCTAGTTTGAGTACTATATCCCAAACATCATTGTGGTATTCTTCCATCATTGCATATTCCATGAGTTCATTATGTCAGGTCATCAACATATCCTAGTCTTCTGCATTCAAACTTAAAGGTTGGAACCAACTTTACTCTTAGTAAAATCTAGGTCCATCAGGAAGTTGTCCATCATGTTGTACCATGTCAATTTCAGAGATCTTCTGTAGTCACTCCCCCTGAAGCAGAGCATAATCTTCCCTCTTCATTCTTTATTGGAGTGATAGGTAGCATCCAATGCTACTATGTATCCATCTCAAGTTAATAGAAACCAAGATCCCTTTATCTTGAAATTTTTCAAAAATTTCCTCTTGCACCCATCTGTGAGCTTGTTGTCTTCTATATATTTCCATATTCAACCTTGTAGAAAAGGTTAAGACATTCATCACTCTAGGTGATCTGTCAAGCTCCTGGATGTGATTTTCTATGGGTTCCTTCTGAGCATATTCTGTACAGGTGGTTCTTTGCTTGATATCTACTTCTACTGAAGAAGTGTGTCTGGTCAATAGAGTATGTCATTCCATAGTCTATTCCTTCTTAGGTAAATCACAAACCTTTCTTTGTACACTTGTTCTTGTAGATCTATATGGAAGACACTATGGAATTCCCTTAAGGTCTCAGAACCATATCATAGACATCATTCTTCATGATCAACTATTACTCTTTGATCATAGCTTCTTCCATAGATGGAAGGTTTTGCATCAATGATGTCACCCAGCTATGTTACACAACTAGAGTGTGTCCGAGGCCTCTTACTTTGGTTTGGAAGTCTTGACATAATTTTCTTCATCTTGAGTTATCTCTCGTACCTAAGGTGGTATTCATCTTTCGAGGTGGGTCTACCACTCTCTGAAGCTCTTTCTTCCGTCACAGTGTCTCTGACCTTGGGAGAATTAGATTCATGTTTATTGGAGTGAATCTTGAATTGTCATCACTTTATCTTCGAAACAAGTCTCATCCTCCTTTTCTTGTAGGCGGTTGTACAGGACCTTTCCTACAAGTCAAATGCACCAGTTTCATGGTTAGAACCATTTCATAGAACACATGCATAACGGAAAATTCTTATGCATCATGCAACTGCTTAGCCAATACAACATTCATCAATATCTCACAGAAAATTTCTAGATTGCTTCCATCTCTACCATGACATCATTTAGATTGTGTACTAATCCAATATGTCAGCAAAGAGGTTTCATTCTAGATAAGTAGCAATGGAGATTTGTATAGTACCATGGGCTACTTACCCATCGCATGCATATCAGTAGCATACTCTCATTAATGAAAACATTATATTATGCATAATACACAAAATATACAGAAAAGACAATTTAAATACTTATCTTTGTTTGTTTTTTTTCATCTCCTTCTGGATCAGTAGCTTCTTCTTTGACTAGTGAGATTGCTTCAATCTCATGCTTGCTTGAAAGCTTTTCTGGAATGCTACTTCTGGTAGACTTAGGGTTTGATAAAGAAACCCTAATTTTTCAACTGAGGTATCTTTTAGATCTGATTAGATATAAATATGCACCTCCTCAAGGCGAGCTGAGCACTATACTCATTTTCCCAAAACTATGATCAGAATTGCAAAATATCTGATGCCCTAGTTTTCTTCAGTTTCTTCTGGAGAATTCTTGATATTGTTTCTATGGTATCTATGAAATCACTACTTCTTTGTGTCTGAAATTTCATACTGAGGTATCCTCTTCTGTCCTATTTCCAACACCGCACGTTTTAGCAGAATTGGTTTCACCAATTGGTACTTATGCACATTTTCCCAAGGTGACTTATTTCAGGATTGTTCAGAAGAGCAAACTTGTATAGATTGCCATATGTCACTGTTTCACCTTTTGGGTCTGAAATATTTACCACAGAAATTAAGTTGTATGCCCTTTTTGGAAAATCTTGCGAAATTTCATTTTCACCTTCGTAACCTGAGATAGAGCAATTTTCCATAGGTCACTTGTTTAAGGATGAATCCTAGGAGAGGATGGAACCCTAACTTGGAGGAATCATATCTCCCAGAATATAGAGAATATGAAAGTTTCAGCTCCTGATCCTTCTCCAATATCAAGATATAGAGAATCTACCAAAACTACTAGTTTTAGTATTTTAGGGTTTTCAAGCATGAAACCCTAATCTTCAATAGATGCAGCTGTAGCACTGTTTTGGCTACACAATGACTTCGTCCAGGGTGGCTCTGATACCATGTTAATTTTTATGGTTATATGATATCTTATAACATTTATCATCATAACAACATAACCATAAGCCAAAAGATCACTAAAAGATAAACAAGCAAAACCACACAAAAAGAACACAAAGATTTATCCTGGGAAACCCTCATGGGGAAGAAAACCCAACAAAAACTTCCTCTGTATAAGATGTATAAAAGATAAAAGAAAAGACCCATAAACAGGTATTCCTCCCTCCAACAGATATCTCTCTCTCTCTCTCTCTCTCTCTCTCTCTCTCTCTCTCTCTCTCTCTCTCTCTCTCTCTCTCCATGCGCTATACACAAGTGAGTATCTGTGTATCAAATGAGGAGCGCCTCCCTCTATTTATATTCGTTTGTTCACTTGACATTTAACTCAACTATGTCAGACCCAGTGTACTTGACTAGGTCGAATTCTCTAGGGAGACTCTAGTGTCCCACAACTATGGGGAATTTACCCCTGACTTACAAAGGAGGGGAATTCCTCATTACTCTTAGTAGTTCTCCTGATAGGAACATCGGGGTACATTCAAATACAAATGATTCTACCGATAGGAACATCGAGGTACAATAAAATACACATGATTCTCCTTATAGGAACATTGGGGTAAATAAAATTCAAAGTTATAATAATTCAACGACAAAGTATCGATATTTTTCAATATTTTTACAACAAATTGAGCAACAATGAATCAAAGAGATCTTAAGTCAAAATTCTCAGATCTGGTATATTAAAAATCAAGAAAGTATGAAATTTGATGATTAAAAAAATCATCCAAACTTTTCAATAATTACTACAATCCTAATTTTTCCTTATTATGCTTGACAACATGATTACCTCAGAAAGCTACTTCAATTCAAAAGAAGAAATACCAACGTTGAGAAGATTGTCATGCTTTGTTGAACCAACATCGATCTTTTCACCACCAATCAATTCATCATGAAACAATTCAACATGGCTCTGATACCAAATGAAGAATAAGTGTCCTCAGACACATAAATTTATTCATAAGTAAAATAGTAATTACATCACACTCATAAAAATCTTTTAACATCTCATAGAGAAGAGAGCTTGTTTAAATAGCTCAATCCTAGATTAGAAAGTAGGAAGACAACCAATCATATACTCACATGAAAATCATAGGTGTCATTTACAAAGAAGCAATCCTATTCAAAGTGTAATTGATCATTAAACTAATTTAATCTTTAATATTATTCTAGAAAATACCTCGAGTATAAAATGTAGGATTAAGAGATTTCAAGAGTCTAGTACTGGTTTAACACATCGAATTTTTGATCTCCTTTGGTTTCCAGGTTAGTATTTTTAAATTCTTTGTCTCCTTTAATGTGTAGGGTCATACACAATGTGAGTCAACTATTCATTTTCTACTCAATACTATCACATCGAATACCAACATGGAAAGAGATGGATGATTAGGAGGTATTGATTTGAATATATCATGATAGATTTTATAATTTTGTTAGGGAAGTTACATGAGAAATAATGGGTTTGTCTTAGATTAATGGGTGTTTTAGGTAATACTATTAACTCTTATGTAAAATAGATAAAATGGTTAGATCATCATGAAATTTATTCAATTTCAAAATCTTTGTAAAATTTTAGTTTTGCATTGAGGTTTTTGGTTAGTGAACTAATATTTTTCCGATGAGTAAATATAATGTCATCGGGATTGCTCTCTTAATCATTGTCTCATTAAAAAAAGATGAAGATGAGATAATTAGGGAAACAAAATCATTGCTTTTGAAATGTTTTATTTGTTTAGTTTCTTATTTATAGAGGGGTAAACTAGCATGTGGTAATATCCTATGTGAAAAATTGTTTAAGCATTGTGATCCCATGTGCTTGCGAGAAATCATGTTCCCTATCTTGGGAGAACATGACTGTTAAATTTTATCACTAAATATCGAAAATATAGTGGTTTGTGGTAAGAATAGACCCCCATACTAAATTATTCCTTAATCATTTGGAAAGGAGGGGTGTTTGTGATATTCCAAACATGTCGAAGTAAAGCCAGCTTGAATTTACTAATTAGATTTGTCACTTTCCATGTCACGTCCTTTAATTTTCTGTCTCCTTTAATATATATACTCTATTTAATTTACTTATATATTGATTGAGTTTTTTTGGTTCCTATAGGCTATTAGAATGTCAAAGAAATATACTTGGGAAGAAAATAATAAGAGGTATGCTGAATTTAAGGAAACATTGGAGGCAAAGGGAAATGGAAAGTGTTATTGCCCTTGCAATGATTGCAGGGGTTTGCAAACGAGCATAATTTTAAGAACAAGTGCTGAGAAAATTTTTAAGGAGAAGGGGCATGCTGAAAGGGGGTTTGAATATCGTCCCTTGGTAAGACATTATTCATTAGATAATGTACTTCTTGTAATAGTACTGACCATGTATTCACACAATGTTTTATCATTTTAAATTTATGTGTTGTATATTATACACTAATGTTATTACATTGTTTGTAATTATAAAGACAATATGTCGACCGCTAGAGAGCTATTTGCCACATAATTATAGTAGAAATACTACTTTACAAGGTGAGGAACATGGAGATCATAATATTGAAGATTAATTTCTTAATGATCCTATGGATGAAGATGATGTTATTGATACAAATGATGAAGATGAGATAAATAGATTGATCCAATACACATTTTCACCATTGGATGAGGACAACCTCCATGATATTCGTGATGTTCCTCTACTTGAGAAGTCCCAAGAAAATATTTATGAATGCTCAAAAAAAAAATATTCTATTTGCTATATTGTTGGTGGTGAACTTGAAGGTTTTGAATGGTTTATCAAAAACTTGTTTCATAGAGCTCCTAAGGTATGTAATGTATTAATTGCATCTTCACATGGTATGAAAAGTTCACTATTTTCCTCTATTTTTAGTGTTCATTAATTCATAAATTAGGGATAAGCAATATTTATAATTTATATTGTTTACTTTTCATTTTTTTGTCAATGTTGCAGTCTGTTGGGTGGATTTCTATTACCACCATAAAATAATTTACCACGCACATGCCGAGAGGTATTCTTGATTATGAAAGAAATTGGAATGGACTATCAAGCTATTGATGCATGCCCTAATGATCATATTATATATTATGGACAATATGCATCAAGAAACAAATTACCACAATGTGAAATTAGTAGCTATCGAACTAATCAAGTAACAAAAAAGGTGCCTCGCAAAGTTCTTCGTTATATTCCCATAATTCCATGTTTCCAACGATTATTCACGTGCCAAAGTGTAGCACAGTTTATGGATTACCATGCAAATAACACAAGTGAAGATGGTGTTCTTCGCATGCTTGTATATGGTTTTACATTGAAGAACATCGAAGAAAAATGGGCAATTTTTAAAGATGAACCTCCTAATGTAATACTTTCATTGGAAACTGATGGTTTCAATCCATTTGGAGAGCTTCATTGTACTTACTCAACGCGGCCTTTTTTTCATCATAAACAATAATATTCCTCCTTGGATGTCGATAAAGAGAGAGAGCACACAATGTTGGCAATGATTATTCGAGGTATTTTTTTTTATAGTAATTATATTATTTCATTTCTGCATGAGAACACCTTTTATATATTGGGAAACATAATTGAATAACATCGCATATTGTTGAATAAATCAGGTAAGTACCAATTTAAAGATATTGACGTATATATTGAGCCTCTTATCGATGAGCTATTGAAGTTATGGGTTGCAATCACTATTTATGATATCTATAGACCAATAGGGTAGAAACAATTTCAGTTCCATGGAATACTTGCATTGACAATTCATGACGCTACTGGGTTAACACATTTTTGTGGCATGTAAATTTTTGTTGCACTTTAAATTAATATGTTTTTAAGGTAAATTTCATGCATTTTTATTTAAATCAATAATATTCGTATGCTTATATAACATTAATACATATATCTTGCAGGTCTTGAAACAAAGGGAAAATTTCCATGCCTAGTCTATGGTCCTAGGATAAAATATCATCATTCAAGAAGTTTAGGAAAGGAGGTGTTTGATGAGTACATGCACTTCCTCCCTAAGAACCATAGGTATCAAACTACCGATAAAACACAAATCAATGGTAAAGAAGAGAATGGGAAGAAACCACGAAGAATGACACCTCACCTATGGAAGTTGGAATATAATAGACATCATCATGGTATGCAAATTGTATAGGTAGAATATAAATATGCAATATTATGAATTTTGATATTTTTATTGAATTTTCTCTACCATGGGTGTCATGAATTATTGTTAATGTGTTTTCTTTTATGTTTAATATTGAATGTCATGATGGCATGAATGAGCTTCCACAAGGAATGAAGAGTTATCCCATATAATTCAGCAGGTTTAATTACTACGAGCACCTAAAAATAGCT
Source organism: Pseudotsuga menziesii (assembly GCA_001517045.1). NCBI lineage: Eukaryota > Viridiplantae > Streptophyta > Pinopsida > Pinales > Pinaceae > Pseudotsuga > Pseudotsuga menziesii. The sequence goes on from LPNX010381464.1 coordinate 137,525, forward strand.
CATTTGTTCTATACAATGCATATCAGGAATAATGTAACAGAAATGATATGGAGAATCTTAGATGGAAGGACTGACAAAGATAAAATTGGGAAAATTTGTAGTGACATTGCAGAAGCCAATCACACATTGCAAAGTGTAATTAATTCCAATGCCAGAGAGGCGTATCGAAATATTAGTCTTCCATGGTTATAGAAAGAGAAACAAAGCAATGATATTAAAAAGGACATTAAAAAAATAAGGTTTCTGGTTGGGGTTTCTTCGAACATACAAAATATCTTCACGAAAAAGGTGATTTTGGTGGTGTTAAAACTCATGACTGATATACATTCATTAAGGTAATTATTTACGTATATAATTTCCATTTGTTGGTGAAACCTACCAACAAAAGCCTCATCGATAGGGGTTCTCACTCTGTCAACGCCCAACTAGCACGATCTCCCTGAGCATCGGCCTAGACAGGTTTTACCCCGCCCAGCAACATCTGTAGAGCGGAAAAAGTCTCACCCGAGATGTTCGAGGGAGAGCTGTCGGAACCGAGTTTTCGATAGTAATAAGGGAAGAGATGGAGTCTGTGACTTCGAAAACATAATAATCAAATTACAGAGATAAAACAATTATCATAATTCATCTTCACAACTACAAATCTAACAGATCACATCATTCATTTATCGCAGCAGTGTTATCGTAGCAGTATCATTCATAAAACAACTTCAATCATCATTTAACAGAATTGGGATAGATCACATCATCAGCAACATCACTAAAGTATAAACAAATTCAATACACTTCTCATCGACATCGCAGCAGAGAAAATAAGAAAACAGAAGATAATATTTATGCAACAACCGCCATGTCATATTAATTCTCTGCAACAGACCCAAAACAGATAATTCTTCTCCACAGCCAGAGACCAATTGCATCCCAAAATTCAATATCTGACACAGATAGATCACAGCTTGTCCCAAATAGAAGACTCAAAAAGACCATAGACAGATCGCATCATATTGGACTTGTCTCACGTTGAACATGATTATGAGTCTGATCTTTCTTAGTGTTTTTGTGTTATGTTTACAATTGTAAAACTAGCTCTATATATAGGCTTGCTCCTTTACATCAAAGGTCCACTTCTAACTAAATTCTAACCACTAATGACCTATGTCCACAAAACGTGGTCATTTAACACATTAAATATTCAAAAACAGTTATCTTTCCTCCCATCGCACTGATCTGGCCTTGCGCGGTGTCACTTGAGCTTGCACAGCTGCCATGATGTTGCGCAAATCACTTACCCAAAACCCTTGCCAACAGGTCCCCAACATAGTCTTGTGGCTTTTCCTCGAGCCACATCAGGTTGATAGGGTATACGTCGATGTCTTGTCCTTGAAATATTCAAACTGCTGCGATATCTCTCAAACCTAGAGTTGTACTTTTTTGGTCATGCTTTGACAGTTGAGAAAAGTATGTTGCATGGGGTTCACTTCCCTAGCCTTGCTATCGACCATCTTTTGAATTTCTTACACTACTTGCAGCATTGCGACTACTTTGACAACCAACTTCCCACCAGCTTTTTTAAATTCATCCAACTGGGCACGACGCTTTTGTTAGCATTCTTGGTTGCACGAAGCTCTCTGCTATAGGTCCTTCAACTCCTCAGACCACGTGATCTGCACCATGAGAGGAAGTGATCACAGTGACATATTTAGTGTTGTCAACTGTCCTGTCACTTCTTACACCTACATGCTCAATTGGTTGAGCTGTTTGTCTTGGACAACGCTTTGCTAGAAATGCATTGTCACCTCCATGATTTCCTTTGCTTCATGCTCCATGGTTTCAAACTGGGTCGCTATCTCCTCGATAGTAACCTTCTGTTCGCTAACTTGCTCCAGTGGTGTCTCTGGATGGACCAGGGCATTGAGCAGAAGGTTGGTGTCCTAGAGTTGGGAAATAACTTCCCCAAGTCGCTTGGACTTAGCGACTACAGTAAGCTCAACCGTGTTCTCAAAGATATGTTGACAAGCCTCATCAACAGCCTGTTTTACCTTGCTAACACTTTTGCACAGTTGTGTCTTCTCAATGATGAGGTGGTCTTGTGCCTTCTTAAGCTCGGTGATTTCCTTAGCAGCCTTGTGCTGCAGCTCGACCTGTGCTACCTTCAATGCCTCAATCTCTTGTACCTTATCTTTCGCCAGGTGTACCCTGACATGATGCAACTCCTCAGTTTCTTTTTGTAGCTTCTTAGCTATGCTCTGCGATTGCACATATCCATCAATAAGATCCTTCTTCCTATCCACCAATTCCTAGGAGAAAACATGCTACATCTCCACCACCACTTGAGCAGGTAACTTGTTAATATCCAAGGAAATGCTATAGAGGAGCCGTAGTAATAGGTTCACTTCTTCACTCCCTGCATTGATTGCAGTCGGGGGAACTTAAACGTTCCTATCCTACGGCTCGGTGCTGATCGATGGGACTTCTTGCATCACATGTCTCTCAGGTGTCTGCCTAGAAAAAAAATAAAAAATAGAATTCAACCTATCTCTTACCACAAAAAAATATTCATGGTTGGACTTTCGTGTCGCTTGTGTCGCAATCTCAGAGGAGTCAGTGACCACTTTGATGAGCCATTATAGTTGGTCCTCCATCCCTAATCAGGTACCGCTGCCTGCGTCATATTCTTGGCACCATTTGGTTCGAGTTTCCTCCCGCATGTGCTATGCTTTAGCCTCAGGGTATGTTGATGACTCATTGTTAGAGTCATGAACACTCAACTCCTTTTGGACAGTCTCGTCTGGGGCATCAGGTGCTGGATCCTTGGAGAGTTCCTCTTGACTCATGGGATTGCACCATTCAGCCGGCCACTCTTGAATGATAGCATCCAATTATTCATCAGTGACTTTGTAGGCCAGAGGTAGCCACTACTTGTCAGGGTCCTGTCGTGCCTGGATATAAATGGAGTGAGGCTCAATTGCACACTGAATGAGCCACTGATACTTGTCCATTGCGTACTAGGATAAGTGGGGAAATTTGATAGCTACAGCTTGCAGCGCTTCCCAATAGACCCAAAATTAGATCACACAGTTTACCTGTCAACTAGGCTCTTCAACCCACCAAAAATTATGATATCGTGTACCATGACACACCTTCACCACATCAATTGCCATCGGCTGATAATATTCAGGTTCCATCCATGCGACAAGTGCAATGAAAATTAATAACCAACTGTAGGAAAATGGCTGCCCATACTGAGCAGTGAGAGCATCATCAAGCAACTGGTTGAGAAGAAATAAGGACCAGTTCATTTGCACGCCCTTTGCACATTTTTGTGCACATGTGACCATGCCCGAGTTGCATTGGACCGGTCGATTTCACCGAACAATATTACTCACCAAAATATAGGCCCCGATACACACCACTTGTGAATTAATGTTATTGATATGATAGACACGACCATCACGCTCCATGCCAAATCTCTCCTTTAGCTGCTTGGAAAGCTTCTTGTTAGTATCCCGCCCGTAGATATACTGCACCGGATCTTCCCTGGACTTAGTCAAGCCCATAATGCTTGCAATTAAGTTGACTATGACTGGAATGGGCTAATTCAACTAGAGCATCCCACCATGAAAGCAAGCCAAGATTTGTTTAACGCATCCATGGGCTTCATTCAGCCGCCCAAAGTGAGGCATATTGATGAGTCCCAACAATCCAGATTTGTTCAACCCGCTTGCCCATGGTTGAGGAATCCGCTGAATCAATGAACTAGGCACCATCAGAACTGATTCATAGGGCTCATCACAGACGTCTTTAAGCAACAAAAAATCATGGTCCTCAAACTTCAACTTGATCAAGGCATGGATTATATTGACCGAGCAAGTCATCCCTTCCGGCAGTGGCGACAATTTTGGTGGATACTTCTGATTCGTTGTAGGCTTCCTTGGCTTCACTCCCAGATGCGTTGGAGTGACATATACTAGAATATCATTAATAGAGATGCCCATGGGTGCTGCAGAATCTATATCTCCCTAGCTCAATGGCCCAGTCTGTGCAGTCCCCTCTCCTTGCACTCTAGCCTAAGTGCGGGTGTGCCTCTTCAGCGGCGACATGGAATTGGGAATCTGAGCTTGCCTCTTTCTTTTGGGGATCGATGAAGATCCTACTGATATTCTCATGACTTCTCCATTATGTCGAGGTCACTCAGCATGCCGCACTCCCCAAACCTTACTATGCACTCGACGACTCTACACCTCTACTCTGCAACGCACACTCAATACTCTTCTCAGCGCAACACTCTGCTCACTCAACTAAACTGTTCTAAAAAATGCCTTCCTCTCGCATCTCACGTGCTTTTTATAGCCACTTCCCAATTAAAAATCATCATTGCCAAATACACCATGTCCATCATGACCAAATCCAACAGTAATGATACCAAATCCATTGGCAATCTTACCCTTCTAATAGTTAGATCTGCCATTAATGTGCATCAATTCAACAAGCATTTCCATCTAACTATTTTAACTATCTACATTTTTTTCTAATTTGACCAACCCACAGCCCTGCGGCTGTTGCAGGTGGTCTCCCTTTCGTCGCTACTAACTCTATCCTTGCACAGCCTCTTTCCCTACGCTCACCTTGCCACTATCTAACAAAATATTCTACATATATATATATATATATAGCCCCTCAATCAGTGCGCAGGTCTGACCCCATCCTATAGGGATTTAAGTGACTCCCATTGATGAGCGTCAACAGTATCGCACCATCTAGCCCCTCAATCAGTGCGCAGGTCTGACCCCATCCTATAGGGATTTAAGTGACTCCCATTGATGAGCGTCAACAGTATCGCACCATCTAATTGCTGTAACTGAACCACACCTCCAGAAGTAATGCAATGAACAAGATACGAGCCTAACTAGTGCATATGTAACTTACCTGGATGCTTCATGAAATTGTTGTTGTATAACAACATGAAATCTCCTTCTGCAAACTGTTTATGCTTAATGTGATAATAGTTCCACGCCTTCTGTCGATCCTTCGCAACGCGCTGGTGGAATCCTGCAATAAAATGGTCCTCTTCAATATGGATCAACTACGCAATGTGTTATTCTAATGCTTTTGCATCATCCATGCTAGTCACCACAGCGATGCACAAACTAGGAACAATATATTCCATGGACATGACCGCCTATTGCCCATATACTAGCTTAAATGGTGTCTTTCCTATCAGCCATTGACAAGTGGTGTGATAGGCCCATAGCACTGCTGGAATTTTCAAGTCCCAGTCATCGCGATTAGCATTACATACCTTTGTCAACACTGTTTCCAAAATTTTGTTGAACACTTCAACAGTCCCATTCGCCTGCGGATGATATGGTTTGCTTTTCTTATGTTGCACTTGCAACTCCTTAGTTAGCGCTCTCACAGTGCGGTTGATAAAATGACTGACCTGGTCACTCATCAATATCCTAGGACACCCAAACGGTGTCACAATATTTCAAATATGAAATTCGCTGTTGTCGCAACGGTACAATCCACAACTGATGCGATCTCAGCCCACCTGGTCATATAATCAGTTGCAGAAATGATGTATCACACACCATTCCTCTTCCTCGGTGGATTAATGGGACCCATTAAATCCACAGCCCATTTAATAAAAGGTTGTAGAGTTACCTGCGGCACAAGCGGCATTTCATACCTCCGCGATGGTTTACCGATGTGTTGGCAGACATCACAACTCCTTGCATAGTCTGTGACATCATTATGCAACATAGGCCACCATATCTCGGTGTGCAACACCTTCTGCATAGTAGACCTTCCTCCATAGTGACCTCCCGCGATTCTTGTATGTGCTTGAACAGGCCCCTACTCATGCAGTAGGATAAACTGTCACAAGATTTCATTTGGTTGAAGATTGTATAACTGTCCAGCAACCAACTGGAAATATGAAGCCTTTACTACCAACTGCTTCTTTTGACTGGTTGACATGTTCTCAGGGGCAACACCAGTGGCCAAGAACTGAATGATTGGGGCATAATGTTCATCTGTGATGTTGACACGGAATAGTTGTGCATCTAGCAATCCATCATCAATATTGGTCGGTTCTTCTCTGGTCTCAATTCGAGACAGGTGAATAGGACCAACATTCAATCGTCCTAGTTTCACAACTATTTCAAAGTCAAATTCCTAAAAAAGTAGTAGCCACTGACAGATTCCCCCCCCAACACAGGCTTATTGACCACATATTGCAAGGCGGAATGATCAATGAACATATTGAAGTGACTACCTAACAAATAATGCCTGGAATTTTGCAAGGCATAAACCATCGCCAAGCCTTCTCTTTCAGTCATTGTGTAATTTCGTTCAGCAAACGACAATTTCCTACTAGCATATGTGATCGGGTGATCCAGGTCGCCCTCGCCTAGTTGCACAAGCATAACCCCTAGCATAGCAGAAGAGGCATCGACATGCACATGGAACTCCTTGTTCCAATCAGGGAATACCAGTATGGGTGCAGAGGCCATCTTGGCCTTCAGTGTGTCAAAACTTCCTTGACATTCCTGACTCCACTAAAATGCAACATCCTTCTTTAATAGCTTCTTCATAGGGGTCGTAATTGCAACGTATCCTTTGATGAACTTGGGATAGTACCCCATGTGCCCCAGTGTCCCCCGAAGCATATTCACATTCATCGATGGCAAAAAACTAAGAATTAGCATGATCTTCGCTCGATCAACCAATAGACCTTCCTTACATACTATGTGTCTGAGTAGCATTCCAAATGGCGCATAGAAAATGCACTTCTTAGAACTTAATGCAATCTAATGCTGTCGACACCTTTCTAGCATCAATTGCAAGTTGTCAAGATGGCCCCTAATTAGCCCATAGACTATCCAATCATCCATATATACTTGTAGGAACTTTTGAATAAAGTCTTTAAACACAGCGACAACTACCTGAGAAAATATTGCTGGCGCATTATTCAGCCCAAAGGGAATGACTGTATATTGGAAACAACCCCATTCAGTGACAAATGTGGTCTTATGGCAATCCTCCTTTGCAATTTGGATCTGGTGGTACCCCGAAAATCCATCTATGAAGGAATACATCTCCTGACCACCTACTCCTTCAAGGACTTCATCTGTAAATGGATTCAGGAATGGATCATGCACACAGGCATCATTCAACTTTATTAGGTTGATGCAAATGCAGTCTTCACCATTCTTTTTATCTTGAACCATAATAGGGCTTATCCACTCTAATTCTTCTATAGGCTCGATGATCCCAGCATCCAACATCTGGTCAATCTCAGCCTTCACATGGTCCTTGTATCATGGGTTCAGTCGATATGGCCTTTGTTGCACAGGTTTTGCATTTGGTTTCAACAAGATTTTCATTTCCCCCAGGTCCCCCAATATCCCCTTCATTTTTGAGAACCACGTCAGAAAAAAATCCTGGAATTCATGCATCAGGTTTGTGATTTTGGCCATTGTTTCCTCGTCCCAATAGTCCCCAATATTGGAAAAATTTGGGTTCTCTTCTGACCCAATGTTGACTTTTCTGATCTTCAGCGTCTGACTCATCAAATCTGTCAGTAAGTATGGTGCTGCAATGTCACAACTTCCTTTTGACTCCGGAACATTAACATTCTACAACTCATCAACATCTTCAAGTTCCCTAGATATTTTGTAACATGTCATCATGGATTGTATCAAGCAGTGCGCCTATGGATCAATTGGGCATGAAACAGGGATGACCTTCAACACTACGCCATGAATCATTTGCAATGCATTATGTACCATTGGTTTGGAATCCCAGAAACTAAACCTCTGTGTAAACCAAATGGACAACTCCTCCCAAGTGGTTATAGTTCTGCACAATTCTGCTGCTACATACTAGGATCTCGACATCTCATCCAGAGTATGAAAAAAAGCATGGATCCACTCATCTCTAGGTCATGATGCCCATAAATCCTGACATTCCATCAAGTGATTGGTGGGGTCATTCCATCCATCATATATCCCAGCATGATAGACCTCCGAATCGACGAAGCACACCATCATCAATCTCTGACACTGTCCCCAGTCATGGATCATCTGTTTGTGCATCGCCCACCATCGGGCTGGGGTAGCCTTTAGTGTTACATCTAGGGCCAATACCCTTTGTGGTTCAAAACATTTCCCTTCAAACTCTCAAAGGAATTATGAGAATGATGGTAGCCCTTCATAAATTGGAAACTCGACAGTCTCAGTTGCTACGCGACGAAGAGACTGTGTGATCAACCCGCATTTTATGAATGACACATCATGCATCCTATTCTGCCAATTTTCCAAAGCATCATCAGAATCAGAGGATGCATAACTCTTTTTGTGCCATCCAACTTCACCATCGATAGTAGGGTGGATATAGTCTTCAGAGATATTATAGGCATGATCCCAACTTCTACCGACTTCACCCCTCATAGGTTCAATATACCGACGTCCTTCCTGAGGGTCCATGGAAGTGATGAACCTAATATCCTGGTTCTCAAACATCATAAACCATTTTTTGAAATTGATAAACACCATGCTATCATTAGCCCACCCAATCCCTAGCAGTGTGGGATAGGAACCTCCATATTCAACCACTTCTATCACATCAAAGTCAGCATGCATTTTCATACCTTCAACATCGACAACTAGGTTCGAGATGCGACCAATGGGCTGAACCTTTTCTTAATTTGTGAGTCGTAGCTACACTGATGACCATCCCAATGTTGGCTTCCCCATTAGTTTCCAAGTTTGCTTGGTTAGAATGTTTACATATGACTTGAGATCCAGAATAACTAAGTCAACCTCATAATCTCCGATCTAGATGTTCATCCTCACCTCCTTGCTTGTATTATTCTTTTGTGGGGAGTTCACTGCAGAATCCTTTAATGTATTATCTTGGTGGTACAATAACTTCTCAATCTCAATAAGGGATTCAGGATCCCTTGCTAGCAACAGACAACTCTCAAAGAATTGCTGCAAGGTACCATGCTTCCATGATGGTCCCACCTCTACAGATGGATTAAAAGCAGATGAAATTGCGATAATAGGGATCTTACCTAGATTTATCCAAATTGCATGCTTGGACTCAAAGAAGATGTATTTCTCCATCACAATATCAAATGATACATTTTTCTTTCTAGTGGGATGAAATTGTTGCCACAGTCCATCTTCTCTAGTTGTCACACCGGCACGAGTGACAACCCCAACGTCGACATCCCTCATTTGTGGTTCGGCTTGAATTGTGGCAACTGACGATCCTTGATTCAGGTTTTGGGACTGATTTAGTGGTGGGTTCTAATTGAGGGGTGAGTTCGTCGACTGATTCTAAGTCTGTGGCAGGATTTGCGGCAGGATCTGATTCTACATCATTGGCTGGTTCTTCACTTGGAAAGTTGGCTAGTTTTGAGTCTATGCATTCTGCAAATGAGGAATGTTTTCAACCTGCAATTTTACAATTAGTTGAGGAAAATTTTCAGCATTATGCTCGTTGGCCACACAGTATGTACACTATGCATGAGGACACTCCCTTTGGTAGTTTTCAAATACTACATAGGTATAACACTGGATTTATTCTCGACCTCATCATACTCCTTGACCGAAGCCTCCTCCTTGTCCCCTAAATCCTCCATGGAATCCTCCTTGGACCCCTCCTTGCTGAAAATAAGGCTGGGACAACTACTGCTGTGGGGGGTTTGGTTGCTGCTAGACATAGTGTGCAGCTTGAACATATTGTGGGTGAGGTTGAATGAGTGACACCTGATTATACTGTGGTTGTGGTGCATACTGTGGTTGTGCTACAAGCTTCGGCTGAGGTGAAAACTGTTGTTGCGATGTAAACTGTTGTTGCAGTTATGACAGGATAAATTGCATCTAGGGCAGTGGTGTATAATGAACCTGCATTGTTGGCTGTGCTTGCATTACCCAGGGGTCCTCACCTTTCACAAAGTATGAATCATATGTCCTTTCCTGGAGCAAGTCATAAGCTCGATAGTTATTATCATTGTGTCCCACTAACTGACAAAAGGTACAGTACAGACTCTCTACCTTGGTAACCATATTTTGCATGTAGTTGCAGTTCTCATGTTGATTCCCATAGACCTGACATATGTGACACCGGGGTACACTAGCACAACTCAATGGGTTCGGGGCGCCTGAAAGCAAATAATTTCAGAATGTTAGACATGTATCCTTGGTGTGTCCATCCGCACGACACCGAGTGCACCAAAGGTCATCATGATATTCCTTAGCATTCTTGATATCTTGTAGTTAGAGCATCAGATTGGCCAACTGTGCTTGAATCTGGTTCATCCCAACCGTGGTTTCTCCTACTGGCGATGCTTCTAATTTCATTGTGATTTCTAGAGCCTCGCTCCGCGTCACAATATTTTGTTGCATTATCGGTTGTATGATATGTGGGACAAGCGCGGTGATGAACCACTCCTTATGCTGAACATCGCTTATTTGGAATATGACTCGAGCCATCAACGTCTTAAACCGTTGATCAAAGTCCTAAATTGTCTCGTTGTGGAACTGCTTGATTTCTTTCAACTCAGTAATGTACTGAGCCTCAAACTTTGGCTTCTTGAATTCTTCAAATAATCCCTTACGGATCTCATCCAATGTTTTTGCTATACCTCCCTAAGGAACCAGCATGAATCTCATGTACCAATCCAGTGCATGACCCCTGAGGGTGGTTTCTAGCTAGCTTTTGTTGATACCATCATCCATAGTCTGTCGGGCGGTCCATATTGCCTCGCATAGGAACCAGTATTGCTCTAGGTCATCGGTGCCATTTCCATGAAATATTGGTAGCTTCATTTTGTTAATTTTGTCACCTACCATTATGGGCCTTCTTCCTCTGGATGGTACTCTACTGCTAGACTTCTACTGACACATCGGGAAAGTCGACGTAGAATGCACATTTCTTCCTGGTGGTGGAGTAGTGTGTAGATGTGTGGACACGTTACTGCTGGGGTTTGAGCCTACCATCCTTTTGGGTGTAGCTTGGGCCTGGTCATCCTTGTTTTCACTGAAAATTCATTTTTCCCATGTGATTGTTCTTCATGGCATCGCACTTTGAACGCAGTAGGAACTTCTCCTATCCTTTGCCTCTTCTCTTGAAACCTTGCTGCTCCTCTTGTACAACCACTTGTTTCCTCAGCAACCTTCGCACTTTCACCTGAACTCATGCCCATCTACCCCTTACCTTTCTATGCATCTCCCCCCTTTCGTCACAGTGTCTACATCCTTTGCACACTAGAGTTCCACTACTCTTGGTCCATCTTTAGAATACCTTTTTTGTAGACAATCTGTTTAATAGATAGCTATAGAGACAACAAAAATCTACCTCGTGGTCCGTTGAAGAACTCCCTTTCTGCTTTGCTAAATGACTTATTGGTATCAACTGCAAAATCAATAATGTATCCCTCCGGGATACTGTCCAACCAGACCTCAACAACCTGTTATGCCTTATTGTCTGTTTCTTGTAATTCCTAGATCAGCTCCGAAGTGCAAGATGTCGGCTCTCCTCAGAATTTTTTCTTCTTAGAAGAAAACTTCGCTAGCCACTCATACAATATGATAGGAAAATCATAGAAGAACCATTCGTGAGGACCATCGTGAATAGATATATCCAACCAATTGCTTGTTGACAGCTTTGGATTCTGATTTTCTATTTCAGCAAAATCTCATAGTTTTAGAGCAAACCACTCCTCGATCTCTAGATGAGTCGGACACCAAAACATATCCTCCTTTGAATCGCAACTCAGGTCTTGAAAATAGAACCATTTATTGATGAAACCTACCAACAAAAGCCTCATCGATAGGGGTTCTCACTCTGTCGACACCCAACCAGCACGATCTCCCTGAGCACTGTCCCAGATAGGTTTTACCTTGCCTAGTAACATCCACAGAGTGGACGAAGTCTCACCCGAGATGTTCGAGGGAGAGCTGTCAGAACCGAGTTTCCATTAGTAAGAAGGGAAGAGATGGCATCCACGACTTTGACAGCATAATAATCAAATTGCAGAGCTAAAACAGTTATCACAATTCATATTCACAACTACAAATTTAACAGATCACATCATTCATTTATTGCAGCAGTGTTATCATAGCAGTATCATTCATAAAAAAATTCATTAATCATTTAACATAATTGGGATATATAGCATCATCATTAACATCACTGAAGCATAAACATATTCGATATACTTCTCATTGACATCGCAGCAGAGAAAACAGGAAAACAAAAGACAATATTTATGCAACAACCGCCATGTCATATTAATTCTCCGCAATAGACCCAAAACAGATAATTCTTCTTGACAGGTGGAGACCGATTACATCCCAAAATTTAGTATCCAACATAGACAGATCGTATATCATCCCAAATAGAAGACTCAACAATACCATAAACATATCGCAACAGATTGGACTTGTCTCGTGCTGAACATGATCATGAGTCTGATCTTTCTTAGTGTTTTTGTGTTATGTTTACAATTGCAAAACTATCTCTATATATAGGCTTGTGCCTTTACATCAAAGGTCCACTTCTAACTAAATTATAACCACTAATGACCTATGTCCACAAAACGTGGTCACTTAACACATTAAATATTCAAAAATGGTTATCTTTCCTCCCATCGCATTGATCTAGCCTTGCGCGGTGTCGCTTGAGCTTGCGCAGCTTCAGCGACACCGCGCAAATTACTTACCCAAAACTCCTGCCATCACCATTTAGTACATCTTTTTAGTAATTTTTGTCTCTTATTTGGAAATTAAATAAATAATGATCATTTGTTTTTTGTTACAGTACGTTCTACCTCTATATCTCCCAGATAGCTTTGACGACAACATAAAACAAATTATATATGATCTTGGTAAATACACGAGGTAAGTAACAATTTATATGCATGGAAATGTTTGTTCACTTGGTTGCATAGATTATTGACATATTGTGTTTTACATATTGGAACTTTATTATATATGCCTCAATCTTGTTGATCAATGTTATTTTCTTGCATCATTTGTAGGTGGCTTTCATCTAAAGATAAATAAGATATTAGGTATTGGAAGAGATAAATTCCTCATCTAATGTGTGAAATGTAGAAGTATTTACCTTCGGTATTTTTCAATGCACAATAATACTATATCATACACCAAGTTGAGGAGATTGAATTGTGTGGACTTGTACACACAGGATCAATGTGGATGGTGGAAAGGAATTTGAAGTCATTGAAGTATTTTTTTAGACAAAGAGCACATCCCGAGGATTCTATTGTGTAGGGATATATGGTATATCAATCCATGGTGTACATTAGTCAGTATCTTCCAAATTTAGCAAAAAATATCGACCTTCCTTGCATTTGGCATGTCAACTCCATCAACAGATTTGAAGGGGAGGTCATGTTGGGGAAAGGTAGAAGAAGGAAAGTGAAAGGATACAATTAATTTTTCAATTTCATATATATATTACTCATGTAATTTTTATTATTCCATCAGTATTTTAAGGTAAACTTAATTGCCTTTAATGATAGCTAATTTGCAATTCTTAATTGTTATTTTTCCGTATAGTTGGTTGCGTGTGGGATGCAGTACATTTATACATTGAAAACAATCTTGATTGGATGGAGGAATGGATAGAATGCTGTATATAATTCCATGGTACCTTATCATGGGAAGGGGTGAGTAAATTGATTAAAACAATGCATCGTCATTGAGAAGAATATCTTGATGAACTTACACAAAGGGAAATGGATTTAGCATGTGGTTTATAAAGATAAAAAGGCAAGTATATTTTATACCTTGATCACTTTTTTCGTTGTTTCCCATTATATAAATGTATTTATTTTGTTTATTTCTTCTTTTATATATATATATATTTACTAAGTCAGGAATGATGCAGTTGATACACTGCAAGGCTAGGTGGTCCAATGGTCGTAAATTTCACATAAAAAAGTTGGATGACAAGAAGAAAACATTTTATTGTGGAATAAGTGCATTTTTTCAAGTCACTAATGTTTCCTCTAGAAGTGACAAGCATCCAAAGGTATTTGAAAATAGGTACTATGTTTATTTGGAAGATATTATTGAGTGTGACTTTAATTCCTTTAAAATAGTTATATTTGAGTTCAAATAGTACAAGCTACAAATGAATGAACATGATCCTGAAAGAAATGTTATTGAGCATGCCAATGGATTTACCATGGTTAATACAAGGGAACTTGAACTAGGTGCAAATCCTTATGTTCTTCCAAGTCAATGTGAGCAGGTCTTTTACTCAGAGGTGCCAGGTAAAGAAGGTTGCTCATACATTGTTAGATATGATCCAAGAGGAAGATAGGTCAAGTATAATCCAGAGGAAGAAGACAATATCAAAGAAGAAGATGATTCATATCAGAGTAGTTGGCTACCACAAATGTGTCAAATGAAGAATCCAATCAAGAAGTTGATCATCCAAATGAAGTAGCAGATGATTTTGTACTCGCTGATGATATTGATGACGAATATATAACAAAAAATGACATTGATGATGATGTTGATATGAGTGATCCTTCCAACGATAGGGATTTTTGACTAGATGATGATACAAATGAAGAAGAATATGATGATGATGATATTGATGACGAGTCATGATCATCGATGTGATAATCCTCAATCTTAAACAATGTTATAATCATCATCGTCATCATTCTCATCCTCATTAGAATAATCACAACCATCATCATATTCATCTTTATGATGATCAATGGTATCATAATCATCATCATCATCATCATAACCATCACCATCATCATCATCATCATCACCATTTTCATCATCGTCATAATCGACATCATAATCAACCTCATCCTTAGCCTTAGCCTCATCATTGTCAATGTTATAATCATAATCGTCATAAATTTTATCATAATCATCATCATCATCATCATCATGATGTTCAGTCTCATTTGAATAATAAAAAATCACCATCATCACGTCATCCTCATTAGAATAATCGCAACCATCATCATATTCATCTTTATGATAATCAATGGTATCATCAACATCATCATCATCATCACCATCTTCATCATCGTCATCATCGAAATCATAATCAACATCATCATCATCCTCAGCCTCATCATTGTCAATGTTATAATCATCATCGCCATCAATGTTATCATCATCATGTTCATACTCATTAGAATAATAGAAATCATCATCATCATGCCACCCTCATTAGAATAATCACAACCATCGTCATCTTCATCTTTATGATAATTAATGGTATCATCATCATCATCATCATCATCATCACCATCACCATCATCACCATCACCATATTCATCATCAACATCATAATCAACCTCATCCTCATCCTCAGCCTCATCATCGTCATCAATGTTATCATCATTAGAATCATCATGTTCATATTCAACATCATCATCATGTTCAGATTCATTAGAATAATAATAATAATCATCATCATGTCATCCTCATTAGAATAATCACAACCATCATCATCTTCATCATTATGATCATCAATGGTATAATAATAATAATAATAATAATAATAATAATAATAATCTTCATCATCACCATCTTCATCATCGTCATCATCAACATCATAATAAACCTCATCCTTATCCTCATCCTCATCATCGTCATCATCATCATGTTCATCGTCATAATCATTATCATGTTCATACTCATTAGAATAATTGCAATCATCATCATCAACATGTTCATCCTAGCAACGATTTGCTATGGGAAAAATGTTCACATGTACTAATTATAGATGAGAACCATGAAATAATTGATATGGAGATATATCCTAGGAACTATGTTCATCGTTTACTATCTTCATTTATGTGAGCATGGTGGAGGAGGTTCCAAGGTTGCAGAGGATGTTTTTCACTTACCTCACCCACCAACTAGGCCTGAGGTCATAGAGGAGTTTCTAAGGTTGCAAAGGAGGTTCTAAGGTTGCATAGGAGGAAACTCTTGTTCATTCAGTGAACCCCTTCCTTGATACAACTAGAAAGCTAGCTTATGAGCGTGGCGAAACCCTTAAGATGCACCAAATAATTTCTTGTTTGAATCAATTTTTATAGTACAGGTTCTTCCTACATGCAGCTTTTTATTGGGTGGGCATCGGGCTTCTACTCAATTTTAATGGTATCCTGGATTTGGGGGTTTTCTATCCTCAAGGCTGTCCACCCACTTCATCTCCAAAAGCTACGTAGGAGGACATTGGCAGATTGAGGTAGAGACCCATAAACAAAGGTGAAGGTCACTAAGGCATCAAGAAAAGCATAGGCTAAGTTAGCTTCAAGACTAGGATCCAGTATAAGTATATTTTTTTCCCGTAGATATGTATTTGGTAAGTCAATTGCTTTCATTTAATCCATTAACTCATTTTCTAGTGAGGGTTTTCTTAATAGATACAATCAATAAATTGCATTCAGGGTTTTACTGATAGATACAGTTAGGGTATGCTCCTATATACCCTCCATCGATTGATTAGGATGGATGTTTTTATTCAAAAAATACTTCACCTAATTCCTATAAACCATGCTACTACATACCCTGACAATCAACCCCGCTTATCGATAGATTATAGATATACAATGTGGATAGATACAGTCAGGGTTTTATTGATAGATATAGTTAGGGTTTGCTCCTATCTTCCCTCCACTTATTGATTAGGATGGATGGTTTTATACAAAAAATACTTCACCTACTTCCTATAAACCCTGAAAATCAACCCCACTTATGGATAGTGGATATATATACAACGTGGATATATACACAATATTGTCTTGTCTTGTAAGGGCTTTCAAACCTCGTACTATCTGGTTAATACTGGTTCAGTTAGGTATGGGCTAGTACGGTGTGGTTTGGTGAGTAGGATAAATAATGACCAAGAACTTATCCAGTGAGGTATGGTCTTCTACCAGGATTTATAGTAAATCATAGGACACCTATTTTAGAAAAAAAAGCATCAGTTCATAGTGTTTTACACAACACATAAGCTACAAAATAGTCTGCACATTATTGTTACAACTGATTCAGGCGAAAAATTGATGTCTTGTTTCTCTATGATATAGATATCAGTTGGGAAATATTAAATTTTTAAAAGTGGATTGATGAACCTTCTGAATAAATATAATTATTTTTAGTCCTATGTCAGGTAAAAATGAAGTTCAAATATTAATTCAAAACAAGTAGAAGGATCCACGCTAGCCATTCTTGTAGGTGTAAGTTGTTGAAAAAGTAGGAATACCAGTTTGTAAGAAAAGGCCTATGTTTGGTCTTGTCTCTTTGAAATTTTTATAAGGTTTTTCATTAAGTGGAATTTTCAAGGGGTTTTTAACTTTAATGACTTCCCACATCCCTTCTTTTAAATGAAGGGTAGTATTGATCCTTGGTATAACTTTGTAATGTATCCATGAATCCTTGCTACGGGTATGCTGATATGATTGAGGTTAACTAATAGAAACTGCCTCAAAGTATTTCTTAGGTGTTTCCCTTCAATGCTGTTATGAATTTACTATTTAGGGATCTTTGGATTTCAACAATAGTGGGCTTGTTGCTTATATTTCAGTCTTGTTGTAGGATACCATATGAGGGTGATTCTTTCAAAGAATTACCTTAGAGGGCCTTTCCCCATGCCACAAAAGTGACCAAAACAAATCCTAAACAATTCTACTCTCTCATCACTTGCTTCGGTGCACTTATAACTTCCATATTTAGCGGTTTTGTACCCTACTTCCTAAACTATCACCAAGGAACATTAGAGAAATGTCTCATGGTGGAGGTAGACTACGCGTTAGGGCTCTTGTAACTGCTTTTATAATTTGGAAATCCAATTCCACAAATCCTTATCTCAACATTTGATATGGTTGCAACATTAATTATCAAAACAAGACCATCGGAACATAGAATCAATGTTTCCACCCAGAATAGTCATAGTCATAAAGAAATTAATTTTCCACCTATTACATGCTGCCATTGAAGGATATACGTATTCAATTGAAGGCTATAAGTATGGAATGAATGTCCCTTCAGGACTGCACATAAAAGAATAGACCTGAATATCCCAAGAGTTCCTTGAACCTTCAGATAGATACCTTAAATTCATGGTGTAAGCAAGGATGGCCTTAAATTACTCAGAATACCTATAATTCTAGGAGGGATGGCCTTGAAATTTTCTCCTATCATACCTACACCTTGGGGATATCATATCATAACCTATGTCTTTGAAACATATTTTTCAGCCTTCCATTTTACCCACCCTATGAATCACACCTACGACTTAGAAGCCTCTCGAAACTCTTCCTTTGGAACCTATGGCCTCATACCTACTCCTTGGGAATAGCCTTGGGAAATCACACTTTTGTGGGACTATCCTAACCTATGCATCAGACCTAAGCCTCATACTTACTGAATTTAATCATCCCTATTACGAACCCTATAGTCCGTGTAGCAGAGAGTAAGTGAAGCTGGAGCACTGTATGTTATTTGAACCATACCATAAGTAACTATAAGAAGGTAATATAAGCTAAAGTATATCTAAGCTAATAACAAGACTGTACTTAAGGGATGGGGTTCTTTCATGTAAAGAGTTGGTACAAGGGGATGGTGTTCCTATCATTCCATCCATCCATACTAATGTTATTCTACATCTCTTATAGGTCTAATGACTAGTCTCCATCCACTCATTGACTCAATGCTCCTAGGCTTCAGCCAAAAGCTCTCAAAATGTAGGATACCAGATTATCAAGTTAGTCCAACTAGTCCAAATCTTGTAGGGAATGGAAAATATAATGATTAGTCCAAGCTACCAAGTTAAAAGAGGTATCCTTAAGTTTGAGAATAAAATTTGACTTGATACCAAGTTATATCTATATGACAATATTCCAATATCCATGCAATATATACAATACAAAGATTTTAAAGTTTTAAACAATGATTTCACTTAAATATGTGAAATGACTCTTTGATTGCTTGACAAAGATTAAAGTCCTTGGTCTTGCTGGTCTCGTGGGTGAAAGGGGTTGGTTATCCACCTTTATGGTAAACCTTGCTCTTATGGGCATGAGGGTTGCCTTATCTTCTTATTGTCACCCCCTTGTGGGCATTATTGAAGCCCCTTGCGGGGATATCCCAAACCACTTGCGAGCATTATTATAAACATTGTGCTGTCATATTGTAAATATGGTGTGGGCATATTTTAAACATTGTGCGGGAATATTGTAAACAATGTGATATTTGAATATGATATCATGATTATTATATTGTGGCAGGGGGTACTCAGAACATGCCTGCAGCTTCTGGTCTGGTAAACGTGATTGCCATATTAACACTAAATGTTTTCTTCATTAATCACATTTATTAGACATGGTTCAATATTTACATTTCAATATTAATATGTGTCGATTCTTGTATTGTGGTAGGATGATGGTGTCCCAATGGTGTCCCATCAGGTAAATGTTATCCTAATAGCACCTAAACATGATTACAGTAATTTATTATTTTTATTAAATGCATGTTATTTTTTTCACGTGAATTTTTTTAATGATAAAATTAAATTAATTACTTTTATTGATTGATGTTTGTAGAGAAAACCACATCATGATGATGAGGTGGTCGCTGAGGAAGATGTATTTTATTCAACTGACCCAATGGGAACTGTGAAGAAGGCTTTGAAAAATTCCAATCAAGAAGTTCTCACACTGATAAAAATCAGACCCATGATTGAATAAATAAAAGCAAGAATTGGTGACTTGAGGAAAACAATAGTACAGTATGGGGTAAGTGGCATATTTGAAATATTTTATGAACTATGACATATATTCATTTATGTTATTTTAGTTCTCTATTTTTGATATGATCTAATTAATTAAAATTTTATTTTTTGTAGGAATTTTTGGAGACAACACCTGTGCATCAAGTACAATATGTAGATGTCGGTATTGGTAGTAGCGATGGTTCAACACAACATCAATATACCGTACCAATGAGGATATTTGACTCTCCTGGGTAGCAATGCACTTTATATGCTATGAACTCACCATATGTTGGATATCATTAGGGCCCTTCACCCAATACTACTTCATAGGATGTTAGAAAGGAGAGTAGCATCGAATGTGAAAGTTGCTATCCCGGAGAAGTACGTGTGGTTAGCAAGGGATCATTTCCCCTTACATTCTTGGAGGAAAAGGACCGTGTTCCAATCAAGATACCAAATATTGTAGGTATTATTTAATTAATTCAATTTTTTTTCATGTAATTCAAAGTTGTTGAAAGATAGGCTTTCACATCACATTCAATCATACAATAAATGCTCATACACAGCCATCAAAGAAAAGTATT
Organism: Pseudotsuga menziesii; assembly: GCA_001517045.1. NCBI lineage: Eukaryota > Viridiplantae > Streptophyta > Pinopsida > Pinales > Pinaceae > Pseudotsuga > Pseudotsuga menziesii. The sequence continues at coordinate 157,906 of LPNX010381464.1, forward strand.
GGGAAGGGACGCCCAATATGACTTTGTATTATCTTTGATTACTATTTATACATTATGAGAGAGGTTGGAGCGGTTGTACCTACTCTAACTACTCATTTGTTAAGTAACATTTATCCTTTAAACTATATACTTATATAAATATGATGACATTTAGGAGGGCAAGTGGCCCCTTCTACATCTCCCCCACAAACAAAACGCTTCTTCATACCAAAGAAAATAAAGAAATATGTATAAACATCTTGGGTCTCTGCTACTGATGAAGTAGTCCGCACTGTGCATCAACCATGCATACTAGTCTGCATAGGTAACTCATTTGTAACAGCCGCCGGATCGATAGGAAAACCCACATGTACAAGGCTCTACTGTGACTGGTTACTCTTCAGCCTCCATCTTTGATATTGTAGTAGTCCATCAAAGTATCATCCTCTCACAATGAAGGTCAACCATCCTTTTCTGCAACGAGGTATTTTGGTTTAAAGCCTCACCTTGGCTCATCTGACTGGCATCTCCATCGATTCAGGCATGCGAGGCCTTTAGGCTCTTTGACTTTCTATGCCATTTCTCTATCTTCTGGCTTTCCAAGGTCATAACCTAGGAACAGTTTCATCATTTTGAGAATGAGGGGCACATTGTCATCATGTCTCATTGGAGCACTTTTCTAGGTAGGAGTATGATATCTTCTTGAATGTAATTATCATCTTTTGAAATGCCTACAAGATTGTGTGATTCCTTCTCATGTGCATTCATGTGCATAATCGACTGCTTATAGTTCAACTGACTTAAAATGACTCAACTTACAAAGGTTGGCAAGAGACCAACTTGATTTACATAAAATGGAGGGGATCACCTGCCTTAAATGAGACTCACGTTTAACCCCCTCAAAATTCATCAATTACCTTTACAAAATTAACTTGACCACCTGAAACCCTATCAAATCAATTTAATATTTTTGACTATGTAAACTAACCTACCAACCGACATGTTTTTCTCCTCGTTGCAAAAATTTAGCAAACCCATAATATATAAAGGAGCCCAACCATTTTAAATACATGTTACAAGGACCATCGACCGCTTACAAATTTAAAATTTGAGCCATATCAACCATACCGACTGACTTCAATCCAACAAATTAATAACATAAGGTGACTTTCGACCGAAATTACAAAAAAACCATAAGGTTAACCGACCAACTATGTTATGATTCATAAAACTTATAACAATTATATCAATCTGAACTTCTTGTTCTTACTAGCAAACCGATCATTGAACACTCATCGCACTAGTACATTGTGATCTGTCAATTCCACTAGTCGCATCTAACAAGGTGTTGCCACTAGTCATTGGCGACTTCACATACTATTCGATGAATAAAATGCAATTAGACATATCGACTATACCATTACATTAATTACTGGGAGACAAGCAGACTACTTTATGGTCAATGGATGATCCCTCTCACGATTTCCTTATAACTTCTATCGCTACAAATATCTCCAACAACAACCATGCAAGTGACTCATCAATTTAAAAAAAATTAAGATACTTCAATTGCCTTCGACCGATAGAATTTATAGTATTCATTTTGAAAGTCAGTCATCATAGAGGCCTTTTGTATAATCCTCTTCCAACCTTGTTTGCCTCTCTTCATCCCTCCTCTTATGTTGGCACTCATTGACTTCATTTGTTGAAGCATCTCCCATGCCAAAAAGAGGGAGGGTTTGACGTACATGCATAAGACACCAGTCAAAGAGTTGTTTTCTTGGATTTGCACATTCTTCACATAAATCATACTCAGCACTGATTTCAGAATGTACCTTTTTCTTGTAAATATATCAACTTTTCCTGAATTGAATGTATAACAGAGTTATACTGTCGCTGCTCTTCTAATAGATCAATTTTCTTTCATGCATGATCACCATCCATATCAACAAGCACTTCATCATCTTCTTCTGTTTTATATTCTTTTGTCTTTGGACATCAGCACCAAGGCGTACAAGAAGTTGGTTGGTCTTTTCAAGCAAAGTTGTCAAGCACTCATTCTTTCTCTCCTCCACCATGTCGACAATCTTCTAGTGGGTTTCCTCCAGGTATCACGTGATCTGATCTCATATAAATAACTCAAAATTGTAATGAAATCAGTTTTGTTTGATCACAACTTCAAATTTTAGATGAGAACTCGTGTAAATGAACAGTTGGAATCAGTAGGCAAATAAGCAAGTCAAAAATCACCCAATCAATAGCTTCAGTTTGAAAGAAGTCGACAATATTTTCACCCATCCCTAGGGCTATTCCTTGACAAGAAGGAAACCATATTTTATATGCACTCAACATCTTCAACCCAGTTAGTCGGATGAAAAATTACAATCGACTATAGATGCTCTATCGGCATCGACAACATCGGTATCATATTCTGAAGTGGCATGTGCTCTTTTTTTATTTTTTTCTCGTTTGTTGCAACTGGGTTCTCTTCGTCATTTTGGGGTAGGTATGGTTGATTTAGAACTGGTCAATTCTTCTGCTCTCCTCCAACAATGACCAGCGGTCGTTTTTTGCATTTGTTGCAGCAACATGGAATCAAATTACATGGGATGGCGATGACATTCAATGTCAACTATACTCATAAATTTATTATATAGAAAACATGTCGACTCAAAGAAAGTGTATGAGCATACAGTCCTGGCATTGATGATAGCCTTCCTCAATATTTCATGCAGGAAACATCAGTATTCAGACGTGTTTTCACTAGATCTCTGTAGGTAGTGTATAACCCAGGCACAAACAAACTTTCTTGCAGGATTTTCCAAGCATACCACATTCTCTTCCACGTTCAAACCACTCCTCTTTTGATGCTGCTGTCACCCAGCCAAAAGAAGACAAAAATGGTGATAGATGCTGAAAGATAGGCTTTCACATCACATTCAAGCATACAATAAATGCTCATACATAGCCATCAAAGACAAGTATTGGGAAGGGATATCCAATCCAACTTTGCATTATCTTTGATTACTATGTATACATTATGAGAGAGGTTGGAGCAGTTGTACCTGCTCCAACTACTCATTTGTTAAGTAACATTTATCCTTTAAAATATTTACTTATATAAATATGATGACATTTAGGAGGGCAAGTGGCCCCCTCTACAAAATCCACATACCTCAAATTATTTTTAATTAATGATCATATTGTTTTTGAAGGAAATAATATTTTTAATAAGAACCTGCATGAGAAGGCGTTGGAGATTTTTGGTCCCACCATTAGTACACAGTGGGATGCCCAAAATGACAAATTGAAAGATGATTTGATGAACCACATGGTTAACTTATTTGGTGATACCTTCAACAAAAAAGGTGTCACTGCAACAGTTGGCTTAAATTTGAAATATGTTAGGGCAGATTATAGGGACAATTTTCAAATTAACACTAAGTATGAGTTCCCTCTGATGTTTCCAGAGAAGGAGTGGAAGGAACTCAAGGATGATGCAAAGGAGAAGGCACTGAGAAAACAAGGAAAGACTTGGCCAATCGGTTCAAGAAGGTATGTCACATATCATATTTTCAATGAAAAACGTTCATTTTTTTTAAAGTTTTAAACATATTTAAGTTGTTATTTATAACATACTTGAAACCTTTCATAGGATCCCCAAAACCTCTAAAGCGACAAAGGAAAGGGTAGAAAAACATGGTTGGGACAAACTGGACTAGGGTGGATATCAAAAACTAAGAGCACGAACTGTAAGAATCGAACGATCATTATTTGTAGCCAAATTTTTTGTAGCTAGAGTGAACAAATAATTGATTTATCATTGTAGAGAACAAATAATTTTTATGGTGTTATGCATTGCAGTGAAATGCTTTCAATAAGCATACGTTGAAGAAGACTTGAGGCTTGACTTCAAGTATGGTTTTCAACATGTGCTAGAACGTCAACAAATCTTGGGGCAAACCCTGATTTCCCCATTGATGCACACAAATTTAAATAAAACCATCCGTGCATGTTCAATTTGCTCACATTACTTTGGACTTGAATTCTGTGTTATGTCCAATTTGTATATGTGATAACTTGAAACTTCTTAAGCATTGGAAAGATATTAATATGACAAATTGTTTTAATAAATGAATGGTTTCAAGCATCCCCATACCAACTCTAATTAATCTCTTTTTAGACGTTACAAATATTGAATTGATAATAAAATATTTTAGAAGACCTGATATGAGCATAATCCTTAAGAGGATGACATTGAACTATTTCCATTTTGAACTTGAATTTGCTTTTAGGATTTGTAATGGACTTGTGGATTTATGAATCTTTTCTAGATTAATTGACTCATCATCAACTATATTCTATACCACTTTATCTAGACATTCAACTAGCGTAATTAACAAATTGTGGTGAGCATATTAAGAATGTAATTATCCATGCATATATTAATAAAAAATATGATTTTTCCTTTGGAAAAGATCTAGACAATCAAAAAAATACTCCCACATCTCATTATTACAAGAATATTGGATCAATTGCACACATACATTAAATTTACTACAAGGCCTAATAAGGTTGAATGCATAATCAACAAGACACTACAAATCCAAGATTGAAAACTATCACTCTCAAGATCAAGTCTTCAAATTGACTACACCAATTGAACTCCATTGACGTTTTCAAATCCATATGGTTGGTTCTCCATGTTGATCAATGAAAAATGATCAACTCACCCTTTCAAAGTCAATAAGGGATGATTCAAGTGGTCAGCATCCTAACAACACTACTAGGTTCCCTTCTTCCAACCATCTCCCTCCCATTTATAAACTCTTACAATAGTTAACTCAATATTGGTTTTTCCATGTTAACTAAGTTTTATCTATTATTCTATGAGCTCACCACAATGCCTCCATGACTATAAGTTTACCATATTACGTTTGAATTGAAACAACGTGTTAGTTAGAATGATGGACAAGGTAGTGTGACTTGGCCTTATGTTTTTATAGACTTAGTTGTGTCAAACATATTACCAAAACAATTAGGTTTCCTCATAATAATACCATCATTATAATGTAGTTGTGTAATCTATTCATTAATATTTACATTGTAAAATAGATGTATTTTTTGGTTTTCAAGGTGAGAGCAACAAAATCAATGATTGTAGCAGTATCGAATAGGTACCACATGATGGTGGGGAGCTGCCTCATGTTGGTGTCGAGCATCCTAGCCATTCAAGTATGCATGCTATACAATAGAAGTATTTATTATGATTTGATCACGTGTAGAAATAAATTTTCTTATGTGAATGGCTGAGCATGTACCTGCTCATGCTCAAATGGAAGAGGAACAATTGGCAAAACCAATGAACACTCCAGTTGTCTTAGCTAGTCAGCCAATAGGTAAAGATCATTGTAATGATCTTGGAAATAAAGAAATACGTATCTCAATAATAACTAAAAAATTATATCTATATAAACTGTATTGGTTTTTGTTGATGTATTTGTAACTTCAAAATGTATTCACTTGTATATTTTATGTGTTGTATTTCTTTGTACCCCAATGTTTCTATCGGGAGAATCATTAATGTAATCAAGTCATGTAAATTCATAGAGGTTAACCCTCCTTTGTAAGTTGGGGCAATAGTCCCCATAGTTTCGGGGTACTAGGGTTATTAGACTCTCCTAGAGAAGTCGTCCCTAGTAAGTAATTGTCAAGTTGGAAACTAGTATAAATAGAGAGTGAGCCTCTCTATTTGAGACACACATTCACTCAACTATAGCGCATGATTTAGAGAGGAGGAGCTCGCACAAGTGAGAGAGAGTACAACTGTTAGAGATCATCATTGTGTTTTTGGGTTTTACTTTTTCCATTGGTGCTCATATTATCTCTAAGGAAGTTGTGAAGTTTTCTCCTTTATGGTTTCCCTGAGGAAAACTCTTTATGTCTCTTGTCTCTTGTGATTATTGCTGTGGATGTTATTCTCTCAGATAATATCCTAGATCATATTGATTAAATGATAAAAATCTAACATGGTATCAGAGCTAACCTGAGAATAAGACAATGTGCAGCTACAGAATCTAGGGCTTCTTGTTTTTGGGTCTCTCTCCATAGATCATCAGTAAAAGGATGCTAGGTTAACTCTCCATTGAAGGGTGCATCTTTCTGTCGAAGCAAAATCTGATTTTGAGCATTTTCAGTTTTTGACCTACTACTATAGCGAGAAATTAGGGATTTTCACAGAAGTGGAATTTTTGAGTGAGCCCAGCATAGGATTACTCTCCTCATCAAAATCGAATTTTAGAGACCATGATCGAAGTTTTTGGTTGGGTAGAACTTCAAGAAAGTCGAACCCTAAATCTTCGTTGAACCAAAAAACTAGCACTACAGAAGATTAGCTCCAGATCCAATTCCTACATCTCAAATTGGTAAGATATAAATATTTTGTATTTTCGTTTGAGGTTCTCATTCAAGATGTCTCATCACACCAAGCTTGATGAAAATATTGAAGGAGCTGATAACTTCCAAGCATGGAAGTATAGGATCTCACTGGTTCTTGAAGAAAATGAATTGGACTCCTACATAAGTAGAGAGGTTCCGGTTCCATAGGGAGATGAGGCTAAGGATTTACACAAGAAGAACTTGGTCAAGTCCAAGATAATTATTGCTGATTCCATCAAGGATCACCTTATACCACAAGTGTCTTTCCTAAAGACACCTAAATCTATGTTTGATTCCTTGACCAAGCTATTCGAAGGAAAGAACATAAATCTGAAGATGAATTTGAGAAACCAGTTGAAGAATGTGAAGATGCAGGATGCAAAGACCATACAGTAATACCTTACAAGGGTCTCTCAAATCAAAGAACAACTTGAAGCAGTAGAAGAAGAAGTGGAGAATGCAGAAATTGTGATGTGGCACCTTGAATGACCTCCATAGGTCATGGGACTCCCTCATTCAAGGGATTCTTGATAGAAGAAATATAATCACTTTCAGTAATTTGTGGGAGGAATTCACCCAAGAATAAGCTCGAATAGCAGCTCAAGAAGAAAATATGGGAAATGAATATCAAGATCTCATAGTACACACCAAGAAGATAAGAAGGGACTATCATCATCCCAAAGGTAAGCATTCTCACCAGAAAGATATCCCTAGAAGATCTAATAGAGATGTATCTAAATACATATGCTTTACATGTGATGAGAGAAGACACTTTTCCAGAGATTTTCCTCGAAACAAGAGTGACTCTCACAAGAATAAGGACAAAAGAAGACATCATGCTCACACTATAGAGGATGATGAACCTCCCAGAAAGAGAGTCAAACAAGAAAGTGAAGATTCTTCAAGTGATTAAGAGTATGTTTTGATTTCTTCCCTCACAGGAACTGTCACACATGGAAGCAATTATTAACTCATATATAGTGGGTATTCCAAGCACATGACTGGATTTAAAGAATCTTTCATGAAACTATCCAAACATGAGTCACCCCACAAAGTGAAACTTGGGTATGACTACCAATATCCCATAAAAGGTAGTGGTGAATCCTCCTATAAAATAGACTCTAGAAAGTCTATGAAGATGAAGGATTTCTTGTTTGTACCAGGACTAAAGAAGAATCTCCTCTCCATATCTGCATTGGATGAAAAAGGCATGAGGGTTGGATTTGTAGATGGCCAAGTTCTTATGTGGCCAAAGGGAAAAACTATAGATGATGCAATTGTGATTGGAGAGCAAGAGGGAGGATTATACACGCTAAAGGGCCAAACAGAACAAGCCTTGGTCCATGACTTAGTAGAGCCAAGTGAACTATGGCATAGAAGGCTTGCACATGTGCATTATAGGGAACTACCACTTGCAAGAAAAGTTGTTGAAGGTATTCTAGAAATACAAGAAAAACATGAAGGTGTTTGCAAAGGATGTCCGAAAGGAAAGAACAAAAAGAAGACATTTCTAAGTAGTGAGAGCAAGGAAAAATGAATCTTGGAAATCATCCACTCCGATGTATGCGGTCCGATGTCATCCAGTTCATTGAGTGGGTATGTATACTATGTTTCTTTCATTGATGATTTTTCTAGGAAAATGTGGATATACTTCTTAAAAAGCAAGGATGAAGTATTCAACAAGTTCAAGGAATTCAAAGCCTTGATTGAGAATCACATAGAGAAGAAAATCAAGATTTTTCGATCAGACAATGGCAGATAATTCACATCAGATGAATTCAAGGAATTATGCAGAGAGGTAAGTATTAAGAGGGAGTTAACCACTCCAGATAATCCACAACATGATGGAGTTGTATAAAGGAAGAATAGAACGATTATGGAAGTAGCAAGGGCAATGCTTCATGATCAAGATCTTCCCATACATCTATGGACAAAAGATGCTAAGACAAATGTGTATGTACATAACCGTACTACCCATAGAGTACTTGAGAACAAGACACCAGAAGAAGTATTCTCCTGTGAGAAACTAGAAGTCAGTCATCTCAGAATATTTGGCTTTCTAGTGTACATACACATTCCAAAAGAAAAGAGGATGAAGTTATATCCTTCAGGAAAGAAGGGTATATTTGTGGGATATAGTGAAAGCTCGAAGGATTACAAAATATAATTCCTAGGATTAAAGAAGATCGACATCAGCAGGGACGTAACATTTGATGAAGACTCAGCTTACAACAAATCTAGAAAGAGACCTATAATCCAAGATACAACTATGAACGATGCAACTCCAGAAGAAGATCGAGAAATAGAACCCCAAGAACCTGTAGATCCACCCCAAGAAAATAATCCTTACAAAAGGAAACCTGCATGGGTATGATAGGCTATCCAAGGTGTAGAAAGATATGGAGCTCCAAAAGGAATGCACATAGAAAGAAAGAGAACTAGGTCCTACTCTGGTTATGTAGCCCTAATGTGTGACATCATTGATAAAGAACCTTCCAACTATGAATAAGCGGCATAAAAGAAAGAATGGAAGGATGCTATGATCAAGGAGTACCAGTCGATCATGAAGAATGATCTTTGGATGTGGTCCCAAGACCAAAAGGGAAGTCTATTGTAACTTCAAAATGGATCTACAAGATCAAACATGCTGCAGATGGCAGCATAGGGAAATATAAAGCAAGATTTGTGGAACGTGTCTTCTCCCAGAAGGAAGGGATATATTATGAAGAAAATTTTGCACCTGTAGCTAGATACATTTCCATAAAATCAGTATTTTCTTTGGCTGTAGTGATGAAATGGAAAATACACTAGATGGATGTCAATACTATCTTCTTGAATGGTGTAGTAGAAGAGGAAGTGTATGTGGAACAGCCACTCAGTTTTGAGACACATGACAGGGAGACTCATGTATGCAGAGTGAAAAAGGCCATGTACAGTTTGAAATAGGAACCTAGAACATGATATGGCAGAATTGACAGCTTCCTGACTGGCTTAGGCTTTACCAAGAGTAAGGTGGATTCCAACCTTTACTATAAGGTTAAGGAAGGGAACCCTGTGATACTCCTACTATATGTAGATGACCTGTTTGTAACAGGAGAGGATGGGTTGATTGCTGACACAAAGAGGAAGCTTGCTATCGAGTTCAAGATGAAATACTTGGGTATGATGCACTACTTTCTAGGCATGGAGGTGTGGCAGAATGCAAATGGAATCTCCCTAGGACAAGGGAAGTATACAATAGAGATCCTGAAGAGGTTTAGGATGATGGACTGTAAGGCCATAAACACACCTATGGCATCGAACCTGAAGCTATTGAGTGATGCTTCATCAGAGTCGGTTGATGCTATGATGTATCATCAGATGCTTGGGTCCTTGATGTACCTGATGAATATGAGTCCAGATATTTGCTTTGCTGTGAAGACATTGAGCCAGTTCCTGATAGATCTGAGACATGTTCACCTGGTTGCTGCAAAAGAATATTCTGAGGTACCTGAAGGGTGCAGTTTATTATGGGCTCAAGTATGAGGTGAATCAGAAGATTAACCTGGAGGGTTATGTGGATTTGGATTGGGTAGGAAGTGCCATTGAAGGAAGAGCACTTCGGGGTACTGCTTCAGTATGGGATTAGGTGTGATATCTTGGTTTAGTAGGAAGCAGTCTTGCATGGCACTGAGTACAGCCGAAGCAGAGTATGTCATAGCTTGTTCAGTTATTTGTGAGGCAGTGTGGTTGAGGAAGCTACTATATGATTTGTTTGATCTCTAGTTGGATGCTACTTGTATATATTGTGACAACCAGAGTTGTGTGAATTTTTCAGAGAACTCGGTGTTCCATGACAAGTCGAAGTATATCGAGATCAAATATCACTATATCAGGGATGTGGTGTAGAGAGGAACAATGAAGCTCTAGTATATTGCAACGGACAAGCAGATAGCTGATGTGTTGACCAAGCCATTGGCCAGAGTGAAGTTTGAATACTTTAGAGAAAATATTGGTGTTCATCAAATCAAGGTTCCTTCCAAGGGGAAGTGATGCATCTGAGAGCATTTCTGACATGGTGGTAGGCTGGGAAGCCCATGGTCAGATGTAAGTGCAGAGTATTTTTGACATGGTTATATGATGTGCCTCCCATTGTTAAATGTAAGTGCTGAGCCTTTCTGACATGGTGGTAGGTTGGGCTTCCCATGGTTAGATGTAAGTGCAGAGCCTTTCTAACATGGTGACAAGCTGGGTCCCCCATGGTCAGATGTAAGCATAGAGCCTTTCTAACATGGTGGCAGGTTGGGCCTCACATGGTTAGATATAAGTGTTGATCCTTTCTGACATGGTGGAAGGTTAGGCCTCCCATGGTCAGATGTGAGTGTTGGGCCTTTCTGACATGGTGTAAGGTTGGGCCTCCCATGGTTAGATATAAGTGTTGGATAATCCTTTATGACATGCTGGCAGAAAGGGCCTCCCATGGTCAGATGTGAGTGCTGGGACTTTCTGACATGGTGGCAGGTCGGGCCTCCTATGGTCATATATAAGTGCTGGATGAGCCTTTATGACATGGTGGTAGGTTGGGCCTCCCATGGTCAGATGTGAGTGGTGGGCCTTTCTAACATGGTGGAAGGATAGGCCTCCCATGGTTAGATATAAGTGTTGGGTGGGACTTTCAGACATGGTGGTAGGATGGGCCTCCCATGGTAGGATATAAGCATTGAAGAAGATGAAAACCTACATGGAGGTTAGGCCTACAACCAACATGAAAAGGGGTTGGCTCTGTAGAACTTCCTATGACAAGTAGAATTAAGGGATAGCACCATTTTCTCAAGACAGTGGGAGTGATGATGATGATGATGATCCAGTGACGAAGACTTGTGGTGATGATTTGTGTCAAGAGAACACCTTCCTAGTTAAGAGGTAGTGTTAATGTATTTGTAACTTCAAAATGTATTCACTTGTATATTTTATATGTTGTATTTCTTTGTACCCCAATGTTCCTATCAGGAGAACCACTAATGTAATCAAGTCATGTAAATTCATAGAGGTTAACCCTCCTTTGTAAGTAGAGGCAATAGTCCTCACAGTTTTGGGGTACTAAGGTTATTAGACTCTCCTAGAGAAGTCCACCCTGGTAAGTAATTGTCGATTCAGAAACTAGTATAAATAGAGAGTGAGCCTCTCTATTTGAGACACACACTCACTCAACTATAGTTCATGAGTGAGAGAGGAGGAGATTGCACAAGTGAGAGAGAGAATAGTTATCAGAGATCATCTTTGTGTTTTTGGGTTTTACTTTTGCTATCGGTGCTCATTCCATCTCTGAGGAAGTTGCAGGGTTTTCTCCTTTATGTTTCCCTGAGGAAATTTTTTTGTGTCTCTTGTCTCTTGTGATTATTTTTGTGCATGTTATTATCTCAGATAAGATCCTAGATCATGTTGATTAAATGATAAAAATCTAATAGCTTTTGTACATGATGCTCCTCTCTAGTGACCTCCACACCCTACTATTTGACGTATTAGAAGTATGGTACGTGAGAACATGCCCACACAATCAACAAAAAGAGAGGGAAAAACACATGAGACATATGACCACATACAATTGAGAAGGTCGAGTAACCTACCCTCACGTTGACTTGATGTGCATGAGACTAGTATGATGTCATGTTGTGTTGTTATTTTATGTTGACTTGCATGTTAACTTGTATGTGATTTTTATCCTTGTGGTGACTCGTGATTGACCCTTGCATGGTAACGCTGAGCTATACAACCCTTAAATGTTGACATCCATAATTTTGATGACTAGTGTGACCCTTGAGGGGGGTTTTCCACCCTTGCATTGAACTTAAGAGCCCTCCTTAGTTGCCATCCACTATAACGCTACCATATTTGACTCTTTTGGAGTACTTTGTTGTTGTTTTTTTATTGTGAGTTGGTTGTACTATTGTGCTGCTATAGTTCTTTATTTGTGAGGGTTGGATGATCTATTTTAGGATCTTTTCTGGTACTGGGTTCTCTCCTTTCACAAGTATGTTTGTTTAGTTGAGTCTCATGCAAGTAACCTAATGCTAAGATGTTGAAGTCTGTTTAGAAGTATTTTTTTTGAGGATAAGGGAGCTCCGCCCTAACATCTTATGTTGAGTTTATAATTGGTTCAGATCTAACATATCATGCTATTGTTATATATTGTTGTCTTTCATTAACAACTTTGATATGATATAGTTCGCTATTGTTATTACTGTTATTGTTTTAAGTACTTTAATGGTTATTGTAACTCATTGTTTCTAGGACATACTAGGCATCAAGATATTGAGGGCACATTGGGTCACCATCTAACGCTTCATTGTTTCATTATTTTACATGGTAGATCTAGTGTGTTTTATTGTCTTGTATCAAATATCAGGATCAAGTCTATTTTGTTGGAAGGTGTAGAAGAGTGTGCAAGTCTGTTCGGGTGGAGAAATGTTCTCATTTCCATTTTGCTACATCTATCATCTTCAACCCAAGCATTGTTAGCACCTACATCAACATTTTTTTGAGTTTTTCCCTTCCTTTTCCCTCTATTTCACCTTAATAAATTAGGTTAATCAGCTTACAAAAGCAAGCTGGTAAATTAACCCTAGTTAGTTTTCTTTCCTTTGTTAATTTGTTGTTCTTTCCTATTTGTTTTTAACCCTATTTGAATTCCCTTATTTAATCTACAACCCTATATATCCTAATCAACTCTAAAAACTTATTTAATCTAGTGGCATTCTCTTCTTAACTTTTATTCCTATCCTCCCCTCCCAAGGTTTATTGGTTTTTCCCCAAAATGGAGTGGTGAATCCACTCCCTCCTTCCTATTCTGGTAGTGTGGTGCCTCACTCTAACTATAACACTACAAAAGCTATGTAATGTTAACTTGTATTTGGATTAAATGAGTGCATATTAGTGAAGGATCCATTATGTTAGTTTATTTAATTATGTAATGCTTACGATATAAGTTGTAATAAAGGGTAATATGCCCATGCATTTTAATAAAGAAAGAAAGTGCATGATTTATTAGAAGGGATAATGGGGGGCATGTTTCACGAGTAGAAAAAAAGTAAAAAAGGAAAAAAGGTAAGTGAAGTGAATGTGCTTATGGGCAGGAATGGTTGCCTATCAATTGAGTGAGTTGTGAATGCTTTGTCACTTGTGTAGGATCTAGCAGGGTTCTTTGACTATTGTATTCGTTACTTGTTCTTTATCAATTTGTGAGGGTTTGTAGGTTTAGATGAATGTTTTTTTTTCTCATCAATTTTTTAGGGTTTGGGATGAGTGAGAGAGCTGCCCTTATCACACTTAGGCCCTCAACTTATGAGTGGATTTGTAAAGTGTGAGCCTATGGCTGGTTGGAAAACCTCTAGAGGCGAATCATTCTACAAATTTGATCCCAAAGTAAGTATTTTCTCCTTTTTTTGTTATGCGGATGCACCCTTATTTACCTATTCCTCTTTATTTCCACAATACATCATCCAAGCTGTGTTTGGTGTACATCCTGTTACTACCTATATTGCATGGGTTTCCACCAAGGAGTTATGAAGCTTTCTGGACATGAAAGAAACATGTAGCAGCATTCTAGGAATTAATTTCTAAAATATTAGCAGCCCTATGTGTGTGAAATAACAACAAGTATGATCCCTCAAGTCTAGGAAAACTTGGGTGTGAAAGAAACCTTAGTTCTCCATGATTGTGTATCTAATCAATAATGAAGAGAATCATTTTTAAATTTGGGTTAATTTCAACAGTAATAGGCCTAATTCATAATTCTGGGTTGAATTTGAGGATTAATTTCCAATCTTGAGCACCCATGCATTAGCGTGTGAAATTTTTGGGCACATTGGGAGCATTTATGAGCAGTAAAAAACATTAAAACACCTTGAATCAACAATAAAATAGAGGAATATCCCAATCTAGGAAACTAAGGCATCCTATGTTAACTTCGTATACATGTAAGAGCAACGATGAATCCATAGATCAAAGCGAGCATGTGTTTAAATATGCATTGCTTAGCCTTAAATCTATTTCATAAAAAACATACAATTTCCTTCAACCAAGAATGTAATTACTTATTATATCTTTTGGTTAACAAAAATTTCCATTTATAAAATGTCCAAACTTTCAAAACACTTTTACTAGAAAAAGACAATAGAGTATCCAAATATTAACATCTCCATCCTTGATTACTAATTTCAAAATGGTTTAGGAAAATTGAATTCTCTAAAGATATGGGAGAAAGAGATAGTATGAAATCAATATTTGGCCTCTAGAAATATGTTCATAATAGAAAATAAAACCAAAATGGTAATTTGAGAAGTTTTATATATAAAAAGGTATTCTATGAAGTTCTATGTTTTGGCATCCCAAAAGGTGATTTTGTGAGGTCCGATTCATACATTGGAGCATAGTGTTTAGTCATTTTATGCCATCCAATGGGGGTACTACGATTAGGAGACATTCTGAATCTATCCCATCTAACAAAAAACTAAGTGTTCAAAATTAATTTATTGACTGTTGAGCATGATAATGGCATTTCTTCTAGGATGGGAATGGTTCAAACTTCAAATTCTGAGGTAGCATAACATAGAGCTGAAATATTGCACTTGTTAAGTTGTATGAGGTAGGAAAATGGAGGTAAGATATGATAGAAGGATTCCATTGAAAGTAGGATATTTGGGTTGGATGAATGTTTCTCAATCCTTTGAGGATGCATGTGGGACATTCTCTCATTTTTCTTCCTTTTTCAAGACTTAAATAAATCCTATATTAATAAGTAATAGGCTATGTGATTGAAATATATATACTATCCTATATAGTTTTGAGGAGGGAATTTAGTCTCTAATACTCATTTCTTACCAACATCATTGTAAGAGCCTAGAGGTATGCCTAGATTCGAAGTACAATCTTTGCTGTGAATTATAGGGTAAAATAACTAGTCTCAAACAAATCACCAACCTCCATATCTTACTCACCAACATTGAATTCTGAGACTTGTGTGGAGCCTACATGGATACTTATATAGACCTACATGGAAGATCTACACTATGCACACTTGCTAAAGACTAGTGTCTCTCTTCTCTGGTGGTGTACCCCTTCTGAAATATGGTCTCTCTCACCATGATCTATACTTGACCTACTAGTATTAATTGACACCACTGGAGAAACTGCTAGATGCACCAAGTTCCTTATTAGTTGAGTGCATGGGAACACCTTGTGGCTAGACATGGCTTATCCAATTAATGTGCAGGATATCCATGCCTTGACTGGCCTATTGATGGATGGATAGGATGTATCACATGACGTTTACAGTACCGGTAAGAAAAACAAGTCCAAAATTGAACCCATCCTATATGACCAGTATGGTACCAAGAGAGGAGGATGGGGTGCCATCATTACCATTATAAACAATGACTAGGTTGGAACCCTTTAGTTTGAATGAAATTTATGTGGGGTATGACAAGAATTCTAAGGCCTCCAAAGTTTACATTCAATCCCTACATAATATATTTGTATGCTAAGATGTCAAATTTGATCAGGATGCAAGGTCCCCTAAGCCTCAGGGGTCTCCAATAGACATTAACGAGGTAGAGAAGCTTGCTGCCCCAAATATTGATCCATAGATTCCAAATAAATCAGATACATATGGTCAAATTCTAGCGCAAATACATATACTATTTTTCCTTATAGTTTAGTCAAAGGGCCTAGATAGGTTACATAAAGAATACAAGAGGCACAAGAGAAAGTAGGAGAGCTTGGGTCTTTTTGGGGGGGTTTGTCATCATATTAATAATTTTACTAACTATGTTGTATTGATTCCTTTATTGTTAAGAGCATTCCAGTTATGAGGACTTAGGAGGTTATTTTAATATTCACTTATACACACTCAATCTACAAGTAAATACATTTAAGTTGCATAATACATTTACATCAATTCTCCAAATTGGACAAGTAGTTGATTTGGAAAAATGTCCACATCCTGTTGAGAAATGCCCACAGCCAGTTTGAAAATGCATGTTGGACTGATAAAATGCCCGCACTGCCTTATAAAATTCCCACAGGCCTCAAACATATGCACGTAGGGCCAGGAAATGCCCGCAAAAATGCAAAAGAATTTGAAAAATTCCTGGAGGCTACCATAGCAATAGATGAAGTAAAATGCAGAAAGAAATTAGCTACAATATGATTGCATAAATATGCATTTGTGAGATATTACTTTTCATCGATTTTGAAGATATATGTGAGACAAATTAAATATCTTGAGATCAACAGACCAACAACATTTCAGAGGGAGAAATTAGTCTACATATTGATAGGGAGAGTAGTATGGTTAGATAAAGAAAAGGAAATAAAGTGAAGCAACATTGTGATGTTGTCATTGATGCATGCTTACCTTTTATGAATTTACTATATAAATGTTTATACATTCATTATGCGGGCATGTCCTTAGATTTCACGAGAATTTCAATGATAAAGTTAAACACTTGACAGGTTAAACTAAAGTAAATATGTTATGGGAAGCCTGGGATTATAAAGATATTCTTCAACTATATTGTAAGACCACTTGGATGGAGATGAATTTCCATAAGTACTTGATTTGTTTCAATTGTATGCTTGATCATGGCATCATAGGTGCACTAAAAATTCCCACAACTAGTTAAATATGCCCACATTTAAGTTGTAGAATACATTTACATGATTTCCCCAAATTGGATAAGCAGTTGATTTGGAAAAATGTCCGCATATTGTTGAGAAATGATAGCAGCCAGTTTGAAAATTCTTGTTCGACTGATAAAATGCCCGCAATACTCAAACACATGCACGTAGGTGTTGCTGCTGCAACTGCTTCCCCATTTGTTTTTTGTATTTTAGGACCTATCCTTCTAATTTGAGTATAAGCATACTTAGACTAGTTTCTAACTCAAATAAGTCCACCTAGAACACTTAGTTTTTCTAAGGGTTTGAGCAAAGGAAGTTTTTTTTTGGGTAAGTAAAAGTCACATTTTTTCTTCGATGTATTGGAAGAACTTGGCCAGTTACCCCAATGTGTTGGAGGAATTGAGCTATTTTCTCCAAAATAGTCAGAAGGATCAGATTTAAGTTTATTCTCGTGCTGTTTAGGGGGGACTCGAAAATTGTTGCCGACACGGTAAAAACAAACTTGGTTATTATCACCAAAGCAGTTAGAAGCAACTCAACAAAATACACTGAAACATTCATCATTGAAATTGAACTTGCGAATAAGCTGAGTATCGACACGTTTCATCGAATAAACTCAACAAGTATCGTCGGAACGTTTCGGAAGGAACTTGGGGAATTCCTCCAAAATGCTCACATATTAAAAATAAAAGGACTACGATAGTGTTGGCTGAAACAAACACGAGAAAACATGATAGAGATGTCGACACCATCGGAGTAACTTGAGAAGTGTCGCTGATATGATCGACGCCATTTTTTTATTATTATTCACAACGACTAGGATTTTTTCACGCCACAACAAAGTTTAATTGCCAACCACTGCATTTATGATCCAACCACCTCATTTATGACTGACTTCTTTAGTTTTTCTATAAATACAACCAAGTTTTGTTTTATTTTTTATTGCAAAAACGTCATTTGACCTGGATAGCCAATCATCGAAGGAAGAATTTGCAACCCCTGATGCTCAACTCTCTTCCACAACCACTGAAAGTTTGACAGGTAGGAACTGTACCTCATGATTTTTTTTGTTTTTAAGTTGAAGATTTTTATAAGTGGTAGTGAATATGGTAGTCGTATCATGACCGTATTGAGATCCAACTAGGATTTTTCTCACCTTTCCCTATATATATATATGTATCTTCCATATCTAGTAGAAGTATGCCCATGATGTCGTTACCTTGGTATAAGTTTAGGTTTTATGTTCGATTTTCATGGGCCAAGTGTTTGTGCCTAGTGTTCCTAGTCGCTTTGGTATATGTTTAGTCATGCTTGACTTCACAGCTCGTTATGCACCGCAACTGATAGAGTGCATGCACCATTAGGTCACAGGGTGCTTTATACTGGTCACTTAGGCACATTACACCCATAATGTGTTTTTTAGTCCATCCTTCCTCGTGGTGCCTCTCATGGATTTCCTTTTTTCCTCAGGACCTTTGGTTAAAACAAAATACTGGGAAACCAATTATTCATTTAGGTTTCTTAGGTGAGAAGTTTATCCTGAGAGTGTTTTGAACCCGACCCGATCAATGAGAGTTTGAAAATAACCTAATGAGAACCATTTCAAAGTAGATTTTGATTGTTTTTTCCTTTCCATAAGGAAGATGTGTTTTCTAAATTTTCATTTTTTGCTCCTTATTGTTGTTTTTATCAAGGTCACGCTTTTCCATTTTATTTTGGGAAACAATTTGAAAAGTTAAAATGGAAAACCTTTTTTAGCATGCAGTGAGAGGTTGCGTTTTCAAACTATGGCTAGGATTGGCTAAATTGCTGGATTCAAACCTGATTTTGATATCATGTAGCTTACCACTAAAACTTTATCAATCTATATGGGCAGAGAACGGTGGTGAGGAGAATGGAGGAGGTTTCCAAGGGAATTTAGTTATTAACCAGAAGTCACCCTTATGGAGAGATTTTTTTTCTCTCGTCTTCAAGCCACCTTTTACCAGACTATGGACCACCTAGTTGAGAAAAAATCCACTCCATAAATAACATGTTTTTTCCTTCCATCCCAGGACTAGGTCTCGGTTTCATTTCTCTTTTCAGATTCATTAGATTCAAGATTCATTATTTTTCTTTTGCACTCCATAGTGTTTTCGTACCTCCACTTGTCTTGGGGCTTGGGTGAGTGAGAAAAGGAGTGATATAAGGTTTATTCTTAGTGTTATTCTTTCAAAGTAAAGAATGGAATGATAGAATTAGAAGAACCCATTAGACATGACTACAATGCCATACTTATGATTGTATATTTTTCTACATTTTCAATACAATGATGCATTCCTTCACATTAAATGATTGGCATTGTCACTCTGTAGAAGATAGCCTGGTTCAATTTCCTTATTACTAGTTCAATTCACTTCTCATCATGCTTATGTTCATGTATCATAGGTTCTATTTCTTTTTGAGTTGGGTTAGCTCACTGAGAAGAGTGTGAAACAAACTTCGAGATAAAGAATTTCCACAATGACTAAGAAATTTAGCAAGAAGAAGTCAAAGGAAAGTGGGGTAGACTTAGATGTAGAGATTATCTCTGGCACCAGGACATAAATTAGATTTGAAGAGATAAAGACAATCACATGAATTACTCCTGAATTCAAATGGGGAGAAATTTATTAGATGATCAGAGGCCAGGACATCCTGGATGCAGGTATAGAGGAGATGGTCTTATATCAAAACATAAGAATGACAGGAATTACCAAATCTGCCACGCGCCCGTAGATTTTTTCGTTTCCAAATTTTTTTGGATGGATTCTAACTCAAATAGATTCCTCCTAGAGGATTATTTTTTACATCAAAGGAGAGTCCTTTGCCTCATTTCATACAGCCCACATAGAAGTGGCTTACAAGTTACCTCCAAAATAAGTCATGATGACCGAAAATTGAATCAAAGGGATAAACATTGATCCCTTGGAGTATGCAAAGGAGATGGTAGTACTTGAGAAACAGTTGAGCCAGAAGACTAGCAGGGAATATGAATCTCAGAGCATAAGGGCCCTGTTCAGAATCATATCCTCACTGTTGAACATGATTTTTGGTAGATTTTATGGAACCATTTACAAACTAAATTGGGTGCCTCTGATCTACTATATAGCCTTTGAAGGAACAATCTTTAATTGGGAAGGTATCATTCATAATAGGATTTGAACCTGAAATCCGATGACAGAATCCGACGTCGTCTGACATTTTGCACAGATGTGTCGAACAGCAATCAATCATCAGAATGCTGATAACAAAATATTTATAGAGCCGTAAAATATCCGACACAAGTGAGTCGGATTTCTGACCCTGGTAGTGTCGGGGAACCAACACTACCAGGGTCGGATCTTCGACGTCTGCGAAAGTAACACTGGCGGTTATCTAACACTGACGCGACAGATATATGACGGGGAACCGAAACTACTAGGGCGGTTTGTTGACGTCTGTGAAAGCAAAAATGGTAGTTATTCGAAACTGATGCGTTTATAAAAAAAAATATAATAGATAATACTATATAATAAGAAATGACTCGTTTTCGTTTTGGATAGTCTGTTCAATTTGGAGGTTTTTGTGAATTGGGATTAGGTCCAGTAGACATGGAAGACAAATCTGTTGACTCATGGCAGCAAGAGCTCAACATCTTCTCCTCAACAGAAATTACTAGTATACCGTCCCCGGACACAGTGTAGAACACGCTGGAAAATTTGACAGCTGGAAGCGATAGCAGGGTTCTGGTTTCTTCGCTAGATGAAGAGAGCAGGGTTCTGGTTTCTCCACCAGATGAAGAGCTACTAGGTGTGTTTGCAGCATGACCATTGAACCCGGCCTTAGGAGGAGTCCCATACTCATTATTCTAACCTCAGAGCACAGCTGCACCAATCATTTTCTTCAAACTTCCCCAGGCGAAACCACAAGGAACCCCAAATAGGGAAATTGATCCTTCAGTGTCATAGGGAGCATGCATAGGAGAAGCCATCGAACAATTGAACTCCAGGAAACAAAATAATCAGTGTTTAAATCCCTCTAGAAGATATTTTAACATAAATTATGGACTCTAGTGCACCATGGAAGAAGCAATGGAGATGGACGGATTAACCCTAATCGGGAAAATCAGAGGAAGAAACCCCACCCTAGGGAAAATGAAGGAATGGGCCAGGAAAAATTGGATAGGGCTTCAAGGTGAAGGCCCGGTTATTAATTCACTTGTAACGGGACGGTTCAGCTTCCAGTTCAGATGTAAAGAGGATGCAGACCTCATACACAGCAAAGTATGGACATATGGGAAAACCTTGTTTCAGCTAAAGCAGTGGACCTCCTTGCTCGATGCAAAAACATAGCAACTAGATACAATACCAGTTTGTGTTCGCCTGCCAGGACTACCATTGGAATTCTAGAACCTGGTCTGGCTTAGTGAAATTGGGAATGAGCTGGGGACTTTCATTGAAGTGGACCTCTCATTTTAGCAGACAGAAATAAAAAAAGGTAGCCAGCATCCTAGTCTCTTTGAACATTAGAACCAGTCTTCCTAAAGCCTTTAATTTTGTATGGAAAAACAAGCGAAAAAGACAGCTGTTGGACTATGAAGGGCTCCCGTTTCGATGTGACAAATGTCATGAAACAAGACATTTGGAAAGAAAATACCCAAAATTTGTTCCATCAACAACTGGAAGAAGGAAGTGGGTTAGGTGAACAGAGGCCTCGAGCTCCAAAGAAACTGATTCGAACATAGCTTCAGACGAAAATCCTCTCAAGTCGGAGGGCATAGAACAACCATTGGATCAACCGAAAAGAGCGAGAGCAGTAGCAGCAGAAGGGACTCCTCAACAAATGAAACAACGTCCGATCGCATCTCCCCCACCGGGTATGAACACTTCTTCCTTGGCAATCAATTGAATGATTTATGTTTGAATGACTCGCCCACCCCTTCCACCATAACAAATGACTCACCCACTCAGTCCTCCTCTATCTATTTCCACATTCATTCAAGGGATGTTCCAATCCCTCAAAAACCAAAAATCCCTACAAAAGGACTAGGGTTAAATACCAGGATCACATCCAAAGGGAAAGGGAGAGGAAGACCATCTCACCTCTCTACGGCCCAAATCATGGCGCTCAGGGATCAGGCAAGTGGCAGACAAACAACCATTTTTGGGGCGCTTAGAGCAGTGCAAACCCCATATGGGGTGCCCAATTGAAATTTGTCTCCCTAAGCTGCAGGGGTCTGGTAAGCACCCAAAAAAATCTTGCCCTAAAAAGGATGATGGAGGTTCTATCACTAGAAGACATCCTTCCACAAGAAACAATGGGTCCTTAGCTGGAAGTTGAAACTAGTTTAACATCACTTCTTCCACAATACTCTTTCACAGCGCAAAGTGCCATCGGCCACTTTGGAGGTCTAGCAATTGGATGGAAGAAAACAAGCATTCAGTGTACAAACTCAGGAGGTGCATGCTTATATCTAAATCAAAGTCATTTTTTTCAAATTTCTTTGGGCTTGGGAACTGGAACCAACAACTATGCAGAACTCATGACATTGAAATTACTTCTCTGTTTTGCCAATGAAAGAAATTGCAGACAGTTACAAGTATATGGTCACTCAATGGTGGTTATAAACTGGATGAATAAGCTACGGAAATGTAGAACTACTTCTCTAGATGCATTATTTGAAGAGACAATCCATTCTCTCTCATTCTTTGAATCAATCTCTTTCACTTATGTTTACAGGGAGCGAAATAAGGAGGCAGACATGCTCTCAAAGAAGGGTCTGACATTGCAATGGGGTGAATAGAAAATTTTGGAAACACAGGACTCCAAGGCCATAGAATATCCGCACAAGAATTTTATAAATCCATCACTCTAAATTTTTTTGTAAATTTGAAATATATTTTTGAAAGCATAGCACAATATCAGTCTTTTATGAATGGATGCTTTATTGAATTGTTTACTGATTTTTTTCTTCTGCCATTGACTAAATTAATGTTTTAATGAATGGTTTTTTCAGTTGTTGAATGATTGAATGGTTTAATGAATGTTTTAAAGAATGATTTAATGAAAGCATTTTTCAACTATTGAGTGAAATAATTTGAATTGTAGATGCATTGTTATTTGCTTTGTGAAATAGTGAAATAAATTGTTATTTGCAAGTATATGCATTGGGTTTGGGGATTTGAGAGTGATGTGAGGGAGGGGAGGGGCCATAAGAGCTTCCATATTCACATGGTTGGTCCTGTTTAGTATAGAATATTAAATTATTATCGAAACAGAGAGGAGCTCAATGAATGGTAAGGAAGAATACATTAAAAAACATCTATTTCTATATTTTTACTGTGTAATTTTCACTATTTCTATTTGACTCCATTGGAACTTGTTACAGATAGCGTTGAGAAACATTTCCATAGTTAAGAGGAAAGAAATGGAGTTTTGATTAGATCAATGGCCTTATATACATAGTATTTTTGGTTATCCATGTTTTATCAGGTGATATATTCTTAACAATTAATTTACTTGAATAGTTGAATAGTATTGTAATTTACATTGTAATAGAGTATTTATTTAGATTGTTTTTGTTATTTTCATAAACAAACATAAATATATTTGATGGGTCCTGACATGAAACTATGGCAATAGGACAAAAAATGAAGTATGTTGAATGATGTTTTGAAAGGTAAAGCATAAGAAGACAATGTGAAGATCCAGAAATCAAGGTATAAATATGTTTTCTTTTGTTTGATTGAGTTGTGTATTGGGTATTTATGCATGTGCACAGACATACATTTAGTTGATGATGATGATTACCATACATAGAGGTGAAAAACAATCACTAGAGGCAAGAATATAGACTATGTAAACGTTCTACAAGTTAGGCAGGGGTCTTTTGACATCCTTGACATTTCTACATTGTTAGGTTCATCATTAAACCAAAAAGTTTGGAGTTGTTCCAAAACAAGAAAATTCTACTTTGAAAAATCTTTCTGTTGAAACAACCTGAAAAGTGTTTATGAAGTGCATAGAGGCACTCGAAACACATTCTTGGTGAGAAAGAAGGTCATAGGGATTTAGTATTTCACATTGTGCACCTCTCCACATATTTGGATTTTTTTCTCTAGTTTCTCTTGAAAGATAAATGCTTTCCAAAATGGCTTCAAACCCAATTTTCAATTTTCAACCACCCTTACCAAATTACATCCCTAGCTACAAATATTTTTCTAGATCAATGTTGCAATTTTCATCTTGGGATATATCATTGATGGCCCAAATATACACATATTGGAAATATTAGGGAAAATGTCGGGGAAAATATTAGTAGGCATAAACTTGGACCTGAAAAACTCAGAAAATATCAGCAAGCATAATTTTGGAACTAAAAAACACAAGAAATACTAAAAACATTAGGAACAATAGAAAACTTTAAAGCTCAATAAAGTTTTGGAAATATTGGGAGAAATTGGAGATATTTGCAACATTGTTCTAGATATTGATCTGATGCATTAGCGTGAAATATTTTTCATTGTAGACCTGTGTACATTCTTGGGTGTTAGGTTCAATCCCAATAATACCCACTCTCACAAACTAACAAAAAATTTCATTTAAACTCTACTTCTTGAACCAACTTAACTTATAAACTACACTCCATGATTTCTTTTCTCCTATGTTTTGAGGTAGAATGTTGGATTCCCCAAAAATTTACTTTGAATAACCTTAAAAAAAATTCCATTACATTTCAGGTTATGGGATAACGGTGGTATCACATTGGGATAACACCTCTTGTGGGATGCATGAGAACCTCAAAATCCTCCAACAAATCCGTGCAACTGAAAAGTGTAACACTTCTCTTCCTCAATATCTTTTCTACCAAGTGACTTGTCTTCATTTTTCTATATTTTCATATGATACATACCGATGGATCTCAAGTGAGTTGACCCCCAAAAATTTGAACATGGGAACCTAAATTCATTCATACTATTTTTTTGTCATTACAAATTGACATTGAGAACTAGACATGACTTAGAGAAGTGATGGACTAAATACTGGCCTTGGGATGGAAAACTTGAACTCTAGGATTAAGACTCGGAAAATCAAAACAATAAACAATTCTTGTCACAAGAATTAAGTTGAATATGCATCCATTTATTTAAATATGAGCTCAAAAATTAAAACTATTGGCATGAGTAAAAAATTTCAAAGGAATCTCTTTCTGTCAGCTCAATACTAAGTATGTTGCTAGATTTAGGTGTTTTTGGATTCTACACAAAAGAACTTTAGGTATATGAGAGAAACCTTATATTTAGTATCCATAATCTTCTCCATGACAGTCACAGATCTAAAATATTTTCATAAATCCTGAGGATTAGATTCCTCTTCAGGAACCTAACCATGCATTCATCAAATGCTTATTCATTTTGCATTGTTAAATTGCCATGGTTTGTTGGATTATGAACTCTAATCTAATCCACAAAGTCCTACATTTCCTTATTTTCCTATGTTGAATTTCGTCATGTTTGATCCATTTTGATAAGTAAAGTCCTAACATTTTTTCCATGAGTCACTTCATGTACAGGTGAGATCCACTCATTAACTTTTAAATCAATCTTTTCCAACAACACCATACCCATCATCTATTGTTCCCCTAGATCCTTCACACATTTATGAAGAATGGGAAGCTCATGATCAAACTGAAACTTGTAGAAATATTATTTCAACATTCTCTATGCCACTGTCCTTGTAATGCATATGATTCAATAGCATATTGTAGCTAAGATGGAAGGAACTATTCAAAGGATCAATATTTCCTTTAACCACTAGTTTTGTAATGGATGTCTCCATTTATTGGATTGGTGAGGTATTCTTCATAGGACAAACTTCATTACTTTCAGCAGGTGATGATAGCATGGTCAAGTGGTGGGATGTCATAATCCAAGTATTGGAGTAATTATGTTTTGTTGATTTTATTTTGAAATAATTTCTAAATTTTCAACACTGTAGAGCATATTGCCCACTAGTATTCATAGGTCAATTGATTCCTTTTTTGTGTTTATACATGAAGAGTTACTAAATATAGAAGGGAATAAAGACTATGTTCGTTGTGGTGCAGCAAGTCTATAGAGTGTTTATTTATGGTGTGATTGGGATTTATGGTCATATCCATCTAGCTGGAGTCATTATTTGATTTAGTTTACTTTCTTTACAATTTTTCAAATGGATAGGCATACATGTTCATATGACCAAACAGTACAACTATGCGACATGTGCAACTCAAAGACTGCCTTGTAATTGAAGGTTTTTTTGCCACATAGATGTTTGTTTTTTAATACAAATGATGATTTTTCATTAGCATAAAAGGAAACCATTATATAATATTTGTTTGGTATATACCTCGCTAGTTTATTTAAGTCTTTTTTTTTCAAAAAATTGAGAAAATTGAGCCTTAAATATTTTGATACACACACTTTATATGAAATGTATGCAATGTAGTCATGGAATTCTCTTGGACTATTAGCTTGGACTTCATCCCTTTGAGGCTGCTAAACCTTAGTTGTGACTGTGTAAGAACTATCCTAGTGGGTTGTGACTGTGTATCCTTGTGGGTTGTGACTATGTAAGACCTATCCTAATGGCTTGTGAATGTGTAAGAACTATCCTAGTGGGATGTGAATGTGTATCCTAGTGGTATGTGATTGTGTAAGACCTATCCTAGTAATATGTGACTGTGTAAGAACTATCCTAGTGGCTTGTAACTGTGTAACCTAGTGGGCTATGATATCCTAGTGGGTTGTGACTGTCTTGATCTCTCCTAGCTGGGATATGGACTATGATGTTCTCCCTCAACCTTAATATGAATTGTGGTAACCTCTTATAAGTACATCAGGGAGGATTTGACCTTACCTCTCTGGAAGTGACTTGTTTGCATCCCATCTTAAGCTGAGTTGTGGTTGTGTTAATCCCTAAATGAAAAGGGTCTTCACACTTGGTGGTTGAGAGATATTAAATGCATCTAAAATAATTGAACTAAATACATTTAGTGTGTCCCTCGATAGTGTCATTTTAGCTCTCAAATTCCACATATCCTAATTGGATGTGTCTTTGACTACAACAAATATCACTTGTTGAAAACAAGATAGAATAGGAATTGAACACAGGAGCTAGCTTTAGCCAATGGGTTGTTGTACCATTAAGCTTCACCCCTTTAAATACTAGGAATCCATAATGGTTTGTTTACAAGGTGTGGATTTCTATCTTAACAATTCACCTTCAAATAACACCCTGGCTCAGGTCTCCTTTCCATCACCAACCACTTTCCTGTGTTACCTTGTTGAGAATTTGGACATGCTAGGAATCAAAGCTATGATCCACCATCGGTTGATAAATTTATTTACCACTGAGGTTATTTCTCTTTTTGTGATGGGAATCCATGCTGGTTGCATATAAAGGTGTGGATTGCTATCTCCAACACTATTGTCCTAAAAAATGTCTTAGAGTGAGATATCATGGTAGTAATGTTTGGGAGAAATGGGGAAATGGAGAATCTGAAATAGGGTTAAATGTGAATCATATAAAGAATAAAAATAGAAAAAAGGGGGATAAGCCCATCGCAGATCCAGCCATTGAACACCTATCCTACACCCCGCCAACTTCAAATGTGAGATCAGATTCCATGATGGATATGGGGACAGAAATGATCCCTATTGCAAGCCAAGAGCCTTCAAGAACATGAACCCTTCTCATAGTTACAACACCTTCAACTAGGAGCCCTGTTAATTCACGACCATCTACTCTAGGAAGATGTGTAGCACCAGTGGAGGTAGTAAAAAATTCTCAACTGGGTCTGAAAAACCATCACGAATTATCAGAGAAGAAAGTGCATGAGAGCACTAGAAGGGAAATTATGGCTCTAGGTGCACAATTTGGGAAAGTCAAATATCATGGGATGGGCTAGTAAATAAGTTTAAGAGCAATATGCTTCTAAATCACTCAATGCTAATGATATGGAACATGCTAAATTGAATTTCCTAGAGACTTGGGTTGCAGCATGGGAGGAGGCAGAGTAGGCTAAATACATGGCCATGTGATTCTCTTGTAAGCCTGAGAAAGTAATCAAAAGATAAAAGCAGAAGCTGAAATGAAGAGAATAGAGGTATACTCTTCCTGCCTCCTAACGTTCATGTATCGGCTTATGAAAACCTTAGTTCTTTCGTAGTTATAATCGAACATTGTGAATGGTGGAAGATTTCATCCAATATGTAAGAATGGTCTTAGTACTAAATCTAGACAGGCTCAATCGATGGCTTCCTTTGCAACATGATAGTAGGGTAAGAGAATACTACTAATAAATGACCATAATCTAAAAAATATCAATAACCTGACTAGCTGATTTTCCTTACTTATAGTCTCGTCACTTGTGTACATACCTCGACTTGAGCACAATTTCATCCAATAATAATGTTATATAGGGTGCATTGCCTACTTTATCCCACTAAATCATACATATGCTTCAGAGTAAATTCATAGATGGATTCTTTTGTAACATAATGGTAGAGTAAGAGAATACTATCAACAAATAACCATGATCCCAAAATTTATCAATAACTTGAGTTGTTTATTCTTCTCACTTCTAATCCATATTTTGAAGCTATGCATATTGAAGCCTATGTCACAATAAATAGAGGCAGTGGTAGGTCTACTAGACGCACCTAAACTTATGCACTTTTTTATCTAGTGGTGTTACCATATATACATACAACGTAAGACAAAAAAAAGGACAAGTCTACTTATTTCCCTTTGGGTGCATGATGCAAATCTTGACCTAGCCACTTGGAGATCTATTCTCATAGTCGATGGATAGATACTCATAATTCTTAATAAACTTTTGCATGTGGATAACCTTTTTACTTGTTGGAGGATATTAACACCTGTTTTGACATCTAGTGATATCATTTATTTCCTTGTTCTATGTGCATTCACTCTTTGTTAGCTTACTTTGGGTTTTTTTTACGTTCAATTCATGGCTGATTTCCATCAAATTCGATTATAGTTGTTTTGCGTAAAACTAAGGTTTCATTTGAAGGTTTTGTATTTTTCACTTTTACTTTTCTCTTTATTTGGCACAATCGATTAGTCTTAGAATCTTGGAATAGAGATAATATTATGATGATGAGAGTAATTTAAAGTCATAGCCTAGCAAGATGAACCAAAACAAACAGTAGGCCTATGGCCTGTCAGTGTCATCAACATTGAGGCCAAAATACATTTTTACTCTTTTCCGTTATCCTGTAAATGTTGGGTTCAAAGCTTCTTGTTCTCTACTTCCTATTCACCAAAAGAGATGAATGAATGGCTCTGATCTAATTGGTTTCAAGCTTGGCTAGATGGATTCGCATTGTCTTCTACTAGATGGATGCTCAACCAAGGAATGGTCTTATATCCTTGCAATGCTTCTCAAATAAACAAAACTGTTTACACCAATTCAAAACCAGTAGCCCAATATTGTTTCTCAACTGAGTTCCAACTCTGTTTATTGCATTATAATAGTTATAACTCTATCCATTCAGAAAACTAGAGGCTAATAAGATGCATGGCATTCTGCAATTCAGAAATAAGCTAACAGTTAAACATTACACAAGCATTATATATGGTAGGAGCTAATTGCAAAGACTTGATCACTCAAGTAGTTATGTATATAACGCTAGCTGTAGGTAGATAATTCCATGCAAAGCTTGAGATGAATTGCTTTAAGGAGTCACTTTCATTAGCAGCTGTATAATGAATGTGCAAACTCAGCACTTAATTAATAACTATTCCCCTGTGCCATATGATGGTTGTGGCTAACTAGTTAAGCACACGGAATTTAAACAGAGCACCAAGTAAACCAACCATTCGTTAGTATTAGTCTGTGAATTATATAT
>LPNX010381477.1:0-21700 GCA_001517045.1 Pseudotsuga menziesii
CTTAAAGAATTGGGATTTACAGTAACAATATTTTTATTTATAAAATCAAATGTTAATGTGTGAGCAAAGTTTAGTTATAATATATTTCATTGTATCTTATTATATTGTTTTAAAGTTTTTTTTTTTTATATCTAAAGGGTTATTAGAATTTTGGAAAATTTTGGGGTGGATTATTATCTATGCTTTTTTATTTTTTATGGCAGTTGGAAAAAGTGATAATGGAACTTCATTTAGCATCTAAAAGTTGAGCTAATGTGTACAAGGCTTAGTGAAACTGCATTTTGTAGTGTGATGGTCAAACTCCTAATGAACTCCTAACTCCTAAAAAAATCTTGTGAAGTAGGTAGCTCATGTGACAGTGAAATTCCATATGACACTTGTGAGTCTAGTTAATGTGCATAATGCTTACTCGAACTCCTAATGAACTCCTAACTCCTAATAAATTCCTCTGAAGTCATGGGATAGTTGCACTTAGTGGCATGGTAATAATGCTTACTCGAACTTCATTTGGAAGCTAGGAGTCAAGATAACTCGAAGCTTTTATATTAAGTGCAATACATTTATATTAATACTATTACTAGCTTAACTCCAATGATGATACAACTATCATGATTAACAACCACAAATTAAGTGGTGGTTATATTAGATACAAGTACTTGGCACATTCTTGAGGAAAAAAACATTATTAATATGTCATATATATGCTTGTTAAGTCTATAGACGTATATATCTTAGAATTTTGGGGTAGACTACCATGTATGTTTTTTCATCTATGGACCACAATGAGACAAATATATCTTAGAATTTTGGGGTACACTACCATCTATGTTTTTTCATCTATGGACGAGAATGAGACAAGTGTAATTTTCAGATTGATTCTATGGGCATCTTCCAAACTCAAAATTAACAATTTCAAAAAAATATGTTAGTGGGGTTTTCTACATCTGAAGCTATGTATCACCATCCTATTTCTATGGGGTGGGTGAATCCCAATTGACAGAGTACAAACCAATTACTGCAATTAACATAAGATCTTAATCTTTTTTTCATGGAGTTTGAGAAGGGGAGGAAGAGAGGAGAATACCTCTTGTAACCTTGAAATTTGATGGAGTTTCTTGATAGTTTATCTTGCATCCCTTTGAATATCCTTCATACCTAATAATATAACCACATAAAATCCTTCCTCTATCATACGAAACAATCTTTAAGAAATTCAAGCTAGATCTAGTTGCCTACCAATTCAAATTCAAAATAAAACTTGGAGGGAAAACATTGAACAAGAATTGGGGGGGGGACTGAATTGATTCATAAGAGATGCAAATGGAGAAATAATTGCAATCCTTGAAGGTGCCTTCCTTCTCCTTTTCTTAGGATTAATCCTCTACCATCCATGTCTTCAATGCCCAAAAAAATTGCAGTAGAAAAGTCATTTGTAGCCTTCAATTATGTTGAAATATTGTAACTTCAAAAGATATTCTTTGAATGTATTTTATTGATGTAACCAAAGGGAGATGTTATTATTCCTCTGTCGGGGTTTCACTATTGTAATTGGTCATCATAGAGTCATGAGGTAAATCCTCCATTGTAAGTTAGGGCATTTGTTATAGCTAATTTTACCACACTAGGTGAATCACACTTGTATGGCATTCCCGTGTCCCTCTGCAGACTCCTTAGACCCCTTGGACCATTTTTTGTCCTTTGATGTTTCCTAGACCATCCTTAAAAACATGTGAAAATTGCTATACGCGACTTTTAAACCCCTTATCACGTATATACGTGGGTTTGACCTCTAAAACCGCGTACATCGAAATGTGTACAAAAATCCAATTCCTTTTGGAGTTTTCCTTGACATGGATCCGACTCACTTGTCTCCTGGCCTTCCATATGCCTTGAGATTGCTCGGATTCGACCTTTCATTACCCCATTGAAAAGCTATATAAGGAACCCTTTGGATACATTGAAGGCATAAGAGAATTGAGAGCAAAGAAACTATAGTCCATTGTTGCCAGAACTTGTGCTTGAGTCTGCATCCCTTTGTCCCTTGGAGCACTTTAGTGTTCTTCCCAAGCTTTCCTTTTGCTTGTGAGCTTGCTATCGAGAGATGGAGGATTGAGGTGGTGGAGGCCCAAGTGGGGGATTCAGTTTCTCCAATTCGCAGACGTGCTGATAGAGGTTGTATTCATTGTAATCTCTGATTTTATATTGATAGAAATATCTTTTCCTGTCCAATAATGTATGTTTGAATGAATATTTTATCCATGGATGATTTCAAATGCTTATACGTTGTTGATTATATATGCTAGAGTATATCTAACACCAATATATATAGTATGCTTGTCTTGTTTACTTGTTGTTGAGGAAGTGATTCATCAATTCAAGCTGAAGTTGGAAAGCTCAACGGGAATCTACTTCAACCATCCGAAATTAGGTACGAGGTTTGATCCTTTAGTGTTAGATATTTGATTTCTCTTGCATATTGGGAAGGATTGATTTCTGGAGTCAAGCTGTCTGTTGTGGTACCCCAAGCCATAGGAATTTCTCTTCGTAACATAATTGGCGACTCCGCTAGGGAGTTCTTAGTAGTTGTCCTTTGGGGGTTTCTATCAGCATTCAATGACTTTGAATTGCTCTTTTTTCTCTGTTTCTGTGTTGGGTTTGGGGGCATGTTAGCCTGGTAGTGTCTGATTGGTGTGAAGTTGGTCTTAGCTTGTCTGTTTGCCTTTATTTTTATGCACTTTTCTTCCTGTACGCGAGTTTTTAACTCACAGTCGCGTATATACATGGGTTTCACTTCTATATCCGTGTACACACGCGGGTTTACTGTGAACAGTCGCGTATGCCCTTAGTTTTTCCTTCTAGAGGAAAATTGATTATTGCTGGGTGAATTTTGATGATTGTCGAGTCTCCTTTGATACTGCTAGAGTCTGTATACACCTCTGTTTCTAACCAGAGATGTTTTTCTTTTAGGGTAAATTTTTTTTTTTGAAGAATGTTCTTGTCACTGCATTTTCGATTTTTTGTTTCCGGATTAGTGCATTAGATTTCTTTTACCTTAGTACTTTGCTTGAGTGCTGTTTGATTGTGCTTGCAGAGTCCGGGGGTTGTAGAATCATTATTTTGCTTTAGTATCTCATTTTTATTTCAAAAAATCCAAAAATATTTGATTATCATTATGCATTGCATCTTGCATTTTGCATAGTACTTGCACTAGTTTTGCTTTGAAGTATTAGTCAGGATTTCATATAGAAAAGCTTGCATTTATCATTTGAAGAAAATTGTGCATTTCACGTAGTAGCATACCTTGTTTTTCATGGACACAATGCATTTGCAGTGATTGTTAAGTGTGCATTTTGCTTCATGTTGTGTCATAACACCATTGGTTGCACAGTCATCTACCTTTTTTGAGTAATAAATCCAATTAAAATCAACGCTTAAATAAAATGAACTACACTATTTTATTTGATAGGGTTCACCAACAAGATTAGGTTTTAGAGTCTTGGAATAGTTCATTGTGAGTAAATTCTCCAAGACCACTAAACAACAACATGTATGTGTTTGTCCAGGTGAGAGTGTGAAATTCCTTGGTATAAATGGTGTTTCTCAAGATCCTCCTCTCAAAAGGGAGTTAAGCATGAGGCAATGTGAGTGGTTATTGATTAGGATTACCCCTAGTCATAACTGAGTAGCACCAGAGATATTTCCAGGACTGTATTCGTATCTAGGGGCTCTTTCGAGAGTTTCAAGCTTTGCTACCCTGCCCATAAGGTCAATTTTTCCTGCGATTGTCCGCCTAAGCATTGATTATATTGAGGTGACCTTAGTTGCCTTACCTAGGATATTGAAGGGGTACTCTGCAGGGGTTATTCTGCGATTGTCCCGGCTAGGTTGGGGTTGGGCAGCACAGTCACTTTACGTGTCGAAACTGAGGGCCACAATAATTGGTTACGTACCTCCGCTTGTTGTGTATGGGAGTCTCAAGCCTCTCCTAGGCGAGACATACCTGCTTCATTCAGGAGCTCATTTATCCTACCCTTGATTGCTTGTATTTGGCTTTATATTTTATTGGTGTATGCTCTGTGCACGTTAGCTTGCTTAGGGTTTGCGTAGTTAGAGAGTCTTTTTACATTTTTTGAGTCATTGTAGATTTGGGTGCGGCTCCTCTTCGTTCTCGTCGTTTAATAGGAATTTCGTCTTCTACATCTCCTCCTTTTTTGGGAGAGAGAGATAGACAGTCCAGGCGGACTACTTCGCACATTGATTCACACACGATGGGAGACCATGAAGAAGGTATTCTTGAACCACCCTCTCCCATTCAAGTGGAAGATGGGGAGTTTACTCCTACGTATGATCCTTCACCTGATATGACTGAGTTAGGTCCTATAATTTCTGAGATAGGTACTTCTCATGATATACCTACTTACTCTAGTGTTGATCCCCATTGGCGCATTGCCAGTATGGCATGCCGAAAGATGAGACTTATTATGAACCCGCAAGCAGTAGTTATGGTAGTTATGGTATGTCTGGTATGCCCACACATGATTTCACATTTCATGTCGAGTCAGAGTTTGAGCCTAACACTACGCCTGGGGGCACTTCTATTCCTTACCATGTGGAGAGGTTTGGGAGCACAAGTCACATTACACCTTCCATCCCGTCGGTGGAAGCTACATCACATATTCCTCCTAGACCTAGGGTTAGTGATCCTATTAGGATACCAGATCCAAGACGAGTGACTATAGGGAACACCACATATATAGTTTCATAGATCCCTTCATCTGCGGTTCCTTGTTCTTCGAATGTTCACCCTCCACCTCATTCATGTGGTCCGTCGGGCCGGAATGTTGCTACGATTCATATCCGTACTGTTGTTACTCGACCAATTATGTCTCAGGTTCAAGTACCACCCGTTGTTTCGGGAGGTCGTGTTCATACTTCTATAGGTCGTGTTACTACTTCCGGAGCGTATATTCCTACTTCCGGAATGTATATTCCTACTTCTGGAGCGTATATTCCTACTTATAGAGTGTCTCATGGGACATCTCATGCGATGACTTATGGACCTTGTTTGTGCCAGAAATTGTTCTTAGAC
Source organism: Pseudotsuga menziesii (assembly GCA_001517045.1). Taxonomy (NCBI): domain Eukaryota; kingdom Viridiplantae; phylum Streptophyta; class Pinopsida; order Pinales; family Pinaceae; genus Pseudotsuga; species Pseudotsuga menziesii. Next base: position 5,090 of record LPNX010381477.1, read on the forward strand.
TACCAGAAGAACAAGCCAACACAATCTCAAAAGTAAAATTAAATAAAACAGGTTTTTATGGTTTTGGTTGAAAACTTCATCAATCAAGGAGGAAATAAACATCCACAAACTAATACAAAACTGATTCATGCAAATTGGATAAACTAGGGATCAAACACATCCCAATAAGCCATAAACATTACACATGAAATACTAATTCCACCCACAGGCTACAAGCATTTACATGAATAAAACTTAAACAAGAAATGAAATTATAGACTGAGCAATCAAACAAATCAGAAATGAAAAAGCATGACAGTTAAAATGGCTTATCAGTTTATATATAATCAATAACAGTCATCCACTTACATAAGAGTTATAAGTGCTAGCTTGAGAAATCAAAGCTCCAAAGCCTCTCTTTGAGTGAAAAATCCCCCCTAAAAATTGTATGTTTGTATTCCTTTTATCATTACAAAAGTAAAGAAGTTCCATAACTACCTTCTAGGTCGAAATTTGAAACAGTTACATCAATTAGTTACATGATAACTCAAAATCTTTAAAGATAATTAACCCAAAAATAGCAAATCGGATTTGGGGAAATTTGGTGAATTTCTGGAAATTCGGGTCTCAAAGACGCCTTCATATCTCTCGATCCGAAACACCTGTGTAAAAACTGAGGGAGGTTGTTTTTAATGAGTATGTTATGAACAAAAACCTCTCTTGGTGTTTCAAAATTCCTCTTCAATTGATCAGAATATGTTCTGAAAATGTGTGACTAAAACAGGAAATTATTAAATAATTCAAACCCTGAAAATAGGCCACAAAGATGAATTCAAATCTCTCAAACGATAATAGCTGTTGCAAAACTGAGAGAGGTTTTTGTGAATGAGTCTGTTGTGGACAAAAACCTCTTTTTATTTTCCTGAATTCATTTCCATATCCTCGTAATCTGCTCCCAATGACAATGACAAAAACAGGAAAAACAGAGCTGCTACAGGAATCTTCTCATGAAAATATTTGACAAAGGACTCAAAAATGAGAGTTAGATTATAATTCAAAACTTGGAATGAAATTTTATTATAAGTTTTTGAAAGCTTAAAGATGTACATATTAACTAATAAGCCCAAAAGACAAACCTTAAAACTAAAATAATGAAATGATTCAACCATTAAAAGTATCAATTCCAACCAAAATTATTGATTGTCAAAAATTCTTAAAATCAACATAAAATATAAAATCATTTTAAACCAACGGTTGAAAATCAGGACAAAAGAAACAGATAAACTAAGAACAAGATCTAGTTATAACATTTGGCTCTTGCTGCGGGATGAAGTCCTCCTTGTGAGGCTTCAAGAACCTGTAGACCTTGTGCCTTATTCATTGGGTGATGGAGTCAGTTACCAAATCTCTGCAACTTTGTCAAACTCTGAACGCATACCTTTGAAATGAAAAAAATACTACTACAAACCAGCTTACTGAAAAGAATCTACATGCTCGTATAGCGAGCTTATTCTGATATTTACTCCTACTTCTAATTGGAGGAAACAACCTAATCAAGTGTAATCATACTTCCAGTGAAGCCAAGAAACCATTTGACTGAGAATCATGATTTCATGCATGCTACTGTTTGAGAAAACCCACAAAAGATGTGATAAATGCAATAAAGATTCTATAGGAAGCTGATACTTATGACTGGAAATAGTAAGTATGCCAAAATATGGAGCATTAGAAACCTTTGAAAAATACAACTCCATCCAAGAAGCCACGGGATCATAAAATTTCTGATTTAAAACTTCAATGTCTTCATTATATTCATCATAAAGTGAAGCATTCTCTTCCTCTCCATTGTTGTTCTTTTTAAACTTTGGATCAAGAATGGAAACCAAGGGCTTTTCAAACTGCTTCTCGACCTTTAAATAAAACCCTTGATCAAAACTTGAACAAATAAAATTCTGAAAGTGACCATAAGTCAAGAATGGCAACTTATTTCTTATACCAATAGTAAGAGGTTGAAGAGCAACAACTTCTTCTTCATAACATGATAATCTCATAGCAGGAACTAAGAAATTTCTACTGTAATCCACTGAAAGTATGTTATCCTCGAAAAAGTCAGCAAATTGATATGAAAAATCAACACAAGCATCATTTATATCCTTGTTCATATGAAAATCTGAAAATGATGAAGGAAACTGTCTTAAATCTGAATGATACCTACGTTCTTCTTCCTGTTCATAAGCTTGTATATCTTCAACATGAGCCCGATCTCGAAGCATTTTGCAAGCTCAGATGTTCTCCTCCACTCCTTTTGCATCCTCAAACAATTGTCTTAAAGATGATGATTTTCTTTCTAACAGGAACAAGACAAGATCTGAATGTTGAGCCATAACATAATATACCATAGCAAGTTTTTCTGAAGGTTTGATCTCCGTAGGCATACTGATATATAAACTTTGAAACCTCCAATTAAATTTAGTAATTGGCTCATTATTTTCCCTTTTCAAACTATAAAATTCGGAAAGAAATTGATCATAAGATTTATTCTTACCCCAATACTTCAAAAAGACATCATGTAACTCTTCCCACGATCCAATTGAATCAGCTTTTAAATTTCGAAACCAAAACCCAACATCTCCAATAAAGGACTTCAAAAATAACCTCATGACAACATCCTCATGCATGATTTCAAATTTATCAATGAAATTATAAAAAGATTCTAAATGCTTCTCTGCTGTAATATGGTCTTTTCCAGTAAAATGGGGAAGATATTCAACAAAGTAGGAAGGGTAAGGATGTAAGAGATATGGCAGCCTAAGAGGTTTAAACATCATCTGTCTGAGTCTAGATTGAAAATCTGTGAGATGAAAATGAGGTTCAACCAGCTGTTCAGAAGTTTCAGCAGTGATGGTAGAAGGTAATAGATCAGCTTTATTCTCTACAAGATGACCAGAATAATCAGCTTCAAGAGATATGGGTATATGTATATCATGCTGAACATGTATTTCAAATTAAGGAATAGGATCAACATCAATAACACAAGAATAATGCATATTTTCTTCTTCCAAAGTGGGATATGTACTTGAAGGTTTATGATCATCGGAATAGACAAAACAAAAAATAATTCTTTTGACATGCAATGGGAAAGATAGGAAAGAACTGATGAATAAGAACAAAATCTCATGGAGTAAAGTAACAAGTTGATATCCAGTCTTTCCATTTGGCTTCTTCATTTTTCTGTCAACAAAATTCTCCTTGCAGTGGAATCTTTAATCATGGAGTCACCCGTGAAAAATTTTAGTCTAAAAGATTTTATGACTTTGTTCACATCTCAAAATCAAAAGAATAATGATGTCCCAGGGAAGATATACTTCAGCTTCATCCCCGGCAACGGCGCCAAATATGTTTGTGCCAAAAATTGTTCTTAGACTACCAGAAGAACAAGACAACACAATCTCAAAAGTAAAATTAAATAAAACAGGTTTTTATGGTTTTGGTTGAAAACTTCATCAATCAAGGAGGAAATAAACATCCACAAACTAATACAGAACTGAGTCATGCAAATTGGATAAACTGGGGATCAAAGGCATCCCAATAAGCCATAAACATTACACATGAAATATTAATTTCGCCCATAGGCTACAAGCATTTACATGAATAAAACTTAAACAAGAAATGAAATTGTAGACTGAGCAATCAAACAGATCAGAAATGAAAAAGCATGACAGGTAAAATGGCATATCAGTTTATATATAATCAATAACAGTCATCCACTTACATAAGAGTTATAAGTGCTAGCTTGAGAAATCAAAGCTCCAAAGCCTCTCCTTGAGAGAAAAAACCCCCCTCAAAACTATATGTTTGTCTTCCTTTTATCATTACAAAAGTAAAATTAGTTCCATAACTACCTTCTAGGTCAAAATTTGAAACAGTTACATCAATTAGTTACATGATAACTCAAAATCTTTAAAGATAATTAATCCAAAAATAGCAAATCGGATTTGGGGAAATTTGGTGAATTTCTGGAAATTTGGGTCTCAAAGACGCCTTCCTATCTCTCGATCCGAAACACCTGTGTAAAACATGAGAGAGGTTTGTTTAAATGAGTATGTTATAAACAAAAACCTCTTTTGGTGTTTCAAAATTCCTCTTCAATTGATCGAAATATGTTCTGAAAATTTGTGACTAAAACAGGAAATTATTAAATAATTCAAACCCTGAAAATAGGCCACAAAGATGAATTCGAATCTCTCAAACGATAATATCTGTTTAAAAACTGAGAGAGGTTTTTGTGAATGAGTCTGTTGTGGACAAAAACCTCTTTTTTTTTTCCTGAATTCATTTTCATCTCCTTGTAATCTGCTCCCAATGACAATGACAAAAACAGGAAAAACAGAGCTGCTACAGGAATCTCCTCATGAAAATATTTGACAAAGGACTCAAAAATGAGAGTTAGATTATAAATCAAAACTTGGAATGAACTTTTATTATAAGTTTTTGAAAGCTTAAAGATGTACATATTAACTAATAAGCCCAAAAGACAAACCTTAAAACTAAAATAATGAAATGATTCAACCATTAAAAGTATCAATTCCAACCAAAATTATTGATTGTCAAAAATTATTAAAATCAACATAAAATATAAAATCATTTTAAACCAACGGTTGAAAATTAGGACAAAAGAAACAGATAAACTAAGAACAAGATCTAGTTATAACAGACCTTATTATGAGACGTAGTATGGACAGGGTTCTTCACCTTATGGGTATGGGTATTAACAACCCGCTTACTCTCCAAATTACGGCTTTGTAGCCCCAAATAGTCAAGGTACACCACATTATGGTGCTTCCATGCCACCCTACACGGGTCAAACGGGAGGAGGGAACTATGGTCAAGGCCATGGTGGTTATGGTAATAAGACCTATGTGAATCAAAACTATCAGGGAGCGGTGCACCGACCTACTCATCCTAGGCTCCCTTTCCTCGCAACGGTAAATCTTCCTGACTTGTCAAGATTGACAAACGATCCTGTATCTCATGACCCGGCTTGGCCGGTTGTCCCTACTAAGCTTCCCTCGAACATACCCAATTTCAAGGGCAAACCCGGAGAGGATTTGAGTGAACATGTTACTACCTTTCACCTATGGTGCTCTTTAAATCCCTTACACCAAGATTCAATCCATTTAAGGTTGTTTGAACGCAAGGGATGCAGTATGGACAGGGTTCTTCACCTTATGGGTACGGGTATCAACAACCCACTTACTCTCCAAATTACAGTTTTGTAGCCCCAAATAGTCAAGGTACACCACATTATGGTGCTTCCATTCCACCCTACACGGGTCAAACAGGAGGAGGGAACTATGGTCAAGGCCATGGTGGTTATGGTAATCAGACCTATGTGAATCAAAACTATCAGGGAGTGGTGCACCGACCTACTCATCCTAGGCTCCCTTTCCTTGCAACTCTAAATCTTCCTGACTTGTCAATATTGACGAACGATCCTGTATCTCATGACCTGGCTTGGCCGGCTATCCCTACTAAGCTTCCCTTGGACATACCCAAATTTGAGGGAAAACTGGGAGAGGATCCGAGCGAACATGTTACTACCTTTCACCTATGGTTCTCTTCAAATTCCTTACACCAAGATGCGATCCATTTAAGGCTATTTCAACGCACCCTTACAGGGCCTGCCGTGAAATGGTATATAGAGTTACCTAGGGGGGCATTCGCTTTGTTCGATGACCTAGCAATAAATTTTCTTAACCACTTCTAGCTACCAGTACGTTACGATGTTGGTACGAAACTCTTGTCGACATTTCGGCAGGATAAAACCATGCATATCTCGGACCATATCCAAGAGTGGCGTAGACGAAAGAGGTTGATTAAAGCCTTTATACCGCTGGAATTCCTCCTCGAATGGTTCCTTAATTCGTTATTGCCTTATATAGCGAAGGATGTTTCTACATCCAGAGTGCAAAATGAGGAACAAGACATTTTTAGGGTGCAGGAACTGGATTTGATTTATGCTCAATCTGGTTTGTTATATGAGATCATTCCCAATGCTCTGCGTTCTAGTTTCAACCCCAAAGTTAAACCTGGACCACATGCCGATGGCATTATTGGTTGTGCGAGTGCTAAACTTGTGGATTCGGTTGTGAAACAGGTCAGTCAATTGTCAATCAACCAATCTGCCTCGGGACAAACCATGGCTTCATCTCAACCCACCCAAACGGCGAGTGTGCTTTCAGTGCAATCGTCAGACCAGAAGGCTAACCTGCAACCCGGAAGGAATAAAAAGAAGGGTAAGAACAATCGTAAGGGTGGGAATAGGAATGAAAATGCTAATACTAATGACAAGAACACCTGAAATGTTGTGGGGGACAAGCAATCTAAACGTAAGGTTAAGTTTCCTTGCAAGTTGTGTAAGGACAATCACCTCACTTACTTATGCCCTCGTATCAATGAAGCCTCGAGATTCTTAGCACAGGGCCCAGCTATGCTGACTAACCCTTTACCTCACAATCAAAACATGAACTTGAGGACCCATGATCAGTCTGGTGGTGATCAAGATCCACCGGAGGGTAGTGGTCATGGTTGCATTAACATGGTGCGTGCTACGAAGGTTGTGACCCGTGCAAAGGACTATGGTTCGTCACAACCCAACCCAGGAAAGGAACCTGATCCACCAGGGGCTCCTTTGCGTATTGAAAAACCTGTGGATAAACCTGAAGTTGCACCTCGCATTCCTAAGGGAGTCCTTAAGCATTTGAGGCACAATCCTAATGCCCGAGCCTCCCAAAACTATTATGTTGTCGAGGATTTGGGCCACACTCCTTGTGCGATGTCTGCACTAGAAGTACTTCAGAGTTGTCCTTCGCAAAGGAAGGATTTGCTTTCTTCCCTTGGTGTGAATGATGATAATTCTTCCTCCATGATTAAATTTGAAACCGCAGGACTTCAGCCTCACTTGCCTTACTATGTGTCTCTTTTTATTCATGTAGAATGTCTGAACATGACCGTCAAGCGCACTATGATTGATGAAGGTGTTGTTGCTTCTGTGATGTCTTTATCGTGTTGGAAGGGTTTAGGTTCCCTTGAGTTGTCTAAATCCACTACCATGTTAACTGCGTTTGATGGGAGATCGTTTAGGCCGCACGAGATCCTTCCTTCCCTTAAGGTCCGTTTGGGAGGGAAGACCGTTGCAATAGAGGTTGAGGTGGTTGATGCGCCCCTTGACTACAATCTCTTGCTGGGTAGGAATTGGATGTACAGTATGCAAGCCGTAGCTTCTTCACTATTTCACGTTGTATGTTTTCCATTTAATGGGAAGATAGTTACAATTGATCAAACGTCATTCAAGAATCAATCAGTTACCGCATATTCGGGAGCTTCGATCCTGATTGTAGAGCACTCTCAGCCGACAAATGGGAGTGTGGGTGTGGGCATGTATCCACCCTTATGTGAAGCTTTAGTTTCCCTGCACCTGTCCTTATGATAGGTTCTGGTTCCGGTGAGGCTTCGACATTTGTGAAGACGATGTCTTTTCACACAAGTCATAGATCCTTGGATTCTTCCTACACCGAATAATTCGAGTGAGCCCATCGTGACGGACATGCCATTGCCTGCAACTATGGTAGCTTATCAAGCTAATATTGGGTGTGTTGCAGAGCCTAGTCCTTCCTCTTCACGGATGGAAGAGAAGCACCCATATGTGCTGCCTGCATGGGCAGTTCAGTATTCACATGCGCATGACTGCCTTGATAGTGTTTTTCCTTGAGACGAAGCGATTATTGAGGCCATGTCAGGGGTTGAGCCACCTTGGGAAGAGTTGCATAATAGATCTTATTTTCTTCCTGAGCTTGACCGCTTAGAGCGTGAGGACTTTAAGGAGGTTCTTAGTGAGAGAATTGGTAGTCCCATGGTTCCATTAAGCTCTCCTGGTCCGATGGCTGATGGGAATATGGTGAATATAGCCCCTACCATTCCTATCAATATCTCTCGCGATCCGGGCAAGATAGAGAATGTCTATATTGGGGTAGAATGTTCCCATATTGAGATTCAAGAATACACCGAGCTATTCAAAGAATTTCGTGATATTTTTGCTTGGTCTTACGATGAAATGCCAGGTATCGACCCTTGCATTGTTGAACACGAGATTAAAACTTATCCCGATGCTAAGCCTGTTCGACAACGCTTGCGTGTAGTGAATCCTAGGAAAGCACCAGCGATTAAGGCAGAGATAGAGAAACCGTTGAAAGCTGGTTTTATCTATCCCATTCCCTTAATGGAGTGGGTTTCAAACCCCATTCCGGTTGATAAGAAGCAGGGAGCGATCCGCATATGTACTGATTTCCATGACTTGAATTGTGCCTGTCCTAAAGATAATTTCCCCACACCATTTATAGATCAAATCTTGGATGAATGTGCGGGTAGAGAGGTATTTTCGTTTATGGATGGCTTTTTCGGATACAATTAGATACAAATTAAACCTGAGGACCAACATAAGACTGCATTTATTTGTCCTTGGGGAACCTTTGCATATCGAAAAATGCCTTTTGGCCTTCAGAATGTCGGAGCTACTTTTCAGCGGGCTATGACCTTGATCTTCCATGATCTCAAATCGATTATCGAAGTTTTTTTGGATGACCTTGCTGCTCATTCTCGTATGAGAATGCGTTAATCCTATCATTTGAGATTAGTATTCGAAAGGTGCCGCGATTATTTGGTCAAGTTAAATCCTCACAAGTGCATTTTTTGTGTGAAGTCTGGTTGCTTATTAGGATTCATTGTTTCCAAAGAGGGTATAAGACTTGACCCTTTGAAGGTTGAGGCAATACTTCAGTTGTCTCCCCCGAAAAACATTAGACATCTTCAATGTTTGCAAGGTATGGCAAACTTCTTACGGAGATTCGTTGCCAATTTTTCCAATTTGACTAGAGGCTTTATGCATCTTTTGAAAAAGGACACCACCTTTTGTTGGGATGAGTGAGCCCAGGATTCCTTTGATGCGCTCAAGCGAGCCCTAGCATCAGCCCCAGTGATTAGTCCCCCAGACTATAGCCGTGATTTTCTACTTTATGTGGTCGCGCCCATGGAGACGATTGGTATGGTTTTGGTTCAAGAGTGTGAGGACCTCCAAGAGCATGTCATAAACTATCTGAGCCAGAATGTTATTGATGCGGAGATCTGTTATTCCCATGTTGAGAAGCTTTCCTTAGCTACCGTACATGCAGTTCAACGGTTGAGACATTGTATTCTCCTTCAGTAGACCTTTGTTGTAGCCCATGTCAATCCGTTTCAATTCATCCTCACTCGAAGGATGATTGGTGGAAAGTATAATAAATGGATTTTCATCTTGTAAGAATTCGATCTCGAGTTTGTTTCGGCAAAATCGAAGAAATCGTTAATTTTTGTGGAGCTTATATCGGATTTCCCAAGCAAAGCCGAGGAGTTGGTTTGTGAAGATACATTTATCAATGAGCACATCTTCTTAATCTCAACTTTAGACCCATTGTATGGGGATATTATTATATATTTACAAACATTGAAGGTCCCTACTCACCTCTCATGAAATGAACGATGACGATTACATCACATATCCAAGAATTACCTCATAGTGGATAACACTTTGTACTGCCGTGGGGTAGATTCCATTTTACATCGGTGTTTAACTCACAAGGAGGTTGAGCTTGTGTTGAATGATTGTCATGGAGGGGCATGTGGTGGTCATTTATTTGGTCTTTCTACATCCCAAAAAATATTAAGAGCGGGTTATTTCTGGCCGTCGATCTTTAAAGATTGTGTAGATGCGGTCAAGAAGTGCCACCCTTGCCAGGTGTTCGAACGGAATATGCGCTTGCGACCTGCCCCATTACATCCCATCATCACCACCGGTCCCTTCACTATGTGGGGGCTTGAATTTATGGATTGCAACCCATATTTAGTTGGGGGGCATCATCATATCATAGTGGCTATTGACTACTTCATGAAATGGGCCGAGGCTATGCCTACAGTTAAATCCGACGATGAGACAGCTGCACACTTCGTATTCAACCAGATTATTACTCGGTTCGGTATTCCGAAAGAGCTTGTCACTGACCATGGATCGCACTTTCAGAATCATATGATGGAAGAGTTGGCATCAAAGTTAGGGTATAAGCAAGAGTATTCCTCCTCTTACTACCCTCAAGCGAATGGACATGTAGAAGCAGTGAACAAATCACTCAAATCCATTCTCCAACGAACCATCGCACAAAGCAAGACGAATTGGCATATCATGTTATATCCTGCTTTGTGGGCTTATAGAACCATTGTTAAGACTGCCACGGGTTTTTCTCCATATCAGCTTGTACATGGAGTGGAGTCGGTATTGCCGGTTGAGTGCGAGATTCCTTCATTGAAGCTAGCCATAGAGCTCTTACCAGACACTTCCTTGTTGGAGGAGTGTTTGGTCCACCTAGAGCAACTTGATGAGCAACGCCGAGATGCCTTGGTGGCTCTAGAAGTGAATAAGTGTCGCATTAAGGTCCAGTACAATAAGTCTGTCTGTCCAAGGAGGTTTAGTGAGGGAGACTTGGTCCTTTTGTGGGATCAATCAAAAGAACCCTTGGGGGAAGGAAAGTTTAACCCAATGTGGCATGGTCCTTATGTCGTTAAACGTGTGTTAAAGAAGGGCGCTTATGAGTTAGTGGATTATGAGGGAACAGCCTTGGCGGAGCCTAGAAATGGGCTCTATCTCAAAAAGTACTATGCATGATTTTCAGCCAAGGCTGGTTATTGTATATTATTGTATAGTTTTGCATAGGTAGGTATTTTTCTTATGGTGATTGGGTTTGTGATTAGTTTCTGTTTCTTTTGGCAAATGTCAATGGAATCTTCCACCTTCATAGGATTCGCGGATGGTGCGAGCCGTCACACTCAACACTCAGCCTCTGCTGCTTGGGTGATTTATACTCCTATGGGTTAGGTATTGTCTTCAGGAGGCGTATGTTTACGACCATCTTCAAGCAATGTTACTGAGTATAGTGCTATTATTGAACTTCTATGGGATTCCATTTCACATGGTGTCCTCTCTCTTGAGGTACGACTTGATTCGGAGTTAGTAGTGTCACAGCTTAATGGTTTGTACCATGTTAGAGATCCGACATTATTAAGAAGATTCGTAAGTGTGAGATTGTTAGAACGACAATTTGACAATATAACATACATACATGTTCCAAGAATTAATAATCAAGTTGCTGACTCATATGCTAATTACGTGTTAGATTGGCATTTGTTTCATACACAATAAGCTCATCACAAACATAAATTTTTACACATGTAAATAAATAAATCGATCATCATAAAAGTTTTTATAAACATCCAAAATGTGGTAATACATAGTGTCATACTACAAAAATGGGGCTCTTGAGCCACTAAAATATAAATACACGGTAGTACAAAATGTATCACTCCTAGGTATCTAAGCCTGTGGAGGAGGAGGGGGGTTGTGATCGTGGAATGTCACTACGGGCTAGCCGTTGAAATAGTCGCACCCATGCTTGTGGTACACCCACCACCTGGCGCTACATGGCCTCAGGCAAGTCCTCGACTTGCGCCATGGGTACTATGTGTGTCAGTGTCATGAAGTTGGTATGAATGCTTTGAAGCGTCCGCTCCACATCCACACTCGTCATATCGTCTCCTATTCCCCTCCGTCTATGATGAGGGAAGCCTTCAGGCTGCTGTGGTCCTACATTTGCATGCATATGGTAGATGTCACTATGTATTGTCACCCAAAAACATGTCTTTTGATTCCACATAATCAGAAAACACAAAAAAAAATTAAATAACTCAAAATTTTTAAAAAGAGGTTCGAGATTCGTTACCAATGTCATTGTATGCCGATCCTGGTGGTAGCGGCATGTCTGGGTCTCCCCAGAAATCTATCCCCACATAGGGGTAGTCATCGATGGAAACTATCTGTCGTCGCCACCATGGAAAGAAATCAGCTGGATAGGGGTTGGACACCCTACCTCCACCCAGTCTGTGCATCGCATCTGCCCAACACCGTTGGGCCGGATCTCGAACCCTATGTAGAGGAACGTCAATTTTAGGGCTCAATCCTAGAACATGCTCAAAGAAAAACGTGCTCAGTATGCTGCTGAAACCAAAGTTTCACACTTTTCCCATCTTGCACTCACTGAGTTGGTGTTTCATGTTGCCCAGTAGCGTAGTGCTCCAATCATACACAGTGGGTCTCATGCACTCCACTGCATAGAACATCAGAGGCCACTAGGCTTGGTGGAGTGAAGCTAAGCCTGCTATCCTGCCCAGTGTTAGCAGGATGGCCTTTATTCCCAACACCTGTATGAAGTTAGTTGGGATCTGACTCCCCACCTTCTCCATGTCCAGATAGCAGTATACTGCAATGTACTCATCTATAGTCAGGCCACCTCCGAGCCCGTGAGAGCGTAGGTTCACCACTTCCCCCCGTCGAAAAAGTATAGTAATAAAATATATGTCCTCCACTTCTATGGTGAGGGACATCCCATCTATCTGGAACGACTCTGAGTCTGGATCCCAGTAGTCCACTAACATCTGCAACAGTCTTGGTTTGGCTCTTAAGCCACCAAGACACCAAAACTTGTAATGCCCGCATGCACGTAACATTGTTGAGCCATTAGATCTTCCCTTACTGCCTCTTCTACATCACCTTGTTCACATTCTCTCCATTCTAGGACCATCCTGCACATAAAATTTGAGTTTGATCCATTAGAACACTTAAAAATCATTGAGCGTAGCTGCATACGCGACTGTTTGCTAAACAGCCGCGTATGTACGCGACTTTGAGGGAATTTTTCGCGTATATCCAGCCCTATACGCGGAAAAACCATCGATTTTTGCGTGGGCCGCAACGCGCATTTAAGATGGGCCTAGAATACTAAATACACCATGGAAATTGATAAAATTTGCATCAAAATGAAAGAGTAGAGCATGGGTAAGTACCTGGAAAAAACGGTAGTGGATTTCGCCGGCTGGATCTCCTAGACTTCGCTGTTGAAGTTCTGAGCTCAATTGGGTAAAAATTTCAAATGTTATATAATGTTTTGAATTTTTTACTATTTATAGAAATTTTTCAAATTTTTGAAAATTTTTACCCCCTTTTCTATAGTTTGGATCGTTTCTAATCCTTTTGGGCCATTTTTTGACTAATTTATGATGTAGGAGACCTTTTTGAGCACCGTTTCGGCCATTAGATTGACTCGTTCATGCCGATTTCAGGTATCATGTCTAAACTGGCATATAGGTTAGGTTTCATCATCGTTTGTATTTTGCATGATTGTATGACCATTTCATTATAGCCTTAAGTACGAACCCATTCTATTATGTCACGGAACCTTCTTACTGTTTTAGAAGTGGCATTATGTGAATGGCAGAGATTGACCTTACATGGGTACCCTAGTTAGCTCCTTATTTGCATTTGGTGCCCATGCCGACATTTTGCCCCTTAGGGTGTGGGAGTTCGTTGTATAGTATTGCCATGACATTTCGCAAGAGCCTCATACCCCTCTTGATCTTTTGCTGGCCTATTTCCATTAGGAATCTCTTATGTCAAGTTGTAATTGCATTATCATGAGCTTTTCCTGCCTTATTGAGCCTTATGTCAGCTTTCCTGGCTTTGAGTATCAGCCATATTGCCCGAGCTTGTCTCATGTCTAGCCATGCAGAGCCTTTTTATATATCCTTTGCAGCTTGATTCCCTATTTTTACCGGGAGGGGACTTCCCCCCAAGTGTCGCTATCCTACACATGTATCCTTGCATTGAGCATAGGTATGTTCCACTGCTTGGAACTAGTTTGTTTGCCCATTATGACACTCGTCTTCTCCTAGTCTATAACTATAAAGCAGTTTTATTCTTTTTCAATCTTTTTAAATATTTGAAAAAGTCCCAAAAAAATTAAAAAACCAAAAAGCCAGACAAGGAAAGATGTTACCTTTTGGTAGCTTTCGAGTTGTGTCGCCTTCGAACAGAGCACTGTATATCACATCCGTTGGTTGGGTTTATAGTTTGACTTTAGGAGTTGTACTCGTTTATCTGAGTTTATCTCCACTGACTGGTTAAGCTTCCAGTCCCCATGGAGCCTCTGACGATGCCTCCTGTGTCGTAGAGATGTCCCAGTTTTGTATATCGAGTCTATGCTACCTTTATTCAGTCACCATTCGCTATTATTCTCTTGTTTGAAGGAAGTTATAACTTGAGTCGACAATTCCTCAGGTATCTTGACTTTGCATGTCGGCCATTCCCGGTACAGTTCCTGGTTCGTGCACCTTATGATCGACTCCTTCCACATTATACAACTTTGCTGAGTACCTCGTGTTGGATGATGGGGGATGCCTTAATACCCTCCTACCAGCAGATTTCATCCCATCGACTTCAGATCATTTATTCTGGTATTGGAATCTAGAGTCATTTTTGAGTGCCTTGAGACTTGCAGTCATCAGTGGTAGTTTCTCTCGCCATCGACAGTTTTTGGGAACACATCAATGTCCCCTGATTGATGGATCCTCTCAAGTGTTCGACCTCAACACATTTATTCACACTTGTTAGTTCGCACTCTAGTACCTTGATTCCCATTATCATTATCGGTGGGTGATCTCACGTCTGTTAACAATATACATCAATGACCGATAATCAGATGATGGACTACTATGTTCGACCTCGACACCTCTATTCACATAGTAGGACTTGTACTCGTAGCGGTTTGTGTAGAAGACCTTCCAGATTGGTGGCATCTCTTATATGCTACCTCCTTGATCATGAGATTTCATCTCTCGTGACTTTATTCCAGTATGTGTCAGACATTTCCAGCTATTATGGAGATCTTGATCCATTGTATATCTTCAGCCATTATGGAGATCATGATCCTTTGAATATCTTCATCACCGGGAGATTCTGGTTTATGTATATTGTACGTGGCGATGACCACTTATGTCATATTTTGTATCATGCCTATTCATGGCCATTGTACTCTTATGTATTCGAGACTGCTATATGTATTTGCAGTTATGTGCAGAGTTGTATCATTGTACTATGCTGATTGGGTGGTTGATCTTCCATTTGGGATTCTTCATCACTCCACTTCTGGGATGGACTTATAATGTATTTCGACCATTGTATGACCCCTCTGACCTCACACATTAGGGGCCATCAGTTATAGCTGATTTTACCACACCGAGTGAATCACACTTATATGGCCTTCCCTTTTCCCTCTGCAAACTCCTTAGACCCCTTGGACCATTTTTTGTCCTTTGATGTTTCCTAGACCATCCCTAAAAACATGTGAAAATTGCTATACATGACTTTTAAACCCCTTATCGCATATATACGTGGGTTTGACCTCTAAAACCGCGTACATCGGGATGTGTACAAAAATCCAAATCCTTTTGAAGTTTTCCTTGACATGGATCCGACTCACTTGTCTCCTGGCCTTCCATATGCTTTGAGATTACTCAGATTCGACCTTTCATTACCCCATTGAAAAGCTATATAAGGAACCCTTTGGATACATTGAAGGCATAAGAGAATTGAGAGCAAAGAAACTATAGTCCGTTGTTGCAGGAACTTGTGCTTGAGTCTGCATCCCTTTGTCCCTTGGAGCACTTTGGTGTTCTTCCCAAGCTTTTCTTTTGCTTGTGAGCTTGCTATCGAGAGATGGAGGATTGAGGTGGTGGAGGCCCAAGTGGGGGATTCAGTTTATTTGATTCGCAGACATGCCGACAGAGTTGTATTCATTGTAATCTATGATTTTATATTAATATGAATATCTTTTCCTGTCCAACAATGTATGTTTGAATGAATATTTTATCCATGGATGATTTCAAATGCTTATACATTGTTGATTATATATGTTAGAGTAGATCTAACACCAATATATATAGTATGCTTGTCTTGTTTATTTGTTGTTGAGGAAGTGATTCATCAATTCAAGCTGAAGTTGGAAAACTCAATGGGGATCTACTTCAGCTGTCCCAAATAAGGTACGAGGTTTGATCCTTTAGTGTTAGATATTTGATTTCTCTTGCATATTGGAAAGGATTGATTTATGGAGTCAAGCTGTCTGTTGTGGTACCCCAAGCCATAGGAATTTCTCTCCGTAACAACATTAGCACCCTAATGAATAATATAAAATATTTTTTTGATTCTTCCTAGGTGAAGTCGGCTAAGACAGTTTAATGGGGCCGACTTGTTTATGGTAAAAGTCAGTTGGCTTAATGTGTATAAATAAAAGAGATGTGCTTCTTATTTGAACACAGACTCACTCACTTATCATTAGAGAGAATTTGAGGTCAAAAATGGGTCTCAAAAGGACCAAAATGTACTATAAAAATCAACCAATTACATTCTAGTAGATGACATCATCCCCCATGGTTGAGGTGGCATTGCATGAGTTAAGAATGCTTATTTGTCACATTTTCTATGGTGGATGAAAATCCATAGTTAACCAAGGTAGTGGTACAAGCACTTTTAAGTCATAAAGTGAAGTACTCACAACAAAAGTCTTTTCACACTTTCTCATAAAATAATATTATTGTTATTTTCAAGTAAAGTACTCACAATTCACTTTCTCATAAAATAATATTATTGTCATTTTCAAG